>OY804597.1:56581043-56964568 GCA_963680895.1 Fragum sueziense | reverse complement strand
ATAAGAAACAAGTTGGCCAAAATGCCTAATTTTCCTTATTTAACACTGAAAATTTAGAAAAAATCAATTAAGCCCCCTCTTCAGCTCCCCCTCCCCAATAAGAAATTGCTTCCTACGCACCTACAGAGAGTAATGCTCATACAATTCAAAGACTGAATGGGATTGGAAGAATCAACACCTTTTGTGGTTCGGCATATAGACAGTCTTGTTAAAATGGACATAGATAATATAGTGCCACAAACAATGAGATTATGTGACAGTAAAGAACCACGAGGATAGATGTATAGGCCTAAAATAGAAAAAAGATAGAATACATGTAAATCAGTCATGATGCATCTTCTTTACCGCGTCTTTATCCCCATCCAGTTTGAACTCGAGGGCATCTCACCAGGCAAAGCAGATCCTATTCCATAGCTTATTCAAATCAAGATTTGTACAAGAACCATTGTTGTCTGCTGTAAACTAAAGTTACAAAAAAGCAATGGTTGATCACTTACGATTTCGTATTCCAAATGCCTTTAATAATATGCCAGAGGGAAAGCTATTCTAGAACCTTAAAACCGGGACCCTCACAACACTCACTCAAATCGTCTAACGTAAATATGTGCTCAAAGTAGGCCCTAATACAAATAACACAAAATTCTGTTCTAAGCTCCTTACTTGTATATTTAACAACATTATCTTGCACTATTGGTACTTTATAAAACGCCTAATAGACAATATCCTTTTGTCACCAGACTGATGTCATGTAGGGAGCAATAAAAAAGTGTAGAAACCCCTATAGAAACAGGTGTACATGTATGATGTTTATATCAATACCCCTACCAGCATATCTGTCCCCTTCCCCACACACCTGTGGAATAATAAATCATGAAAATTTAGTTTTTATGATTTTTGTTTTATTGAATTTTACTTTTGTTTCCATCTAATTTATTTGCTAACATTTTCTCACATAAAACTACATAAAACTTTGAATAAAAGTTGCAAATATTGAAAAAAAAATAGAAAACTCCAAATTCCCACTTTTCACCAAAATACCAATTTTTTGCCCCAAAATTAAATGAATCGCGCCAGAGGGATTCTTTTACTTTTTTCGTAACCAAAATCCCATTAATTTCATTATGATAATCTAAATCTAAAATTATCCAATAAAAAAACAACGCTAAGTTTATATCTACATGTATATAAGCCTTTACCACGACCAATCTAGATATCCCCCACCCTCTCAACCAGAAAAAAATCGTAAAAAAATAGTTTTTTTATGATTTTTTTTGCTAAATGTTACTTTTGTATCCATCTAATCCATATATGTTAACATTTCCTTCCTTTAAAACTGCATAGAAATCAACAATATCTGAAAAAATAGAAAATTCTATTTTTTCCCCTTTTTCACCAAATACCAATTTTTTGCTTAAAATTTACAGAAATTGCATCAGAGGGATTCTTTAACTTTATTTGCTACCTCTAATTCAGTTCTTTCATTATAATAATCTAAAATAGGATTATCCATTTAAAGGATTCAGTGCTATGTTAAATCAATACTCCCCCCGCCCGCCTATTTGCCCCCCCCCCTTTTTTGATTAAAAAAATAATAAAAAATCAGTTTTTACGATTTTTCGCTGAATCTTTCTTTTGTACACATCTAATTCATATTCTCTTCCATTTTCTCACCTAAAAACTGCATAAGAATCAACAATTCCTGAAAAAAATTGAAAATTCCAATTTTTCACATTTTTCGCCAAAAAACCCATTTTTTGACCCAAAATTACTCAAATCGCAACGAAGGGATCGAAGTATATTTTTTTCTGTGAAAAGGTGGGTACTTCCCGAGTACAATAGCATAGGTTTCATTTCTGTTCTAATTTTGTCCAGGTCAAAGTGTATATTTACTAGCCTATAGGGTGAAGCCTGTAGTTGCATGAAATGTTTGGCATTTTCATGTTATGGTTCATTAAATTTTGTTAAATTACAAGGTGGTTAGTTTCTTTGTAATTGGCAATCTTGCATAAATCCATTTATTAGCCCTTTGAATTTCATTTAGAATTGTATATTCTAAATTTACTAGTACATTTAGTATGTTTTGCTTATTGTTTGAGAGTATAATCACATTTAGTGACAGTTTTACTTGCTTTCAGAATGAACATAATATCAGTGTTTGATTTGGAAATTGGCTTGTGGGCCAATGTCCCACCAGTAGAAAAAACCTGGGTCATTATCAAGGATGCATCATGTATCCTGGCTTATGACACAGGCCATTCAGAGAAAGTTCTAGTTAGTCGATTTAGATGACTAACCTAATTTTGGACTCAAATTGTAAAAGATCGCATGATGAATAAAATAAAATGCATTTTTGGAAGAACAAGTTGTAAATTCCTGCACTCAAGAATATATGTGTGCCAGTATGGCCCATAGTTTAAATTCAAATGGACCATTTTGAGAAAAAAAGGTCAATGGCCTGGCACAAAAGTAAAATGTATAATGTTTGTTCCACCACTGTTTTGACAGGTATTACTTCTAGACAGTATTATAGGATGGGCAGGTGTGATAGATGAGTTAGACTACGCTAAACGCTTGTATAAATGGTGCATGACAGGGTTCACGGAGTTAGGGGACAGAAAAGGGGTGGTACTAAGTGAAACCGTCAAACAGGTATTTAATCTTTTGCCGAACAAGACCATCACTCGACATCCCGAGAAGAAATAGCTTGGGAAAACATTGATAATGAGCATTTTCTTTTCTGTCTTAATGTTTTCATCTCTATACCATTCATAAATTAATGTTTTCCGAAGTTCTTTCAGGTCTAAAACATGGGCCCATATTATCAAGGGTCTTACAAGGATCTTACAAACAAGTTGTATGGAAATCATAATTGTGAATTTGTTGTACATACATCGATGAATGATATGGGCCCCGATCTTGTTTGGAATATTGTTAAATGAAGCATTTAGTGTAGATTAGTTCAGAATATGCACAGGTAGTGGCTATAGGGCAGTTGGTAGCACATCAGACTCTTAACTTATGAGGTCTCTGTTTTTATCCCCTGGCTGTGGCAAACATCCTCTTTGACATTTGTCTTTAGCTTGGATTATTGTAAACATGTGGGCGAGCAGCTGAAGGCTCATAAAATATATTGATGTTGTACATGTAAGAGAAACGTCAGGATCCATGGATAGGCAATCCAGCCGATATGGCCATAGCAGTTGAAAGGGGCGTTAAACCCCATTCTTTTAAACTCTTTTTTGCGTTGATGGACAGAATAGGGAACATATGATACCTAGTGAAACTCCCCAAACTGGTAACCGTTATTGCAGTACATATGAATATGTCTACTTTTAACCTTTTCCAAATATTGCATTATTGACATCGATGAACAGAAATATTTTGGAAGGCATAGAAGCATAGAGAGAAAAGAAATTTTCAATGCTTTAAATTGTACAGTATAAATGTAACACAATTGTTTAATGTGGCTATAATATGTCTTATATCTGTTTCAACCAATGAAATTGAAAAATTACCACCACAGGTAACTGAACATCCTGAGTTCTGTAAGGATCCTCATTTCTCAGCGCGGGACATTCTAGACAAAAACACTGTCCATGTCTATGCCATCGAGAACGGAGCGGTGATCAGCGAGGACGAGACAAGCAGTGTGTCGAGTGAGCACAGTAACATGAGTACCGAGCTACATAACGGACCTATACTGTTTCCTAGCTCTCATCCGTGTATACCCTCCAGGAAGTTTGGTACAGACAATGGTGCTATAGTGCAGATAGCAGTGTTAGGTAGGTATAGTTGAATTATATTACATTTTGAATGTATTTGCATTGTTGCTTATTGTTAACCAGCACAAATCTTGTTAGCTCCACTGGCCTTTCAGGCCAGCGGGCTATTGTCATAGCGGTGTGTCCGTCGTGCGTCCGTCCGTCCGTGCGTCTGTCCGTCCGTGCGTCCGTAAACTTTTTCTTTAAAAATCTTCTCCTCAGAAACTACTGGATGGATTTCAACCAAACTTCACAGGAATGATCCTTGGGTGACCCTCTCTCAGATTCCTACAATTAGTTTGGATTGAACTAGAATAACTTGAGTTATCTGCCCTTGAATGTCAAAAAAAGCTGGTTTTGACTTTATTTTTACTCTAAAATCTACAAATATTAACCAATCAAGACAAAACGTGGACAGAATATATATAAGCATGATATCCTGCCTGGGTTCAATTTTCAGCTTGTTTTTATGTTTGATGTAAAATAATGACAGAATGAAGGAATACATTGGTGTGCTAAAAAGAGAAAAAAGAAAAGAAGAATTGTAATAAGATCCAACTTAAAAGAACATGAATACAGTAATCATTTATCCTTACCAAGAGTTGCATCATATTCAGAGCTACAGATATGTGTATTTTATTTGTTGTTCATCAAACCCTATGTTGTGGGTACTCATTAGAATTGTCTCATCAAGACGATTCAAATCAGTATCAACAACATAGGGTTTCCCTTTCCCAAACGACAAAATTTTAGGGTGATCCACTCCAAAAACTGCTACAAATGACAAAATCGATGTTATTAAAGATAGGATTTGTGTAAAATATGACACAGAAAATATTGAGACAAAAGGAGAAACTGCTGGTTATCAGCAGTTTCTTCTTTTGTTTCAATCTTTTCCTAAGCCTTTTCTATTAGGGACGTCCAAACCAGGTCTTGTTTGGGAAAGGGTTTAAATTTCATTCTGTTGCTATGATATTAAAACAAAAGTACTAGTTCTGCGTTGGATCTTTGCAAAATGATGTGACACATGTGTTTCAGGTATTCCATTTTTCCACCTGCCAACTGAGGTTGAAGCCAACACATTGCGTATCTGTAAATCCACTCACAGTCACCCGTTATGTGTAGCCTCGTGTGTTGTTATTACACATATTGTCTCTCTAATGTTACAGGTATGTTTAATTTCTTGCCTTTTTATATGCTCGAAGGGTTGTTTTATGTTATGACTCCAGACGTCTGTCCGTCCATTAGCAATTTTTTGTTTTCGCAACTTCCTACAGTTTCTATCGAAATAAGATCAAACTTGCTGCAATGATTCTTCATGTTGTGTAGTTGTGCATACTGCTGACAGAACTCAGATAACTCTTTTTATGCCTCCGTAACGAAATATCATGGTAGATTGTTTTACTCTTGTCTGTCCGTCTGTCTGACATTCAGAAAACTTAACATAAAATTTAACATAAGCATTTTCGGGGGCATTAGTGTTTCATAAACACATCTTGCTGTTTTATGAAATAAAAGGGTTTTGAAATAACAAATTTATCATACCTTTAAGCTGGCTTATTTCTTGCTCTGCTAAGCGTTGATTATCGTTTTTCATACAGGGTAAATATGACCTCCATTGTAAGAAGTCTATAGAGGAGATGATTAGAAAGGCAGTAGCTGTTGGTACCAAACATATCCTGAACGAGGAACAAAAGGAAGAGTTCATGAAATACAGTGATATGGGAGACTTAAAAAGGTATCAACCATTGCCCATTTGGTTTTGATGTGTCTTATTGAAAAAGCTTGAGAAAGGGTAAAGACAAAAAAGAAAATGCTGATAAAATAACTTTTGCACTTGATTGCAAATTAATGAGTATGTCGATGAATTAGATGATCAACAGAACATACTTTACCTTTAACACTGTACAGTGTTCAAAAACTTATGATTAGTATTTTGAGAACATATTAGAAAATTAACTTTTAACAATTTTCCTATCTTTGATATTATTTTTCATGTCCCTGTATGGAAAGATCAGGGGCATAATGTTTTATTCATGCCAATCTGTCTGTATGTCCTTCAGCCTGTCTGTCCAAAAACATAATTATCCAATTTGGGGGCATTCATGTTTTACAAACACATCTTGTTCAGATTAATTCATGTAGTCGAAATCGATACTCAGATGTATGATCGAGTACTTGATTTATTGAATTCTCGTTCTCAGCACTAGTTGATATGTGTTGATTTGTTATCTTTCAGTATAGAATGCAGAGAGCAGTATAACATGTCCTATACACTGAAGGCCATGGCAGCTGGTCTTGTAGCACTGAGGTCACAGAAATCATTCAAGTAAGATGATCGTAATTAACTATCTCCCAAACAATTATACACACCTTTTGACACACTTAACTCATTAACAAACAGTGAAAATTTAGATTGTCTCAAGTTGAAAGATGTTGCAGACTGCAATTTCAAGTGGGGAAAAATTGTTATGTTTCATTTTACTGGGAATAAAACGCTGTACAAATTATAGATTAGATGTTCTAATTATAGAATCCTGCATGTAAGGCAGTGAAAATATGATATACCTATACAGTGTATTTAGATATTATTGTCCGAACAGTTGACTTGCATTTACACAAAGATTTTTACAATGCAATTTTGAGATTGATATACACAAAATAAGTATGTTTTGTTGTATTTAATCTTTTGAGAAGTTACTTTCAAACGTCTGCAGAGGCTTTAACTCATGCTAATTTTTTTTTCAGGTCATTTTTGATGGCTCTAGTACTACATGGTGGAGATAGTAACAGTAACGCATGTCTGGCTGGTGCTCTGTTAGGATGTAAATATGGCTACTCACATTTATCTAATATTTATTTTCCAGGTCATTTTTGATGGCATTAGTACTACATGGTGGAGATAGTAACAGTAACGCATGTGTAGCCGGTGCTCTGTTAGGATGTAAATATGGCTACTCACATTTATCTCAAGAGTGGTTGAGGGAACTGAGAAAGAAACAAGCTGGCTGGCTTAATGTCAAGGTCAATCATCTTCTAGATATGATTGGATTACCGTAACCCTATACCAAATAGCAAAATTTTAAGATGATCCAATTCGAAAGCTGCTGCAGACGACAAAATGAATGTTGATAAAGATAAGATTTGTGTGTGAAACAGCTAAGAAAATATTGAGACAAAAGGAGAAACTGCTGGTCATCAGCAGTTTCTTCTTTTGTTTCAATGTTTTCCAAAGCCATATCTATTAGGGACGTCAAAACCAGGTCTTGTTTGGGAAAGGGTTAACCCTTCAATCTAACTTTTCCAATTTAATTTCCCAAACAAGACCAGGTTTTGATGTCCCTAGGAGAACAGCTTGGGAAAACTGAGGCAAAAGAAGAAAATGCTGATAACCACATCCTTTTGTCTTAATATTTTCCGTGCTCTGTTAGATAACTATTTTGTTTATCAACAGATATTTTTTCATCTGTAGGAGCTTTTAGATTGGAACAGGCTGAATTTTTGCTGTTAGGGAATGTGTTAAACGGAGTTGTAGATGACAACATAAATGGTAGGAAATGTTGAGGCACAAGGAGAAATTGCTGGTGACCAAAATTTTCTTCATTTGCCTCAATGTTTTCTCAAGTCTTTTCTACAGGGAATGCCAAATCTGGTCTTTGAGAAAAGGTTAACTACAGATAAGATGGGATAAAAGCTTTTCAAAATACAAAACATCATTATTTACTTGTTCACCAAACCCTATATTGTGGGTCTTCATTTGAATGGTACGATTGAGACTTTTCAAATGAACACCCACAACAAAGGGTTCAGATTTCAATGAAAAAAAATATAATGTCTTTACCCCCTCTTACTTATTACTGTCTTAACTCTTTTTCAAAATGAAACCTAGTCTTACAGATGACACTTAATCCTAGATCCTGTTGCCATATAAACTGTTAAACATGACATAAAAATCTACTTTTAAGCAAAGATCTGAAAAGGGGACATTCTCACCACAGTCATAAGATTGTCCGTAGGTAAACCTTGAAATGCATAGTGTTTATGACAATAATTGTGAATAAAACATAATGGTTTCACAATGGTTTCCAAAGCCTTTATATTTTGTGGGGCGTCAAAGAATGCCAATGTGTGGGAATGTTTTAAATAGTCATTTTCTATTTTTCTCATCCCTGTAATGATAAATCAGGGATATATAGTTTTGCCCTATCTGTCTGTCTGTCTTTTAACTAACACTGTTCAATATGTTTATTCCTTGTTCTATCTTTCTTTCAAGGTTACTGTATCAACAAAGGTCAAATTTCAAAAGTTGCAAGGGCATCTGTGTTTCAGAAACATGTCTTTGTCTCGTGTCTGTGATAGTATTTTTATGAAGTTAATTATAGACTGATTAAAACAGATATGGAAAAGGTGATAGATGCTAATTGTTTCCAATCTTTGTTACTAAAGTTGCCTACAAAAGTATTGTTGAAACTTGGAACAAATGTTGAAAACATGCACATGTATATATTATTTTGATAATTTCTGGATATCATATCTCTTTGAATTTGTTTTATTTAAATTTTTAATGTACATTTTGAACACAAATAGTCATTTCATATTTTGAAATCTTTTCAAAACAGAATTTTAGACTAGATTGAAGCTCGAGGAGATGAAGGCGACAAAATAAATGTTACTCATAACATCATTAAATTTTGATAGTGGGAAATGGAGAAATCTTCTTTTCCTGAAATGTTTTCAGAATTCAGTGCCATAGTCATGAAAATAATATCATTGTGTAGGAAAATTAATGATTCATAGTAATAACATATAAACATACATCTACATGTATTTGCATTTGGTAATGGGTACCTGTCTTGTTAAAATACCTCTTTTAAAATTTTCCCAAACAAGACGCTATTTTGATGTCCTTTTCAGAAAAGCCTTGGGACAACATTGAGCCATAAGAGGTAATACTGATAATCAGTATTTTCTCCTTTGGCCTCAGTATTTTGTGTCAAATCAAAATCAACCCTATCTCTTTAAACAACCATTTTGTAGACACATCATCTTTCTTTTTGGGTAGAAAACATTACGGGACAAGCAATTTCTACTTTTTCCTTAATGTTTTTCAAAGCCATTACCTTTTCGGGCTTCAAAAAGTGTCAATATGTGGGAATCGAATCGTCTACTTAGACAAAGCTAGAATTTTAAAATTTTGCAAGTAGCATGACCTCATGATTTTTGAGCTTTTGTTATCATCTTAGCCAGCTTGGAAGACATTTACAGTGTAGGCCAAGATAAACATAGGCTAAACTCAGAGACAATCTGATCTAATTCCATTCTTAGCTTTAGAGAAACATCTGACAGACACCCATCAACTTCAATGATCTTTTTGTCTGACTAATTAAATAAATGTTTGCAGTATTTTTTAGAAAGATTAAAACTGAAATACCGGCGATGACAGCTCATTTTAGTGCAGATTCACATGTTTGTCATGGAAAAACCATATACAACAAGAGGCTTGATTGGTTAGGTTAAAGATTATCGATATTGAAGTTCCCAGGGTCAGTGAAGATGACATCTAATTGGTGACTGTCAGAGGTTACTGTATGAAATATAATGAAATATCTGGTTATAATCAGATTGAACTTTGAGTTTGAGAACAGTTTTAATAATTAGCATTGTAACTAAAAAGTTGCAGATTTTATTATTGCTTTGACAGATATGATTACTTTAAGAGTTTTGTCTTTCAGCTTAGAATTTCTAATACACTCTTTTGTTATTTGTTTTGTTTTCTTTTACAAAGTTTATTAGGTGTATGTGTTTTCCTATATGTACAGATTAAAAGGGAAGATAAGTAAATTTTGCTTGTGTTTTCTCGTTTCTCCCTACTTAAGTAGTAAATATGTGCTGAAAATGCTGCTCAAGTATGGAAAGGAGTTCTGTATGATATTTTCGACAAATATGGTTCCTGATCTGTCTGCATAATCATTCAATCTGATCAAGATTAGTTCAAAATGCTTCTTCATTTCTTGAAGTAATTGTGAGTAGATAGACCCCACCAATACTGCATGATAAATACAAAAGCTAATCAATTTCGATATTTGACTTGAATGCCATAAGGGTAATAGAATGGGGGTGGGCTATTCCAGGCATTGGCATCGACATAATGCTTTTGTTAAAGTTGCAAGTTGTGCAAGTGTAATATCTCGGTTTGTACAGATGCTTTTGCTTTGAAATTGGGTGCATGCCTCTGTGACCATATTATCAGCCTCCTAAGGCAAATATTCATTACTCTGAGGTTTCATTTAGTGGAAAATTTACCCTTTCCAGCTCTTAATAGTTCAATATCCTGGCTCAGCTGACGATCCACATATCCATCTTATTTTTCACATCACCAATGCTGTGATCTCCTTTTCCCATCTATTTTCCATAACATGATATGCATCACCTTTTTGTCATCAACAACACCTTTAAACTCAGCAATTGTGCTATGTAGGTAAGGATTTGAAGACAACAAGATTGGCTAGAAATAGTGACCAATCAAACACCAATGATTAGAGAAAATTTGATTTTATTCAAATACTGAGGCAATTAAGTATCCAAAACAAATACTTAAACACAGAAATTACATATAACTAATGGTTCTATACAAGAATTCTTACACAAGAGTTGTCCTCTGATAATGTAGCTCGCCTATAGAAGAGCTTGTCACAAAAAAGGAGCCAAGGTCACCAGGTCAAAGGTCATGTATCAAGGTCGTAAAAGACAGTATCCGTGTGTGAAAAGTCAAGGCTCCTTCCTATTAGTGCATGGGATATAAGCCATGCTAAAGTTTTTAAAAAGTAGGTCATAGTAAGTCATAGTCCCATAGACCAGATTAAAGTTTTTGTTTATGTAACCAACGCCAACACAAGGGCTTTAGCATAAGCTCCCCTGGACACAAGTATGGGCTTGCTAAAGCCTCTCTTACAACCGGTCATACATGCTCCTGTGTGCAGTCTGCGTCTAAAACGTACGCATGCACGCACATGCAACATACGATTTTGGTGGACGCAACCATGACGCAGACTGAACGCAGCAAAGAATTGACCGGACAATATTTTGAGGCACTCTTACAACCCGTCGTGCGTCTTTATAAATCGTGCAATTTTGCAGAGTTTTAAAACGTACGATTTAAAAAGACGCATGACAGGTTGTAAGAGAGGCTTAAAAAGCTGGAGGTACAAGTTTTTCATTAACCATTTGAAACAAAGCTTATCCCTACTCAATGAAAATATGAGGCAAAATGAGAAAATGCTGATCATCAGCATTTTCTTCTTTTGTCTCAATGTTTTTCCAAGCCTTTTCTTGAGGGTTGTAAAAATTTGTCAATATGTGGGAATGGGTATTCTTTTTTATAGCCAATACATTATAACCAACAACTTCACTGCTTTTTGTGACAAATATTTGTCGCTTGTAATATCCTATTTGGACCAAAATTTTGTTGTTTGGAAAATGTTCAAAACATCATGTGTCACATAGTGTTGATATCACCGGCGGATCCGAAATCCCTTCAATCTTTTCATGTATATTTCGACGGGCTGAAAAAAAGAATGAACATGAGGTCTAAGATATCTAAAATTACAAATTAAACCACTCTTACAAGACCTGCTGTTCATGTCCCTGATAGAGAAAGCTTGAGAAAATATAGAGGCAACAGAAGAAAAAGCTGTTAACCCTTTCCCAAACAAGACCTGGTTTTGGCGTCCCTTATTGAAAAGGATAGGGAAAACATTGAGGCAAAAGAAGAACAAGAGCTTCGCAGAGCGGTGCATATACGCCCGAGAGGGGCTTGTCAGTAAAATTGGCCATTTTTTTTATTCAAGGGCAGACAATTCAAACATGAAAAGTTATCAAAATTTTGTTTGCACAACAAGACACCATAGAGATTCATTGTGGCTAGTTTTATTAAATTCTGGTTGAAACTGTAGGAGTTGCGCACAGGAGAAAATTGACATTTTTTCTTAAATTCAAGGGCAGATAATTCAAGAACGAAAACAGTAAACGGTGTGCACAACTTAACACCATGGATATTCATTGTGGCAAGTTTGATCAAATTCTAATCAAAACTGTAGGAGGAGATGCAACATAATGCGACCCTTCAGGCGTATAAAAAGCTGATAACCAGCATTTTCTCTTTTGGCCTCAATATTTTCTTAGTTTTATTTTTCACAAATTTTAAAGCGTTTATCATCCATTTTGTCGTCTACAGGGGCTTCCAAATTGGACCACCCGAAAATTTTGTCATTTGGGAAAGGGTTAATCAGCATTTTCTCCTTTTACCTTAATATTTACCAGGCTATTTTGTACACAAATCCTAACTTTATTAGCATCCATTTGTCGAATGTAGCAGCTCTGATTTAGGACAACCCTAATTTTGTCATTTGGAAATGGGAAACATTTTAGACCTTTCAAATTTGGTAGCTGCTGCAGACAATGATATGAATGCTTATGAAATCAGAAGTTGTGTACAATATAGCATAGCAAATATTGAGGCAAAGAGAGAATTTTTTTTTCAAAGCATTTTTCAGGTACATTAAAAGCAGGCCATATTTGGGAAAGGGTTAAATGCATGACCTTTAAATCTTGTACTAATGAGAAATTAATCCCTTTCCCAAACAAGACCTATTTTTTTGACATCCGTATCAAAAAATGCTGTGGAAAACTTTGAGGCAGTAGGCGAAAATGCTGATAATTAGCGTTTTTTCAATTAGCATTTTTTTTTTAACACAAGTCCAATCTTTATCAACATCGATTTTGTCGTCTGCCGCTGCTTTTGAATTTGGCTAGTTTAAGATATTGTTGTTTAGGAAACGGGGAAAGGGTTAAACATTTATGATATCTTTTTTGTGCATGATTTGAATCTACACCATTGATCTCTTGTGTTTTTTTAATTTTTTTGCCAAATGCATGCCAACTGACTGTCAAACATTCAACAACAAGAGCTGTCCGAAGACAGTGGGCTCGACTTTCTAAGTTGCTTAGTATAAAGGGGGCCTAAGTCCGGATATAGTGGAGCCAGGGTCATGGGCCCTGGTAGTAAGGTAGAGGGTGTGATGGTGAATAAGTATTCCAAGTTTGGGTTGAATCCCTTTGATATTATGGAAGTTATTGATGATTGAAAAAACTTTAACCTTTGTTGCAACGCCGACGCCTAGGTGACAGTATAAGCTCTCATTTTCTTCGAAAAGTCGAGCTAAAAATGGCTCTCATTCAAGGTTTATTAGGAATGTAATTGACCTAATCCATAGTATAGATATTTCCCTAATTTTCCCACTCCAGACTTGTCTATGTCACAAGTTACATGGGTTAAACACCGTAAAGAAGAAAATTTGTCTTTTTGGAAAGGATTACACAGTAAACAGCTACAGAAAAAGTTGGATAAAGACATTCTAACTTTGTTATTTTAATTCTTAACCCTATGTAGTGGATACTCATTTGAATCGTCTCAGTGAGACCATTCAAATGACTACACGGTACCACAAAATAGGGTTTGATGAACAATAAGATGTGTTACTGAAACACAAATGCCCCCTAAATGGCCTTTTTTGTAAAATGTTAAGTTTTCCTAGAGTAAAGGGTTGATAAGGGTTAAGGGATGACCATGAGGAAGGTCAAATTGCATGGAACAGATAGATATCATTGAAAGGAAGTTGCATACCAAATTTGAGCTTTGTATGTCAAATACTTTCTGAGACAAGAGGATCATGATGGTCCTTAATCGCTCACCTGAACCAAATTGGCAGCACCATCCATAGTCTTGTTTGAATATTTTTGACTATAAAACTGAAAGCAAACTTATGGTCACCAACCTGTGTCCAAGTTTTGTCTTAATTGGTCAATATTTGTGGTTGTTAGAGTAAAAACAAATTAAAGTCAAAAACGGTATTTTTTTTCAAATTCAGATAACTCACTTCTAGTCCAAATATGCTGAAATTCAAAATCATCGAAGATCTTAGGGTAACCAACTTTATGTCTAAGTTTTGCCTTGATAAGTCAATAATTGTGGTTGTTAGGGTAAAAACAAAGTCGAAAACGGCAATTTTGTCATATTCAAGGGCACATGACTCAAGACTTTTTTTAACCGATCAGACCTAATTGAAATCATTTGAGATTTTATGTTCACAAACTTGTGTCCAAGTTTCTTTTTGATTGGTGAATATTTGTGGTTATTAGAGTAAAAACAAAGTTGAAAATGGCAATTTTGTCCATTCAAGGGCAGATAACTCATAACTTTCTGATCCGATCAGTCAAAAAAAAAAACTCATCTGAGATCTTGTGGTCACCAACAACGTGTCAAAATATTACTTTGATCAGTCATTTATTGTATTTGTGACCCGTCACGCTAAAAGGGACCTTATCTGGTGTGTGAAAAGTATCGACCCTAGTCAGTCTGCGCAGTCCGCACAGCCAGACTAGGGCTGATACTTTTCACTTTTATGTAATTGTCTGAATCTGTAATCTTTTCCCTATCTTACTATATGTTCATTTTTCGCACACGGGATCTGGTTGATCGGTGCTGAGTCTGACAAGTCAAAATTTGGATTTTTTAAGTTCGGATAAGGTCCCTTTAAATTGTGACGGGTTGAAAACAGTCGAAAATGGTAATTTTGTCATATTCAAGGGCACATAACTCATGACTTTCATGTCTGATCAAAATGAAAATCACACTCATCCTTAGATCTTATGCTCCTAAACATTGTATCCAAGTTTTGTCTTGATTGGTCTTTCATTGTAAAAGCTAGAGTGTAAACAAAGTCGAAAATAGCCTAAAAACGGCAAATTTGTCAAATTCAAGGGCAAATAACTCACGACTTTCTGGTCAAATCATACTGAAAATCGAACTTGCCCAAGATCTTAAAGCCACCAACATTGTGGCTAAGATTTATTTTGATTGGTCAATATTTGTAGATGCTAGTGTTAACAAAGTCTAAAGTAGCTATTTTTGATATTCAATGGCAGATAAATACAGACTTCCTGGTCTGATCTGACCCAAAGTCGAACTCATACGAGAACTTTTGGTCATACATGTTTTAACCAAGTTTGGTCAAGATTGGTTAATTTTTGTGGATGCTAGAGTGTTAACAAGAAAATGTGAACAGACAGACGGACGGACAAAATCACAATAGCTCACCTTGAACACTTTGAGCTCAGGTGAGCTAAAAAGGCAAATGCTAAGTTTTCGGACAGACAGATGGATGGACAGACAGACGGACACAAGTAAAACAATTTCGTATCGAAAGATCAGGGGCATAAAAAAAATTGTCTTTTAAAAAAGGATTAATGTTATTATACAGTGAGTAGGGTGTACATTACCTTTCATTATAGAGTTTCTTCCTAACAGAATCTTTATTAACCATTTCTTGTAATTGTTCTGTTTGTTTTAGTTGATAATATACACCACAGCCTATAACAAGTCTGAAATGATAATGACAAATTACTTAAATCTTTTCCAAACAAGACTTGGTTTTGACATTCATAGGAGAAACAGCTTGGGAAAATATTGAAACAAAAGAAGGAAATGCTGATCATCAGCATTTTCTTCTTTTGTCTCAATATTCTCTTTACCATATTGTAAATGAATTATGTTTTTATCAACACCAATTTTCTGCAGCACCCTTCAAATGTAATCATCTTATTTTTGCTGTTTGGTAAAGGGTGAACCAATTATCAAACATTGACACTTTTTGACACCATAATATTACTTAAGGGATCATTTTAGGGCAAGATTTGTGCAATTCTCTCATTTTTTCTTTCGCTTACAAAGCCTTATATTTATCGTCTCCAATAGCTTTGAATTGGGACAAGTCTGAAATTTTGATGTCTGGTAATGGGTTAAGCAGTGCTTCTGAAATATTTTGAAAATCTACTTGTCTGGGGACAAGTATTGGTCTAAAAATCACTTGTCCATATCAAAATCAACTTGTTCATACTAAACCTTTGTTGTTATTTTTCTAATTGCTTCATTTGTATATAGCATATCACTATGACAGTCTTACGAAGTTGTTTATGTTAAATAAAGACACAATAAAGCATGTCTAAGAAAATACCTACATTTAACTATCAGACAGTCAGACATCCGGACATGATTAAAACGATATGCCTTTGATCTTTCGATAAGTTTTCCAAGGCTTGCGAAACTACACTCATTTTGTCATTTGACTCCGCTTTCAGCTTTGACTAGTCTAAAATTCTTGTTTGTGAAAGTGAGAAAATTGGCCTTTTGACACCCTACAAGATAATGGCTTTGGAAAACATTCTGGAAAATGAAAAAATTGCTTGTGACAAGCAATTTCTTCATTTCCCACCATGTATTCTACCCAGAAAGAACCCAAAATGTCAAATTTAGTTCACTAAAAATTGTCGTTTGCAGCATCTCTGTATTTGGACCAGTCTAAAATTTTCTTACCCAGCAACACTGCCCATCAGACTAGTTTTTTGGCAATCCCAATCTGCTTCCCATTATAGTATAATTCTTACCCTGCAGCACTGCCCATCAGACTAGGTTTAGGTAATCCCAATCAGCTTCCCATTATAGTATAATTCTTACCCTGCAACACTGCCCATCATACTTGTTTTGGGTAATCCCAGTCTGCTTCCCATCACATTATAATTCTTACCCTGCAGCACTGCCCATCAGACTTGATATGGGTAATCCCAATCAGCTTCCCATTACATTACAATTCTTACCCTGCAACACTGCCCATCATACTTGTTTTGGGTAATCCCAATCTGCTTCCCATCACATTATAATTCTTACCCTGCAGCACTGCCCATCAGACTTGATATGGGTAATCCCAATCAGCTTCCCATTACATTACAATTCTTACCCTGCAACACTGCCCTCCAGACTAGTTTTGGGTAATCCCAGTCTGCTTCCCATTACATTATAATTCTTACCCTGCAACACTGCCCATCAGACTAGTTTTGGGTAATCCCAGTCTGCTTCCCATTACAGTATAATTCTTACCCTGCAACACTGCCCTCCAGACTAGTTTTGGGTAATCCCAGTCTGCTTCCCATTACAGTATAATTCTTACCCCGCAACACTGCCCATCAGACTAGTTTTGGGTAATCCCAGTCTGCTTCCCATTACATTATAATTCTTACCCTGCAACACTGCCCATCATACTTGTTTTGGGTAATCCTAATCTGCTTCCCTTTACATTATAATTCTTACCCTGCAACACTGCCCAATAGACTTGTTATGGGTAATCCCAGTCTGCTTCCCATTATAGTATAATTCTTACCCTGCAACACTGCCCATCAGACTAGTTTTGGGTAGTCCCAGTCTGCTTCCCATTATAGTATAATTCTTACCCTGCAACACTGCCCATCAGACTAGTTTTGGGTAATCCCAATCAGCTTCCCATTATAGTATAATTCTTACCCTGCAACACTGCCCATCAGACTAGTTTTGGGTAATCCCAATCTGCTTCCCATTATAGTATAATTCTTACCCTGCAACACTGCCCATTAGACTTGTTTTGGGTAATCCCAGTCTGCTTCCCATTACATTATAATTCTTACCCTGTAACACTGCCCATTAGACTTGTTTTGGGTAATCCCAGTCTGCTTCCCATTACATTACAATTCTTACCCTGCAACACTGCCCATCAGACTAGTTTTGGGTAATCCCAATCAGCTTCCCATTATAGTATAATTCTTACCCTGCAACACTGCCCATCAGACTAGTTTTGGGTAATCCCAATCTGCTTCCCATTATAGTATAATTCTTACCCTGCAACACTGCCCATTAGACTTGTTTTGGGTAATCCCAGTCTGCTTCCCATTACATTATAATTCTTACCCTGTAACAGTGCCCATTAGACTTGTTTCGGGTAGTCCCAGTCTGCTTACCATTGCATTATAATTCTTACCCTGCAACTGATCCCATCAGACTTGTTTTGGGTAATCCCAATCAGCTTCCCATTACATTATAATTCTTACCCTGCAACACTGCCCATCAGACTTGTTTTGGGTAATCTCAATCTGCTTCCCATTACATCATAATTGTAGTCTGCAGCATATCTGTATTTGGACCAGTCTAACAATGTATTGTTTGGTAATGGGTTAAACGTTTTCTTACCCTGCAACACTGCCCATCAGACTTGTTTTTGGTAATCCTAGTCTGCTTCCCATTACATTATAATTCACACCACTGGAAACACCTGGAATTGTTAAGAATAAACTTTTCCCTAAAGGCCAGGTCACAAAAGATACCGTGTCCATATTGCATCCACATTATATCCAAAATTATACTTTACGGGTCCCCTGATTTAGACATGCTATGGCTGTGATATGGACACAGAATGGTGTATTTGACCAGGCCTTATCCCTGGTTACCAGACAGTAAAATATTAGACTGGTCCAAATTCAAAGATGTTGCAGACACCAATTTCAAGTGAATGAAATTATTTATTGATTTGTCTTTTTGAGTAGAAAACATTGCGGGAAATGAGGAAATTGGTTGTCACAAGCAATTTCTTCATTTTCCACAATGTTTTCCCAAGCCTTTATCTTGTATGGAGTCAAAAAGAGTCACTTTGTGGTATTGGGTTAAGGGCCCTGTCACATACAAATCTGTGTCCATATCAGCCACATCATGTCCAAAATTATACTGTACGGGTCCCCTGACTTTAGACATGCTATGGCTGTGATATGGACATGGAATGGTGTATTTGACCAGGCCTTATCCCTGGTTACCAGACAGTAAAATTTTAGACTGGTCCAAATTCCAAGATGTTGCAGACACCAATTTCAAGTGAATGAAATTATTTATTAATTTGTCTTTTTAGGTAGAAAACATTGCGGGAAATGAAGAAATTGCTTGTCACAAGCAATTTCTTCATTTTCCACAATGTTTTCCCAAGCCTTTATCTTGTAGGGAGTCAAGAATAGTCACTAAGTGGTATTGGGTTAAGGGCCCTGTCACATACAAATCTGAGTCCATATCAGCCACATCATGTTCAAAATTATGCTGCATGGGTCCCTTGATTTAGACATGCTACAGCTGTGGTATGGACGTGGAATGGTGTAATTGAATAAGTCTTAAGCCTGTGCCAAACAATAGCTAGTTTTATCCAAAGCAGAAACAAGAGGACCATGTCAGTCTTTCATCCCATACCTGAACCTAGCCAGTGTGAAAATCACAATGTTGTCAAGTTCAAGGGCAGATAATTTAAGATGCAAAATTATGATCAAGCTGAAAATTGGATTCATAATCTTACAGGTCTTGAATAATCAAAATTTCTGGCTGTTACAGTGAAAACAAAGTTTATGGAAACAAAAAATTTGTCAAAGTCAAGGGCACATAACTAAAAACATGAAGTTCTGATCAAGCTGAAAATTATTCTCAAGGAAGTTCTCAAAGTCATCAACATTATGTCCAAGTTCTCCTTTGATTAGTCAGTATTTGTGGCTGTTAAAGTGAAAACAAAGTCGAAAACTGCCATTAATGAAAATTCAAGGGCACATAACTCTTAGTTTGGATGGACGGACAGACTGAAAAGATGATGCCAATATACATCTTCCTCCGGCGGCGTATAAAAATGATGTGATTCTAATAAGATCCGATCGATAGTAGCTCCAGTCCGAGGCGTTGTTTGAAGAATGATCGTAGAAGCGCATGTTTTCATTGGTTGACGAACAATAAATCAGATAGAGACTGTATAGTAGATTCTACGCTATATATACATTCAAGGCAATGCGCGCCTTTAAATGTTTATATCACGTAGGATCTACTATACAGCCTCTATCTAATACCGTATGACTGGTAATTTCTGCGGCAACATAATTTTTACGGAATTTTGTGGATACAATCAAACCACAAAAATTAAATATCTTTAAAAGTTGCTCTATCTCAATATTTCGGCTAAGAAGCCTTCTTCGAGAGATAAAAATGTACAAATTTTAACGCTACATAATGATAACATGTAATTGTTTATGTTAACACTTACAGTAATCATCCTGTACTATTACTGTAAGCGTTAACATAAACAATTACATGTTATCATTATGTAGCGTTAAAATTTGTACATTTTTATCTCTCGAAGAAGGCTTCTTAGCCGAAATATTGAGATAGAGCAACTTTTAAAGATATTTTATATTTGTTCCCTTAGGAATACCATTTAAATAACACAAAAATTAAATTCGCAAAAAATAAATTGACTTAGATTTGTCATCTAAATGTAAACCTTTGACTAAAACATCTATACAGGTTAGGTATAATCCACACCACACTCCTTACAGGTGTTAAAATATCATTATTGTTACTTCATGGATGGGTATGATTCATACATTTTGATAGGTGTTGACATAAATACAAATGGAGTAATTTAGAAAGACAAATAGAACTTAATGATACATTAAGTTACAATTAAAATTCTACCGCAATAATGTAGTGCATCATGCGATTACCCACCCTTGAACTGTCCCTTTAAAATCCAATTAAATTGTGATATTTGTCGAGTCTGCATCGTTTGACTAACTTTTTCCAAAGCCTTTATCTTGAAGGGCGTCAAAAAGTGTCGCTTGTTTGGGAATGGGTTAAATTAAAATTTAAAATTCTGATTTTTGGGAAAAAACAGATTTACAAAAGAACCTTGATAAGGTAATTTTTGTCAACTTGAAAATATGAAAACATACTTTTATTATAACATAATAAAATAGTGCAGGAAGTTTTAATTATTTCACTAAACCTTTAAATCTAGATCTTTACTTACCAAATCCTAGTGAAAAGTTCAATGGATTTGTGTTGTTAAAAAATATTGTTAGTCCTAGACTCACAGCACTGAAAAAAATAAACAAGAAGAATGCAATTATACAGTGCATACAGTTTTAACCCTTTCCCCAACGACAAAATTTTAGGGTGATCCACTTCAAAAACTGCCACATGTGACAAAATGGATGTTATTAAAGACAGGATTTGTGCAAAATATGGCACAGAAAATATTGAGACAAAAGGAGAAACTGCTGGTTATCAGCAGTTTCTTCTTTTGTTTCAATGTTTTTCCAAGCCTTTTCTATTAGGGACGTCAAAACTAGGTCTTGTTTGGGAAAGGGTTAAGTATTTTCCATTCATTTCATTGACATAACATATTTCAATATTTGATTAAAAAGGGAATAAATATTGAAAAAGTCAATTAATTTATGATGATTATCCATTTTCCTTCTGTCCTAAATTACATAATATCCCTCTTTATCTTCATCCATACATTTGGGTGCTGAATTACATTTTTAAAATAAGAAAATTACAAAATTTTGACATTTAGAAACTTAGGTAAACAAAAAAACAAACACAAACAGGAGATTTTGTAAAACATATATGCCCCCTCAAGGGCCTACATTTGATGTAGGTCAAAGTCCAAGGTCAAGTTAACAAGGTCCAAGGTCATGGTCAAATATGAAAGGTCTTGGTAGGAGGTGTCTATGTGTGAAATATCAAAGCTGTATATGTAAAAGTAAAATGAAACATATGCCAGGTTTTTAAAAGTAGGCCAAATGCCAAGGTCAAGGTCATGGTCAAATGTGAAAGGTCTTGGTTGGAGGTGTCCATGTGTGAATTATCAAGGCTGTAGGTGTAAAAGGACATGATATATATGCCTGGTTTCAGTCTTTTTAAAAGTAGGTCAAACTCCAAGGTCAAGGTTGCAATATTCAAGGTCATGTTCAAATGTGAAAGGTCTTGGTAGGAGGTGTCTATGTGTGAAATATCAGGGCTGTAGGTATAACAGGACATAAGATAAAGGCTAGGTTAAAGATTTCTAAAAGTATGTAAAAATCAAAGGTCAAGGTTACACAGGCCAAGGTCATGGTCAAATGTGAAATGTCTTCGTAGGAGGTGTCCATGTGTGAAATATTGAGACTGTATAGGTTAACAGGACATGAGAGATAGGCCTAGTTTAAGTTTTTTAAAAGTAGGTCAAACTCCAAGGTCAAGGTCCAAGGTCATGGTCAAAAGTGAAATATCTTGGTTGGAAGTGACCATGTGTGAAATATCAAGGCTGTATATGTAAAAATGACATGAAACATAGGCCAGGTTAATGTATTATTTAAGTAGGTCAAACACCAAGGTCAAGGTCACATGGTCCAAGGTCATGGTCAAATGTGAAAGGCCTTGGTCGTAGGTGTCTATGTGTCAAATATCAAGGCTGTATGTGTAAAAGGAATTGATATATCGGCTAGGTTAAAGTTTTTTTAAAGTAGGTCAAAGGTCAAGGTCACAAGGTCCAAGGTCATGGTCAAATGTGAAAGGTCTTGGTAAGATGTGTCCATGTGTGAAATACCAAGGCTGTATGTGTAATAGCACATAAGATATAGGCCCAGTTTAATTTTTTTAAAAGTATGTCAAACTCCAAGGTCAAGGCTACATGGTCCAAGATCATAGTCGTATGTGATAGGTCTGGGTCGGAGGTTTCCATGTGTCAAATATCAAGGCTGTATGTGTAAAAGGACATGATATATTGGCCAGGTTTAAGTTTTTTAAAAGTAGGTCAAACCTCAAGGTCAAGGTCACAAAGTCCAAGGTCATGGTCAATTGTGAAAGGTCTTGGTAAGATGTGTCCATATGTGAAATATCAAGGCTGTTTTTGTAAAAGGTTATGAGATATATGCCGGGTTTAATTTTTTTAAAGTAGGTCAAACTCCATGGTCAAGGTCACAAGGTCCAAGGTCATGGTTAAATGTGAACCATGTTGAAAGGAGGTATCTATGTGTGAGATATCAAGGCTGTATGTGTAAAAGGACATGAGATATAGGCAAGGTTAAGAATTAAGTGTAAAAATCAACAAAGGGAAATAACTCCAAGAATTTGATTGGCAGAGTTACGGTTCTTAAGCACTGCACCTCTCCATAATAAAATCTATTCACCTGTAAAGTTTCATGATTCTACCTTACATATTTTTCGAGTTGTGCTCCGGACAAGAATCAAGTTATAAAATCAACAAAGGGCAATAACTCAAAAAATTTGATCTGCAGAGTTACGGTTCTTGTGCACTGCACCTCTCCATAATGAGATCTATCCACCTGTAAAGTTTCATGATTCTACCTTACATACTTTTTGAGTTATGCTCCGGACAATAATCAAATTTGAAAATCAACAAAGGGCAATAACTAAAAAAATATGACTGGCAGAGTTACGGTTCTTGTGCACTACACCTCTCCATAATGAGATCTATTCACCTGTAAAGTTTCATGATTCTACCTTACATAGTTTTTGAGTTATGCTCCGGACAAGAATCAAGTTATAAAATCAACAAAGGGCAATAACTCAAAAAATTTTATCAGCAGAGTTACGGTTCTTGTGCACTGCACCTCTCCATAATGAGATCTATCCACCTGCAAAGTTTCATGATTCTACCTTACATACTTTTTGAGTTATGCTCCGGACAAGAATCAAGTTATAAAATCAACAAAGGGCAATAACTCAAAAAATTTGATCGGCAGAGTTATGGTTCTTGTGCACTGCACCTCTCCATAATGAGATCTATCCACCTATGAAGTTTCATGATTCTACCTTTAATACTTTTCGAGTTATGCTCCGGACAAGGTTTGGTCTACGGACAGACCGACCGACATACGGACCGACCGACCGACCGACCTTCCGACCGACCGACCTTCCGACCGACCGACCGACACTTGCAAAACAATATACCCCCATTTTCTTCGAAAGGGGGCATAATTACTTACACAAAAGGAACAAAGAGCCTTGTACCAACCCAAGCAATCTTCAGACCAGATACAAACCCATTGGAGACAAGCGGCAGAATTCGATCCTGAAACAAAACACAACAAATTCTGCAACAAGACGACCACGATTGTCCTAAATCGCTCATTTGATCTGCAATTTTAATCAGCCTAAAAATCAAAATCATCCAAGATGATACCGATACAAACAATTTCAAATTCAAGGGCACACTACTCAATATGCAATGCTGAAAATTTCACAGATACAAGATTGCGTAGTCACTATCATAATTGTGTCCAAATTCTGTCTTGATAAATACTTAATAGCAAGAGTTACTGGCAGACATAAAGAAGCTTTTCTCATTTCATTTATTGGGGGTTTATGCCCTTTTCAACTGCTATGGTCATATCGCGGCCGCTGGACGCCCACATCTAGGTTAATGACATCAAACCAATGGTGGGAGACACTTTATCTGAAAGGATATTTGCCGCAAAAGGATTGAACCAGGCACCTCACGAGTGAAAGTCTGATGCACTACCAACTGCCCAATGGCCACGCCAAAAGAAGCCCATCTAAACAGAGGCTTGTTTTAAAGAAAGTATAAAAATACAAGGTCCCAAATGAAGGGTCTTGACAGGAGGTATCTATGTGTGAAATATCAAGGTTCTGTCTCTATTAGTGCTTACGATATAGACAAGGTTATGTTTTTTTGAAAAATAGGTCAATCCTTTAGACTAAGGTAACTAGGTCAATGGCCAATTTTGATTTTATTGGGTTTTACGCCATTTTCAACTTCTATGGTCATATTGTGGCGGCTGGAGCACCTAACTGTGGTTTCCTGGTATTTCTCGCACCAGTACAACCACAATATCCAAACCGAGCCTCCAGCTGCTCTCTCACATAGATGATTCACACCCATTGGTGAGAGACAAATGAGGTCAATGGTCAAAGTCCCACTAAAAGCCTTAAGGTCTTGGCAGGAAGGATCTCTGTGAAATATAATGGCTCTGTCTCTAATAGTGCATGAGATGTGATAGACCAGGTTAAAGTTCTTAATGCAACAACAATGCTGGCAATAGGACTGGAATTACCTTAGATAGCTCCCAAGACAAAGTCATGTTTCAAAAAACACTTACCATTTGAAATCGCCTTTCCTTGTATGAATATGGATTTACTTTTCTGAACTCCTTGTTGTTGGCATAAATAGAGAAAGCCCAGGCTAGAAGTGAAACACCGCCTAGAAAATTCACCCCCGACCGTACAAACTTCCCATAGTTCCCCGGGTAGTCGCCTGTTACAGAGCTGTAAATACAAAACTACAGTTAACCCTTTTCCAAACAAGACCTGGTTTTGACGTCCCTTATAGGAAAGTCTTGGAAAAACATTGAAACAAAAGAAGAAACTACTGATAACCAGCAGTTTCTTCTTTTGTCACAATATTATCCATGCAATATTTTACATAAATTCTATCTTTTATTACTTCCATTTTGTCATTTTTTGCATTTTTGAAGTGGGTCAACCTAATATTTTGCCGTTGACAAAATTTTAGACTGGTTCAAATTCAAATTATCAAAGATGTTGCAGATGATAATACATCAAGTGAATGGAATTTGACACTTTTTGGTCTTTTTGAGTGGACAACATTGTTGGAAATAAAGAAATTGCTTATCACAAGCAATTTCTTCATTTTTCACAATGTTTTCCAAAGCCTTTAAATATCTTGTGTGGCATCAAATATCATTGTGTGCGAACAGATTAAGAAGATGGAAAGGTCCTTCAAAATATAGAAAATAGTTTTCAGTATTTGTCAAACCCTATTTTATGGGTGTTCATTGGAATCTGATATTAGTCTCTGAGACAATTCCAATGAAAACCCACAAGATAATATCTGGATTTAAAAGAACAAATTTTGAATGCCTTCAACATGTCTTATCTGTTGAACTAAAATATATGATGTTATAATTTTCTTCCAAAAATCAATTAACCCCTTTCAAAACAAGCCCTAATTTTGAAACCATAAATAGCATGTCAGTTTCACAAACCCTTTTAAGCGAAAAAAAGAAGATGCTTCAATAAAAATTTATTGTTCATAAGTTAACCACAGGTAACCAGGTATTGTTTTCTCTTTTTTAATCAATGATTTCTATGAATCATAGAACTTCTGTTCCATGCAAGAATCAAGGGGTGGAGCCCAGGGGCCCCTGCCTGCCTGGAATTTGTATAAAAGACTTATCAAAGTGATTTTAAAGGAATAGTTCGTGAGTCTATAATCATTCAGTTGCCTTCGCTGTTTATCAGCATTTTCGTCTTTTCTAATATTGCTTTTAAAAGCCTGTTATGTTTTATTAGACTTCAAAACAAGAGGCGCTTTCTTTAGAGCGAGATTTTTTAAGATTTCTTAAAGTCACATTTCACATTTATTCCATTTTTTAAAGTATGCCTTGATGCAAAGATTGTTCATTCTAATGCGTAGAAATGTTATCAGGTTTTTGAAGTTGTTATTTATAAGCGAAAAATCCGCCTTTAACAGAAATGACAAGTTCTATATAAATCTGAACTGTTGTCCACAATAATGTGTTTAATTTTAGCACAAAAATATGTATTTCTCGTAAACGGTTCAATATTTTGACTTGAAATTTTCAGAATTTTCATAAGAAACGATGTTCTTTCAGATAGAATAAAAGTAAAATTCATGTAAAAATAATTCTGAAATGTCTGAAAATATGTTTTAGATAAAGAGTTTTTAAGAACTAGATTCTAACTGAGGTGTTCCAAATGCTCCATACTTCATACAAATGATGTCATCATTTGAATGAAGTATGGGTCATTACCAAGGGATGGATCTTTTCAAACAATTCTGTCAAATCTCTCTTAACAAAGGGTTCCGCACAAAGTATAGGGTAATGGTGCCTCCCATTGAGCGTCCTAAAAATCTTGCTTTAAGCAACGCTTTATCCTAAAACATCTTAAAAATCTCAAAATATCTCAAGAAATCTCGCTCTAAAGAACGCGTCTCAGGGCTTGATCCATGAACCAAATCCTTGTACACTTACTCTCTTGTAAAATATCTTTTCAGTCTTTGTAAGCCTGTTTCATTCTTGATAAATTCATCAACATCTTTAGACAGTAATTCCATATTTCCGAGTTGTGCTGTCATAAATTTTAGGTTACTGGTTCTCGGAGTTACTTCACAATGGACAGTTTGTACTCTCAGCTTGGACAGAATGTATCTATACACAGAAAATGAACACCTTGACGGCTGCTTCAGCCTATCTTGTCTATGATGCAGCTGATTGGTTGAGGGATGGACTTTGTGTTTGTCTTGGCTGACCATGATCTTGTCTGGTGGATCCATTGTACGATACAGTGGCATGTGCCTGTTGTATACCTGTCTTAGATTGCACCTTCTCAGTAATTGGTCAGTTCTAAAAAAGAAAAAAGATATTAAGTTTTTAAGCTATTCATGGCATTGTAGCACACAATCAGTCAATCACTAGTCTAGTGATGAATTTCGTGCTAAAAAAGGTCAAAATTACGGTAAAAAGGGATCAATATCTTCAGGTTAACAGAGACATAATTTTGAACAATTGATAGTACTTTGTCAATGTAAATATCTAAAACGCTGCAACTATGGTTTAATTGAAACTTAAGAAACCAGATTTTATAACGTCACCAACAATTTATCAAAACATAACAGTAAACCAAGTTCACTTTTTTATAGCATAAAAACCATTGCCATTATCGGTGTCGTTAAAAACTGTGATATGGGCACGTTTTTTTTGTCCAGCCCTTTTGGTTACATCATAAATCTTTTTGTGTCCAACTTTTTCCACAAAAATAACATGTTTTGCTGCGATTAGTATTTACTGTAGTGTCGAGGCAAAGTCATATACAAACACTTTTCCACAGAAGAAGCAAAACTTTCCAGTAGTTTTGAATTTATTTGCGACTTAAAATTCACAGTAATTAGTGATGTAACAATGGACGACGCACTGGACGACACAATAAAATCAGGTCTGTAGACAAATGAATTGCCTCTTTCTGCTTTAGTTTTCAATGATTATTGAAATCATTTTGTTATTGAACTTGAAATCTGCATAATTTGTGCTAGTTAACACAAAACTAAGGGATTGACTGTACTGAAAGCATTTGGGAGGTAACTGGAAAATTTTGGGTCATGGTTACATCATCTTTCGTAAACCCAATATATCCTGTAACAGTGTTCCAAATAAAATTAGACCTCTTGTAGAGGCTTCAAAAGAAAAAAAAAATATCAAGATATAGTACTGCTTATAGTTACAACCTTTTAAAAATGATTTTACCAAATTTATTGCAAACTTTCTTGCTTAGATGTAACTGGAACACAGTGTTTTTTTCAGTTGTGTCTTTGTTAGTCTTAGTACCCAGACTTCTTTTGCATAAAAAGTTTAAAATGTAGACATTTTTTATTTGCAGGGTTAGTTAACTAACTTCATTTAAGGACACTTTAACATAACTTCATCATGTGTAAAGCATCTTCAATTCAGTTATCATCCATTTTAAGCAAAGATGTAACAGGACGAGAAAACAACATTAAAATTTTGTTGTCCAGTTACATCTTTGCATCTTATCCCAATTTTTTCATGGATTCTAGTCACAAGGAGGAAAAAAATAATTAAAAATGTCTTTTAAGCTTAGGTGTCACTGCTTCCAGTTCAGCAATTTTACCTTAGCCCAAACATACATGATTTATTTACCTAAAACGATAAGACACAGTGAGTGACAATGGGTAGGGTAATTCAAGACCCTATTCAGATAAGAATTACCTTCTTAATGACGCATTTCTCTGCAAGATCAATATCTAAGTAGATGTAGTAATGAGTGTGTCCATTTATTTATATGCTTCAGCTACACAGAAGTCAATGTTAGAAGGTTTTTCTTTTGGCCATGATGTAACACTTTACCAAGCTCACACACAAATTCTTTCTCCTTCCACCATCTTTATAACAACACAGGTGCTTACAATGCTTAAAAAAAGTTTGGTCGCTTATATCATTACAAATTAGTATAAACTAGTGCCTTTAGTATTTATAGAACAGTACCTTCAATATATTGATTTCTAAAAAGTATTTATGATGTAACATACTGGACACCATTTATAGCCCAATAAGTACTATTGATTTTTTCTACTCTGTCGCAATGCTTTAAGGCTCTTTATATATCATGGTGACATTTCTTACATATTTATCTCTATATTTCAACTGATAATGCATATGTGTCCCCATACATGGTGTGCTTTATGCACTTCTGTCCATGATGTAACATGTTGGACACGAAAAGTTACATCATAAATTTTTTTTACAAAAATGATTTTACTAACAAAATAACACAACAATATATAAATTTTATGATTCAGCCTAAGAGAGTGACCTTTAGAAATAAACATTTAAGTTTGATATTTACCTTAACAGTTCACATTCTGTATATATGAACATATATCGAACCCCCCCCTACCAAGGTGGTCCACAAGAATGTCCAAAATAACCACTTTCGTATGTCTATTTCTTGCTTCACGGATGCACTAGAACACTATTTTTGGGGTTTGATGATTGCAGAAGATATTACGTTTTCTTATCCAAACAAACTGTGTATCATATGGTGCACCAGAGGAAAGATATTTTCACTTTTGATGAATAATTTATGATGTAACCAAAAAGGGCTGGACAAAAAAAAACGTGCCATATATCTAATCATAATTTTCTTTTTTTTTTGTCTCAATTGAATCGGTCGGCACAATCCCTTCAGCCAATCAAAAACGTCGTCAGTCGACCTGCATTCATTCGGTGGAGGTGAAAGCTTCGGTCTTTTTCCTTAAAGCATTACCAACTTTCAGCATTAATATCTCGACGACTACGCCAAATTATTAAAAATGCGTTGGTAGTTAGAAAGTTTAAATCACATTCTTTTGAGGAATAGTTTTGTTTGTGAATTTTAGTGATAGATTTTGGAAATATTCTGCCTCAAAAATGGTATCCCGTAACGATAAAGACCGAGGTTGTACCCTCGATGAAAAAATGAAAGTGAGGCCATGACGTCATGCCGACTGATTCTATAGTTTCTAGCCTAAACTAAAGTAAATTATTTTACACAAAACTAAACTTATCTAATCAACATCAATTATGTCATCTGAAGCAACTTTCAAGTTGGACTACTGTCAAAGTTTGTCGTTTGGGAAATTGTTTTTAAGTAAAAACTTGCCACGAAAAATATGGCTCTCAATAATCCAGTAGCGACAATTTAGTGTGTGAAACAGAGATCAATTCGGACGGCGACCAATTCACTGATTTCCATGCAATGTATTCTGTAAATGTAATGAGAAAAAAGTCTTTAACTTGTTGCATTGCAAGCGAAAATTATTTAAATACTTACGACAGAATAAATAAGCCGAAAAATAAGGGAAATGACTTTGATCCATGCTACCACATTTCTTGAGTTCGAGAGACTGCGATTTTACAAGGTCAAAACAAGGGAATGACAGGAATAGATTAATGCGGTTTTTGTCCAGATTTGACCGTCATTGACAGAATTATAGACGTTATTGTGAAACTCATACTTGTTTCAGTATGTAAATGATGGAAATATTTATTTTAACTAAAAGAATTGTAACATCTCTGTAATTGTCATGTGTTTTCGCGGGTGTCAAACTGTAGCCCATTCAAATTCATCTTTTTGTTCACAGATGACAAAAGTAAAATCATTATACCCCACAACGAAGTTATGGGGGTTATACTGGAATCAGGTTGTCCGTCCGCCCGTGGACATAATCTTGTTTCCTCTTTTCCTCCCACAGTTTTTGACCAATTTTTCTGAAATTTTATCAGGATGTTTCCTATAGAATCAGTCGGCATGACATCATAGCCTCACTTTAATTTTTTCATCGAGGGTACTTCCTCGGTCTTTATCGTTACGGGATACCAACTTTGAGGCAGATTATTTCAAAAATCCATCGTTAAAATTCATAAATAAAACTCTTTCTTTAAAGAATGTGATTTAAACTTTCTAACTACCAATGCATTTTTAATAATCAGGCGTAGTCGTCGAGATATTAATGCTGAAAGTTGGTAATGCTTCAACGAAAAAGACCGAAGCTTTAACCTCCACCGAATGAGTGCAGGTCCGCTGACGACGTTTTTGATTGGCTGAAAGAATTGTGCCGACCGAATCAATCATATGAAGTTGTGCACCTGCAATTTTCATCTTGATCCAGTCATTAGTTTTAAAGTTATGTCACTTTGAACTATTTAATGGGGGGGGGGGGGGGGGGGGGGGAGTAGTCAAAATTTACAATTTTGTTTCCGTGTTCTAACTCGAGAACCGTTTGACCTAGGATCATGAAACTTTACACAGTTGTTGCCCATGACACAAGGAGGTGCCCTGTTGTCTTGGGGTCACCAAGGTCAAAGGTCAAGGTCACAGTTGGACTTTGTTTCCATGCTCTAAGTTGAGAACCTTTTGACCGATAGCACTTTTTCATTGACAAGGCCCTAGTGGGGGGTATTTGTCCGCTTTGCGACAGTTCTAATTGAAATGTTCTTTGACATAGCTCAGAAAATTTTGAGGCAAAAGGAGAAAATGCTGGTTATCAGCATTTTCTACTTTTACCTTAACATTTTTTTAAGCCTTTTTAGTTGGGGATGTCAAAACCAGGTTTTGTTTTAGGAAATGTTTATTGGATCTGCTATTTTTTTACTGTCTTTACCGAAGTAATAATGCTCAAAAAGTCATTACATGACTTAAAAACATAACTAGCATAATATATTTATTATCAAAATTAGTGATCAATAATTTCTTCTTTTACAGGTAGTATATAAAGTTACACAGAAGTAATCATGACTTTAAAGAACAACAAAGATCATGAACCTTTGAATGGTCCTAAAACCTTGACAGATAATGGTCCATCTGTTATATCATCAGATAACTCAACGAGAATGCTGCTACCTAACTTACATGTGTTAGAACATTCAACATTCAAGAATCACGATTATAGACTAGCAAGTCCGCCTCCATTTCCAGGACATAGGATAGAACAATTAATGCCCAAGATGAATAATAATAATGGGATACGCTGGTCAGTCAGAAAGTATATATTGACACTGAGTAAGATGAATGTTGTATACTGTGATAGCAAACATAGTGGAAAGACGAACTCACCACCTGGTGTTCATGGTGGTTCATTGACAAATGTAGACAATGTGAATGCAGGCATTCCAGAAACAAGACAATACAAACTGATACAAGACGAGGTAGAGGAATTCTTGCAGAAGGAAACACCAATGGAAAGGATAGAAAGAAGTTTTACCAAAAAGTAAGTGATGAAACTAATAATTGTGCACCTGGCTTGTAAGAAAATGTTAACTTTAAGCAGAGCTACAGATAAGAGAGGGGGTGTCAGCTTTTCAAAATAAAATATTTCACTAAAGGTTGAACAAGACGACTCAAATGTATACCCACAACATAGGGTTTGGATTTGAAATAACAAATATTGAATGTCTTCACCCCCTCTAATCCGAGTTTTCTCTGATGAAATTCGCTCTTTGATATTTTGATATCGCTCATTTACATCAGAGCGCACAACCTCTCAAAAACAACCTCACACCCCCTCTTATTTGTTGCTCTGTTAAAGTATCAGTTTATTTAATACTTTTACAGACAAAACTGTTTTTCATGTGCCCTTTCAGATAACTGATTAAAACACTGAACATAATTACACTTCTTGATACCCAACAAGATAAAAGCTTTGGAAAGCATTGCGGAAATTTAACCCTTTACCAAACAACAAAATTTCAGGGTGGTCCAATTTGAAAGCTGCTGCAGACGACAAAATGAATTATATCAAAGGTAGAAAATGTGTATTGTTTAGCATAGAAAATATTGAGACAAAAGGAGAAAACGCTGATGATCAGCATTTTCTTCTTTTGCCACAATGTTTTCCTAAGCCTTCTCTAATAGAGACGTCAAAACCCAGTCTTGTTTGGGAAAGGGTTAAAAAATGCTAGTGACAAAATTATGGTCAGCTGTATACTTTTGTATTTCCATCAAATGTTTTTCATTCAGACTCGGGAAATGGCTTTAAAAAAAGAAGAAAAAATAGAAAAACAGAGAAAATCATTTATTGGCTTAACAGTTAACTCTGCCAAACAACAAAGTTTTGGGCTCTGCCAATTTGAAAGCTGCTGCAGATGCCAGTATAGATAGCAATAAGGAAATCATTAAGATTTGTGTACAGAGAAAATATTGAGCCAAAAGAAGAAATGCTGGATATCAATGATGTCTCAAAGCTTTTCTATTAGGGATGTGAAAATCAGGTCTTGTTTGGGAATGGGTGAATTATTAGTCATCAAACCTTATGTGAAGGAATCGATTCAAATGAGTACCAACATATGGTGGGTTTAGAATTGAAATAACAAAGTAAGGTTGCTGTTACCCCTCTAACCCTTTTCCAAAAACTTACAATGACATCTTTTGACGCCTCACTACAATACAGTACCTAAAAGCTTTGTAAAACATAGTGGAAAATGAAGAAATTGCTTGTTACAAGCAATTTTTTCATTTGATTTCCCACAATGTTTTCTACCCAGAAAAACAAAAAAGAAATGTAAAATGTCATACTTTTGAAAGTATTGTCCGCTACAACTTTGAATTTAGACAAATCTCAAACTTTGCCATCTGGTAATGGGTTAATATATAGCTCTGTTGATATTTTCAGTGAGACAACCCAGAATTACAGGCCAGACCTAGAAATGTACAAAACTAATTTTAGTCTTCTGATAGGAATACTGTCTACAGTTGGATTTTATATAGGTTGTCAGGCAGGTCGGGAAGGATTTTTGCGGCGCAACAGATTTACATTGTACACTTATTCAAAAGCTATGCAAGTAAGTACAAATTTTAAAGAAAAGAAAACACTATCAGCATTTTCTCTTTTTGTTTCACCTATGTACATATTTTTGGCCACAGCCATAGCACATTGGTACATCAAACTATCAGTCATGAGGTCCTGGGTTCGATCTCTGGCAGAGGCAAATATCCTCTCTGACTAAATTGTAACCCAACAATGGTTAGATATTGTCTAACCTGTGTGGGCAAGCAGCTGAAGGCTGGGTAAGGATATTGTGGTAGCGCTGGTATGAGAATGTGACAGGAATCCATGGTTAGGTGCTCCAGCCGTGTGATATGACCACAGCAGTTGAAAGAGGTGTTAAACACCAATCAATCAATTGTACATACTTTACTTTACCAACTTTGACACAGTGCATATAAACCCATCACCTGACCAGACATTTTATTTTTACGTATCAATTCTCTAGTACATGTACAGTTTAGAAAGGGTGTAAGAAAATATTGGAGCAATAAAAGAAAATGATGATAATCAAAAATTTCTAAACTAATGAAAGCATTGAAGAAGGAATGTTAGCAGACAGCACTTTCTACTTTTCCTTCTTTGTTTGCCATAATAATTTTGTTGCTTCACCATGGAGCATTTTTTTTTTGTTGTTGTTTTTTTTAAATTCTGTACAATGCAATACTTATCAAACAGTCATATAGATCTGTAGACTATAAAAATAGTTGTATATTTTTTTTCTTATCTTCAGAGTAGAATGCTGAATACAATGTTTAGAGAGGGGTTTAAATCAGCAATCAAGATCAACTGGCATTGTTTACGATTTATTGTTCCAGCACTGTGAGTGAACATTTAAATCATTACCAGACTGCAAAAATTAGATTAGTCCAGATCAGATGACAATTGTAACCCATTACCGGACGGCAAAATTTTGGACTGTTCCAACTTGAAAGGTGATGCAGATGACAATTTCAAGTTGATGAAATCTTCAAAATATTTTCAATTTTAGTTAGAAAACATTGTGGAAAATGAAGAAATTGCTTCTCACAAGCAATTTCTTCATTTTCTTTAATGTTTTTCAAAGCCATTATCTTGTGGGGAGTCAAAAAGAGTCACTGTGTGGTAATGGGTTAAATGAATAGACTTAAACCTTTCTTGATCTTTCTGGTTTCAATATATTGTGGGAAATGAAGAAGATTTTCACAAGCAAGTTATTTTGCCACTCTCTACAATGTTTTCCAAAGTCTTGATTTTTAGTGGAAAATTGGGATGGGGGTAGTGATGCATGTTTTTCCATGCAGACCAGTGACATCACTGCGATTTCCACTGCGACTTATCACTCTTCTTATTTACCCAACCTGTACCGCTGTGAATGGCGGTGTTTTGCGTGGAATATCGCGGGGGTTGTTGTGGGCGACCGCTGCAATTGTCCACTTGAAATTTATTTTTTATTCAGTTAATGAGTGTTGGCAAAACACAGGAGCTGTACCGATCACACCCAATCTAGATAATCAATAACACTTAGAAGTAATTGAAAAATGTTGACAATCAATATTTTCTCCTTTTCACTCAATGTTACAGTTTTCTGCTGTACCAAATTTAAAAAAAAATGTCAATAGCTTTAATACACTAATTCAAAATAAAAAGAGTGGAACAGACAATTCTTTCAGACAAGTGAATGTTAGACTGGTACAAATTCAAACTCATACATTATAGTTGTTCTTTAAAACAAGGCATAAGAGTTTGATAATGGAATTTGATTTGGAAAATCTTACATTGAGAGAAAGAAGAAAAATTTAGCTAGAGAAATCTTGTTTCTTTTTTTCCCATCACCAGTTTGTAAATTGTTTGCTTTTACTAATTCATTTTGAGCCAAGATCTAGGAAAAGGGCCCTGAGAGCATTTTTGACAACCCTGTTTCCAGATCATCCTCTGGTTAAAGGCAGTCTCATAATGGTCCATTCTGCAGGTCACCAAGAACCTATTAGAGAATGACATGGGACCTGATCAGACTGTGCGTATGCACAGGCTTATCTGGAACCATGTACAGTCAAATCTCTCTATGTCGAACTTCGTGGGACCTACGAGAAAACTTCGACGTATAGAATGGTCTGACGAAGAGATATTTTGGAGAGAAGCGGCCATCATCGCTTTTACATGCACGTCACGTCATGTCTGTCGGAGTTGCTGGATACCCCACATACACCCCCCCACCCCACCCCTCCGGTGTTGACCCGGGTCCTTCACCAAATAAGTCCTAGGTGAAATAAGTGTTAGATGCTTCTGTAGTTATTGTGAATAACAAATCGTTGTAAAGGCAAAACCTGGTATTTTTGGAAGATTTTAAAGGAGAAAGAAAAAAGTGCAATTACTTTTCCCAAACTGAAAGGTTTGTTTGATATTTGGACATATTGTTTACTAATAAGGTGTCATTAATATTGATCAGTAAAATATCTCAAAAGCTTCAAGAATTGTCTAAACTGGGCACACAATGTTTTACTTTGTAAATCGCAAAAATGTACATCCGAGGTATTGCACTTACACCGACGAAATGTAACGCTGTATACAATTTCCCGGGCCTTTTTATTTAAAATCATCAAATCACCCACTTTTGACGTTCTGAACAGTAATTAATACACAAAAATCAAACACAATCAGGTTAAAATCAATATTCGATGAAGATAAACACCTGTGTTTATTGCTCGAGTTGACGGGTCGAAAGGTGTGAAAAACTTACTTGATTGCAATTATCATCGTGTAAGTTTGAGGTTCGTCGTTTAGAGGTGCGAATGTGTGAAAATATAGGTGGTTGGACTTCGAAATCGGTTCGACGTAAGGAGGAAGTTCGTGCAAGAGAAAACGACGTATAGAGGTTGAAATATATAGAAATAAAGAGCAAAAGAATCGGGACTTGAAAATTACTTCGAAGTAGGGAGAACTTCGGCTAAGGGAGGTTCGACATAAAGAGATTTGACTGTAGTTCTCAAATGCCATCAGAAACATTTCTAACTCATGTTTAATCTGTTTTTAGCTCACCTGAGCACGAAGTGCTCAAGGTGAGCTATTGTGGTCGCTTTTTGTCCGTCGTCCGTCCGTCTGTCCGTCCGTCCATCTGTCCGTCCGTCTGTCCGTCCGTCCGTCCGTCCGTTCACAATTTCTTTCAACATCTTCTCCTCCTAAACCATTGGACCAATTTTGACCAAACTTGGCAGGAATGTTCCTTGTGTGACACTTTCCAAAACTTGTTCGTGAATTTTTGATTTGTCAAAAAATGTGGGCGTGGCAGGGAGGAAGGGGTTTATCAGACTAGAAATCATAAGAAAATTCTTTAAAAATCAACCATTGGGCCCAATTGAACCAAACCCGACAGGAATATTCCTTGAGTCACTCTTTTCAAAATTTGTTCACAAATTTTTATATTTGTCAAAAAATGTGGCCGTGGCAGGGAGAAAGGGGCTTATTAGACTTAGAGAAATCATAAGAAAATTCTTTAAAAATCAACCATTGGGCCAATTTGAACCATACTTTGCAGGAATGTGCCTTGAGTCATTCTTTTCAAAATTTGTTCACAAATCTTTTCATTTGTCAAAAATTGTGGCCGTGGCAGGGAAAAAGGGGCTTATCAGACTTAGAGAAATCATAAGAAAATTCTTTAAAAATCAACCTATTGGGCCAATTTGAATCATACTTGGCAGGAATGTGCCTTTAGTCATTCTTTTCAAAATTTGTTCACAAATTTTACATTTGAAAAAAAATATGGCCGTGGCAGGGAGAAAGGGGCTTATTAGACTTAGAGAAATCATAAGAAAATTCTTTAAAAATCAACCATTGGGCCAATTTGAACCAGACCTTGCAGGAATGTGCCTTGAGTCATTCTTTTCAAAATTTGTCCACAAATCTTTTCATTTGTAAAAAATTGTGGCCTTGGCAGGGAGAAAGGGGCTTATCAGACTTGGAGAAATCATAAGAAAATTCTTTAAAAATCAACCAATAGGTCAATTTTAAGCAGACTTTGCAGGAATGTTCTCTGAGTCTCTCTTTTCAAAATTTGTTCACAGTTTTTTTCATTGGTCAAAAAATGTGGGCATGGCAGGGAGAAAGGGGTTTATTAGACTTAGAGAAATCATAAGAAAATTCTTTAAAAATCAACCATTGGGCCAATTTTCTATTTCCCTTATCTGTTGCTCTCAGGCTGGCCCCATGTTTATCTTATGTAAACAAATAAGGGATTAGCTTTAGCTTATCAGATGGTAATCTTTCACTATATTCTATCAATTACAGACAAAATCTTATTAATTGAGCCTATCATAAATGATCAATTTCTAACAGATCAGTATGCTTTGAAAATTAGCCTTATGTTGTATATTGCGAAATCATGAAATAATTGTTGAAAATGAACTAACTCAACAATTGTGCTAATTCATACCCAACCTTACAGGATTGATTGGAACAAAATTATTACTTAATTGTTTCCAAACAGAAAGTCCTTATAAGTTTCATGCCTTTGAATTTGACAAAATTGCCATTATCACTCTTGTCATCTTGATTCAGGTGAGCGATTTAGGACCATCATGGTCCTCTTGTCTTTCAGTGCAATAGAAAAATGCATGAGTATATACAGAAACCAGTCTAGTCCATTACATTTTGCAGCAGGATTTGGTAAGTTTTTGCTCAGAACTAGAGTCCAGTCACAATATTATAGCAAATGTTTTCAAATTCTACCTTTGTAAACAAAAGTAAAAGGGCTCTTAATTTTTGATGCAATTTTGCATGCATTTGTTTGAATCTTGCAGTGTGCACCTGCAAGATTTGAATAATCTGATGCAAAATAATAGTAGTTAATTAAGGTTAACCCTTTCCCAAACAAGACCAGGGGCCCGTTTTACTAACAAACTTACAAACATTTTTAAAACAACAACAAATCTGATTGGCCGAATATTTACTGTTATTATTTCTCTTTCAATCAGATGTGTTGTTACAAGCTTTTTGCAAAAATCTATGTTAGTAAAACGCGGCCCTGGTTTTGACGTCCCTAACAGAATAGGCTTGTGAAAACATTGAGACAAAAGAAGAAACTGCTGATAACCAGCAGTTTCTCCTTTTGTCTCAATATTTTCTTGACTATATCACACACAATTCCAACCACTATTAATATCCATTTTGTCATCTGCAGCAGCTTTTGAATTGGACCACCCTAAAATGTTGTCGTTTGGGAAAGGTTTAAGAGTTTGATACTGTGATGTTTATGTAGGTAAATTTTGTAAACATTGTGCCACAATATTGTACCTGGACTATACAGTAAATTGATTGTTTACTGCCATCAATCAAGATGACCAATCAATCAAATGGCTTAAATGTAGTAAATTGTCTTGAACAGCTTTTCCTTTTTAATCCATTACAAGACAACAAAAGTTTGGACTTTTCCAATTTGAAAGGTGTAGCAGACGACAATTTCAAGTCCATGAAATTTTCCAATTTGAAAGGTGTAGCAGACGACAATTTCAAGTCCATGAAATCTGAAAAATATTATCGTTTAGGGTTAGAAAACATTGTGGGAAACAAAGAAATTGCTTGTCACAAGCAATTCCTTTATTTTCCACAATGTTTTCCCAAGCCTTTTCTTGTGAGGGAGTCAAAATGTGTCACTGTGCAGTAATGGGTTAATTGGATTTGTTAAAGTATTCCATTTAATTTTCATGGATGATAAGGATAGAAAATGGCAGCAAATAGCTGCAAGTCCACCCCAAGATACATTTAGTTTTTGCTCTGTCATTTTGGGAATAAGCAACATTGCTCATATCTTTATAAGCATAAATGTCAATGTCATGTTTTTAATTGTACTCCAACAATTAACCCTTTCCCAGATGACAAAATTTTAAACCGCACCATGTTAATAGAGATGTAATTTGTGTACAGTATAACACAGACAATATTGAGTCAAAAGGAAAAAATCCTTGATTTCAGTCTTCTTTTGCTTTATTGTTTTTGCAAGACTTTTCTATCAGGGATGTCAAAAGTAGGTATTGTTTTGGAAAGATTCCCAATATGAAAGCTGTTGCAGGTGAAAAAGAATCGTGTTTGTAAAGATTGGATGCTTGTACAACATAAAATAGAAAACATTGAGGCAAAAGAAGAAAATGCTGGTTGTCAGCATTTTCTTCTTTTGCCTCAATGTTTTTCTCAAAGCTTCCTCTATTAGATAGAATTGTTTTTTCACAATAGATTATTTTCCAGGTATATCAGGAGGTCTATATAAATTCATGCTTGGTCCTAGAGCCATGTTTTCTTATACTTTACTGTCAGGATCTTTTGGGTAAGTCTTTTCCCCAAACTCTTTCCCAAACATTTTAGACTGCTTTAGACTCAGTATGAAAGTCACTGTAGACAATGAAATATACTTTAACCCTTTCCCAAATGGCAAAAATTCAAATGGTTTCTATTTGAAAGCTGCTGCAGATAACAAAATAGATTTTGATTTGGAAAGGACTTGTGTACAGTAAAGGGTAGCAAAAGGAGAGAATGTTGATAATTATTTTTGCCTCAATATTTTCCCAAGCTTTGAATGTTTATGACATGAAAACCAAGTCTTGTAAGGCAAAGGGTGAATAACCTCTGAATTTATACATGTAAATTATAAATAGAAGATGGAGTAAAAATATTGAGTATTTTCCTGTTTCTTCTAAAATTTTGCTCGGGTTTCTTGTTGAATTTAATTACTGTTTAGCAAAGGTTACTTCAAATAGAAATGCAAAGGATGGTGATGTTTTGTTATAAAAAAGTTTTTTAAACTTTTACCCATCGACAAAGTCTTAAATTTTTCAAATCTAAATGAGTTGACAACAAAATATATGATAAAAATGAATATTTCAATGTTTTAGCATGTGATCATTTAGGAAAAAGGAGAAAAATCTGGTCATCAGCACGCAAAAGTGTTAAACATTGTTTTAAACTCTGTGTCAACCCATTCCCTCATAATGACACCTTTTGACTCCAACAAAATGAAGGCTTTGGAAAACATTGTTGAAAATTAAAAAATTGCTTGTGACAAGCAATTTCTTCATTTCCCTCAATGTTTTCTACCCAAAAAATAACTAAAAAGTGAAAAACTTTATTCACTTCAAGTTGATGTCGTCTGCAACTTCTTTGAATTTGGACAAGTCTTAAATTTGACCATCTGGTAATGGGTTAATTGATAAACACTATTCAAGTTATCAATTCTCGTTACAGACTTGCTATGGGCTCACTTCTTTATTTTGTTGCCCCATTAGTAGGATTAGATGAAGAAACTATAAATAGAAACACAGTTTATGAGTTGATAGAAGAAAAAAGGTGAGTGGAGACATTTTTTTATTGTAAGTAGATTTTATAACACGACGAAATTATCAGCAAAATTATTCACATTTCTTCATTTGGGCTCCGTGCTCTGATGGGGCACCATGGTCTAGTTGTAGGACGCAGGCCATGTGACCAATGAGTCCTGTGTCCAAATCCTGTGAGTGCCATAAGATTTTCTGAGCAAAAAAAAGCAAACACACATTGCTCCTTTTCATCCAGGTGTTTAAATAGGTACACATGAGCGTTAAAGTCAATGTGCTGTGGCTAGCGATAGACACTGAGTGTTTACTGTTTAAAGCCAACTTTCAATTTTAAAACTCATGTCCTTTGAGTTGTTTTACGCCCCTTCAGCCATAGATTTGGGATGTATAGTTTTTGCCCTGTTAGTTCACATAGACTTTTAACAGTGTCCAAAAACTTGTAGTAAGGAATTTTTAATAAATAACGCTTTCATATTTCATATGTCAGGATTAGAATTCCATATTAAGACCTTGCTTTTATACCACAGTCTAGGTCGAATATCTTAATCATGTTTTTTTGGAGAATAAATGCTGCTAAGATGGAATATCTGCTTCGTATTTCACAAAACGTCTTTTTTGAAGTATAAAGTATTGATACCATTGAGTAGAGCTATGTTGTTGGAATTACTCTTGTTTTAATCCAATAGCAAGAATAATATAGACTTTACTTTTCAGAAATTCCATGATGTATTTAGTATTTTATCCAGGCCCACATAATGACACTTTTTGATGTATTACAAATTTTAAGGCTTTTGGAACATTGTGGAAAATGAAGAAATTGATTGTGACAAGCAATTTCTTCATTTAGCGCTATGTTTTTGTGCAGAGAAACCAAAAAATGTGAAATTTCATTCATTTGAACTTGTCGTATGCAAATCTTTTCAAATTAGAGCAGTATAAAATTTTGCTGTCTTGTAATGAGTTAGCCCTTTCCCAAACAAGACCTGGTTTTGACGTCCCTGATAGAAAAGGATTGGGAAAACATTGAAAACAAAAGAAGAAACTGCTGATAACCAGCAGTTTCTCCTTTTGTCTCAATATTTTCAATGCCATATTTTACATAAATCCAATCTTTAATAACATCCATTTTGTCATTTGTGGCAGTTCTTGAAGTGGATCACCCTAAAATTTTGTCATTTGGTAATGGGTTAATCTATTTTTTCAGATCATATAGAAAACCAGAAGCACCAGCAAAATTAGAAGATAAGACGACAGATATTGGTGATGAAGATGATGTTATTGATTGATGTTGGTTGTTCTTAATTATTGTGATATAATTTCATTTATTAGTCTTTAAATACAATTTTATACTGATGCTAACTTGTAACTTGTTGTTGACTCCTTCTTTGACATATTTGTAAGCCAATGATTCTAGCTCTATTTAGCTATAGGGGGGATTTATTGTGTTGGTAATTCGATGCACATGTAAAATAGGGGTTGCAGGTTCAATCCTTTGCCTTTCCAGTCTTTCGGATGAGACTTTAAACCGAGGTCCCGTCTCCATATGACCTTAACTTCATTCCATCCAATCTAGTTCTATTTAGTTCCTGGAGAACAAAGTAGATCTAGAATTTTTTGCCCTACAGGAGCTGGCTTTCAGTTTGGAGAACATTTTGGAAAATAAAGTTATTGCCTGTGAAGAGCAATGTCCTCATTTTCCACAATTTTTTCCACACAGAGAAACCAAAATGTGGAATTTCATTCAATTAACATTGTTGACTGCAACATCTTTGAATTTGGACCATTCTAAAAATTTGCCATTTTGAAATGGCCATATCAGTTGAAATTGGCGTTAAAACCCAATATACCAAACCAAACTATTCCAGTCCCCTGTTTTTGATGGTTTAGAAAAATGAATTTTTAGGAAACTATTGAGTGAAAAGGAAAACCCTATCCTATGCTACCTGCCTGTTCTAATTTAGTATGACAAGGGCTAGATATGCACAACTAAGCTTCCCTCCTCCCAATCGGAATCTGAGTTGAAAGAAGATCCGGAAAAAGGGCTCCTATGACCCAGCTACAGATGATATTATAAGAGGGAGTAAATGTTTTTCACAATGCAATATTTCATTTTTTGCTCATTAAACCCTATGTTATGGGTACTCATTGGAATCGTCTCACTGAGACGATTCCAATGAGTACCCACAACATAGGGTTTTGGATTGAAACAACAAAGTTAGAATATCTAAACTACCACTTATCTATAGCATTGCATTTAAGACGCAATCCCAGTTAAAGTGGACAATTGGCTAATTTTTTTTTCGAAATTTTTCATTATACCATGCACTCATTCTGGACAAATTTTCTTCATGGATCACATCTTCTGCGCAAATTTCTCTAGTTTTGTCAACTTGGCTTGCTTAGTTTTGGAGTTATAGACAGTTAAATGATCAAATATGTGCATCAAAAACTACGTGTTTTAAATAGACCCCTTTGTGTAATGTGTGTCTAATTTCACATTAAGTAATGTCTAAGGATAACAAAACCGATACATTTTGATGAGTATTTGTGTGTAAAATGTGAATCAATTGACAATATGGGTGAAAATGGCAAATTGTACCGATGAGAATGAAAATACAAAACGGCCATCCTTGTACGATTCCTTTATTTTAGAACGTTGACTACTTCCAACTCTTCTAAAATGCACCAAGCAACCTTTAATTTTCTCTCGAATTGTTAAACAAAAGCAATGAGTTATTCCCTTAATCGATATACGGAAATGGAAAGTCAATGACTTATTACAAATCAACAATAATTTAAAACTGGTCTGTCCCGAATGTAACTAGAGCTTGTCCCGTACGTAATATGCTTTCTTTTCTTTAACATCACAGCCGCTGTATAATAACCTTTTCAATGAAATATCAATATTATAAGGCAATATCCATTTGCCAGACACTTTGTCAAAAAAATATTATGAAATGAATAAATGAAAAAAATACAAGCCTATAAGCTATCTTGGTGTGTTGTTTTACCAATTAAAACTTCCTAGCCAAATAAATTTCAATTTATAAAAGTTTAGATGTTCGTATCGTTATGACACATGAGTTATGTGTAATAACTTCTTAATTAAAGTGAAATGTTATCAAAAATTTGCTGGACATCCGTAACTCTGATGGATCCAAAGTACGAAAACGTACGGGACAGTTTTTATGAGGGTAAGAAACGCCGAAATAAACTATTTTAATGCACCAATCTAGTGTAATGTATATGGGTATGAATATACTCCTATAAATCAACAAAACACCGGCATATTTTGTGGAACTTTCCTCAATATTATAAAAATAGTATCAATTAAGCGTAATTATAATACCATAACCTACGAGACTAGTACGTGTACAGTCTATTATGTACATTAAGAGTCTATTTTGCTTAAACTGGAGTCCTTAAGGAACCCAAATCACATAAATAAAGCAAAGAAAACGTTCCATTTCAGCAATTTAAAAACTGAAAACTAAAAATTGCCTCGAACGTTAAGGACTCGTACGTCACTTTTTAATGTGTATTCAACTTTATTTGGCCTGCTGTGCCAATGCTCTTATAGTAATCGGCATAATTCTTTTTATCATATTTGAAGACACTTCGAATAGTGGTATTACTTGAAGAATTAAACTATTTATAGTTACCCATTTTTTACTACAGCTACTTTAGTTCATGTCTCGTACGTTACGGGGTTAAAATTACGGTAAATTGTTTAAGAATGGTGTTGATTTTTTAAAAATATTGACAAAGGTATATCAAAATACGACTTTATTTTGATAATATATATTTATACTAATGTACATTACGCTAGATTAATGCATTAAATGTATATTTATGTCAGTGTTTCTTACCTTTAAAGAAAGTGTCCCGTACGTTTTTGAATTTTGGAGACAACCACTCGAGGCTGTTCTAAAAATTTTGGATTACATTTTCCATATAAATCTTGGTATCGTTTTAGAGCTCTATGTTTTCTGTACAAGATTTGGGCAGTTCTATTAGGATAATTTATTGTTAAAATTGACATTTTTGGTTTGAAAGTTAGACTTTATACACGGAGACATCGGTTTTTCATACCCCCCCTAGTTTGGTTGTCACATGATTTTCATAAGAAATGGAGTTCTTACGAACGTAAATTATAGATAAATATTTTAGTTATAGGTGTTGGATGAAAATAAATGTGATGGTCATTTATAAAATGTTGACTATTTGCAGCTAGTACATATTAAAGGCCGGAGACATCAATTGTCCCATTTAACTGGGATTGCGTCTTAAGACGAACATTGATCCTGACCAGCCTCCAGTCTCCTACGTAACAATTACAAGCGGACAGCATAAAGCATGGATACTATACTGATTGGAATAAAATAGGGCCTATGTTGGTCTGGAAACATTGTGAATTCAAATGCCATAAAGGCCGCTTCACTAGCTGAGGCCCGTTTTAATGGAGCTCTTGCAAACATTTTCTCGTAAGTTACAGGTCCGTAGGAAGCAATTTCATCTTGGGCTGTGGGTCACACTAAAACGCGGACGCTAATTTTGCGGACTATAGACAAAGAAGGAAAATGCGGACTATAAGATAAAGAGGGAAAATGCGGACTATAAGATAAAGAGTGATTTTGATTTTGTATTTAAAAAGACTTGAATTAATTTCTAAATTTGTTTGTTATGTCAAAATTATTAACGAATATTTATATTTTATGAAGATGAATTTGATGAAATAAAAAAAAACTTTGTGAATGAAAAAAAAATATGTTTATTTCATAAAATGATTTATCATATAACGTATTAAAATGAACATTTTATAGATTTTACAATTTTACAATTTGTCTAATTCTTTTGATATTTTGATTATTTTCAGATTCGGCTGACCGTGGCACTAAGAAAGAAATACGGACCAAATAACATAGAGGGATTTTGTAGTCTGGTTCCCGTACCTGAAATCTACTACGAATTTAGGTACTGTTATAGCTAATCTCACGGTCATGTACACGGCCTGGACAGGGGAAGCAACTCTGTAAACGACTTAGACTAGCGTAAGTGGAGTGACCCCAGTCTACCTTTTGCTTCCGGGTCGTTGTACAATAGAAAATAGTTCTAGAAATTTTTGTCTCTGCATGCAGAGGGCTGTTTGGAGTGTGAAACAATAGTTTAAGTGCTGTTTTCTTTGATAAATTAGTATTTTTGCATCTGCTCTTTTGCTTTATAGCATATTTTTTGCATTATTTGCAGGACTACTTTCTGCGGATACTTCCCAAAAATGTACATGTAGTTGGGCGGACAACAGCTATTCTAAAGTGAAAGTAACTAGTGGTCATGTTCTTTGTTGGATATTTTCAGATTTTCCTTCTCAACCTATATTGAAACCACCATAAAAAGAGAGTATAGAGGCAGTAGATGAAGCGACCCAAGTCACGAGTGTCCGCGAATGTTGTGGAAGGTGCTGTGACAGCGGTAAGTTGACCATTTTAACATAGGCTAAAGAAGGGCAAATTCAAGCCGGTGTCTGACCTAGATGCCAAAACTGGATTTCTAATAACTTCAACATTTCTTGGAATATCCTTCTGAAATTTCTTCTGTAGGTAGGAATACACACCAGAAGCTTGCAGAAAACATTGTTTTGACCAGGTATTGATATTTTCTTATATTTTTGGATTTAAAAAAAACATAGTTGAAAATTTGAGGGGCCGAATAACCTCCCTTGTCGAAAGTTCTAAAAGTTTGTCTGCAAAGCATTATATTGGTGAAAATTTTTGAGGTTTATAAAATTATTGTTGATTTAATCAACTTTATGTCATAAATTCTTATTTTCTGCTGTTTTTTTTTTCAATGTTTTGACGTCTGAAAGGGACCTGGGTGAGTATTTCTTTAAGACAACTTAGATGGAGAATATCCACAGATGTTGTGAGGACCTGTCTCAGACTGTGTCACTGCATTAGAATGATGAAAATTTGCTTTTGATAGGCTGTTTTGATAAGAGAGGCTATGGTCATTTAAGGATTAAGGACCCCCCACCCCCCTGTTTCATCAGATTTTTAGACCAGGATAGCCCTGAAAGAGGCTCAAATCTGCTATGCTCCAGGGGAAAGAGACTTTTACATTTGTAGCTTTCTTGCAGGCACCCCTTCTGTGCATAAACAAGTTATGTGTGACACCAGATCCAATTTAGATTTGATTCGGGCTCCACAAACAAACAGCGCAGAACATGATTTTGGCCGAATCGATGCAACGCCAAGCGGAAGGTCCGTACAACTCGACCGATCTTTACGAGTAAGTTTCTTATGAATCGTTGCACATTTCTTAATTTTTAGGTGAATATGTGAATTGTAATGCACATGTAAAGCAAATATTTAGCAAAAAGCATTATTTTGAAGGTTTTAAACCTTTCCAAATGATGTTTTTCTCCAAATATTTGCCACTTTTTCAGTAAATTAATCAAATTTCAAGCTCAGGACAGCCCACAGAGTGGCCCTAATCTGCTAATGCTTCATTGGAAAGGGACTTTTACATTTGTAGCTTTCTTGCATGCACCCCTTCTGTGCAAAAACAAGTTATGTGTGACACCGAATCAAAGTTAGATTTGATTCGGGCTCCACAAACTAACAGCGCAGAACATGATTTTGGCCGAATCGATGCAACGCCAAGCGGAAGGTCCGTACAACTCGACCGATCTTTACGAGTAAGTTTCTTATGAATCGTTGCACATTTCTTAATTTTTAGGTGAATATGTGAATTGTAATGCACATGTAAAGCAAATATTTAGCAAAAAGCATTATTTTGAAGGTTTTAAACCTTTCCAAATGATGTTTTTCTCCAAATATTTGCCACTTTTTCAGTAAATTAATCAAATTTCAAGCTCAGGACAGCCCACAGAGTGGCCCTAATCTGCTAATGCTCCATTGGAAAGGGACTTTTACATTTGAAGCTTTCTTGCAGGCACCCCTTCTGTGCAAAAACAGGTTATGTGTGATACCAGATCCAATTTAGATTTGATTCGGGCTCCACAAACTAACAGCGCAGAACATGATTTTGGCCGAATCGATGCAACGCCAAGCGGAAGGTCCGTACAACTCAACCGATCTTTACGAGTAAGTTTCTTATGAATCGTTGCACATTTCTTAATTTTTAGGTGAATATGTGAATTGTAATGCACATGTAAAGCAAATATTTAGCAAAAAGCATTATTTTGAAGGTTTTAAACCTTTCCAAATGATGTTTTTCTCCAAATATTCACCACTTTTTCAGTGTAAATTACACCCTGAAGAGTCCTAAATTTGTACAAGATGAATGAATCTGCTACCAGAATGTGGTCCTGCATCTGCAGCAGACATTACTTTTTATCTGATGTCAATCCATTCAGGCATAAGGAAATAACTGACATTTTTATACAGGTTATAAGTGAATGAAAACCCCTTCTTTAAAATCTGGATTTTTGCCATACCACATTCTCTGTTTAAATGGCCATGAATCATTGGAAACAGACTTTAACTCTTTGATTTTTGTGTTATTTTACTCATAGATAACCCAAAAACTAGGAAAAAGTGAAAAAATAAGTTTATGTGGGAAATCTGGTTTCATTTAGGAGTGACCCCAGTCTACCTTTTGCTTCCGGGTCGTTGTACAATAGAAAATAGTTCTAGAAATTTTTGTCTCTGCATGCAGAGGGCTGTTTGGAGTGTGAAACAATAGTTTAAGTGCTGTTTTCTTTGATAAATTAGTATTTTTGCATCTGCTCTTTTGCTTTATAGCATATTTTTTGCATTATTTGCAGGACTACTTTCTGCGGATACTTCCCAAAAATGTACATGTAGTTGGGCGGACAACAGCTATTCTAAAGTGAAAGTAACTAGTGGTCATGTTCTTTGTTGGATATTTTCAGATTTTCCTTCTCAACCTATATTGAAACCACCATAAAAAGAGAGTATAGAGGCAGTAGATGAAGCGACCCAAGTCACGAGTGTCCGCGAATGTTGTGGAAGGTGCTGTGACAGCGGTAAGTTGACCATTTTAACATAGGCTAAAGAAGGGCAAATTCAAGCCGGTGTCTGACCTAAGTAGTGTAAGTGACTTAGAGTAGCGTCCCTTAGTAAAAGCGCGCCAAACCGTATTGTTTACACTTTTAGAACATGAGCTCTGATTGGTTGAATTCTTCGGACGGTCGTATCTATTGACTAATCATAGGACGGAATGCAGTAGCCATTCCCAGTCGTAGATTCAATTATTTAAACGAATGGGTACCAGTCTAGGGATTTTGCTGACCATTCACAAAGAAGGAAATTGCGGACTATAGACAAAGAAGGAAAATGCGGACTATAAGACAAAGAAGGAAAATGCGGACTATAAGATAAAGAGTGGATTTGATTTTGTACTTAAAAAAATACTTGTATTAATTTCTAAAATTGTTTATGTCAAAAGTATAAACGAATATTTATTTTTTATGAAGTGGAATTTGATGAAATAAAAAAATGTGAATGAAAAAAATGTTTGTTTTGAACATAAATTGATTTATTATAACGTATTAAAATGTACATTTTTAAATTGTACAATTTGTCTAATTCTTTTTATATTTTGATTTATTTTCAGATTCTGCTGACCATAGCACTAAGAAAGAAGTACGGACCAAATAACATAGAGGGATTTTGCTGGCCATTCACAAAGAGGGAAATTGCGGACTATAAACAAAGAAGGAAAATGCGGACTATAAGGTAAAGAAGGAAAATGCGGACTATAAGATAAAGAGTGATCTTGATTATGTACTTTAAAAGACTCATATTAATTTCTAAAATTGTTTGTTATGTCAAAAGTATTAACGAGTATTTATATTTAATAAACTTGATTTTAATGAAATTAAAAAAAATTGTGAATGAAAAAAAAAAATGTTTGTTTTGAACTTAAATTGTTTTATTACAACGTATTAAAATGTACATTTTTAAATCGTACAATTTGTCTAATACGGACCAAATAACATAGAGCGAATTTGCGGACCATACACAAAGAAGGAATTCGCGGACTATAGACTTAAGAAGGAAAAAGCGGACTATACGATAAAGAAGAAATATTTGGACCAAAGAATGGATATGAATTTGATTTAGCATACAACTGAAAAAGAACTTGTATTGATTACTGAAATTATTTATTATGTTAATAGTATTGTTATAGGATTATATTTTACAAAATAGTATTTGATAATAAATTAAGTTTACCGAAAAAATCACGTCATCATATCGTCGGTGTAAATGCAAAACCTCGTATGTCGATTGGCGCGATTTTTAAAGTACAAACTTGTGTGCCCTGTGTAGACGATTCTCGCAGGTTTTGAGATACTTTGACTGATCAGTATTATTGACACATTATTTGTGAACGATGTGGCCAAATTTCAAGTAAGACATTTCAGTTTGGGAAAAGTTACTACACTTTTTTCCCTCCCCTTTAAAATTTTCCAAAACCGAGATACGATCAACTTTAACTGTATAAAATTAATTTTGCATTAATACTAAATATTGACATAATGTAAACAATTACAGATATAAATATAACTTATTTTTCAGTAGTAAATCAATTCAAAATTCACTCTTATTCTTTGGTCCGCATTTCCCTTCTTTATCTTATAGTCCGCATTTTCCTTCTTTGTCTATAGTCCGCAATTTCCTTCTTTGTGAATGGCCAGCAAATTCCCCCTATGTTATTTGGTCCGTATTTCTTTCTTAGTGTTATGGTCAACAGAATCTGAAAATAAATGAAAATATAAAAAGAATTACACAATACGTTATGATAAATCAATTTATGTTCAAAACAAACACATTTTTTTCATTCACAAAGTTGTTTTTTTTTATTTCAACAAATTCAAGTTTATTAAATATAAATATTCGTTAATAATTTTGACATAACAAACAATTTTAGAAACTAATACAAGTATTTTTTAAGTACAAAATCAAATCCACTCTTTATCTTATAGTCCGCATTTTCCTTCTTTGTCTTATAGTCCGCATTTTCCTTCTTTGTCTATAGTCCGCAATTTCCCTCTTTGTGAATGGCCAGCAAAATCCCTCTATGTTATTTGGTCCGTATTTCTTTCTTAGTCAGTGGCGGATCCAGGATTTCTGAAAGGGGGATTCGAATTTACAATAAGTGGGGGGGGGGGGGGGTTCGTTTTCCTATTATTATACAATTTTGACTTAATTTCTGTATAAAAATGAAATAATTAGGCTCCAGATGGGGTTCGTTTGAACCCCCCGAACCCCCTCTGGATCTGCCACTGCTTAGTGCTATGGTCAGCAGAATCTGAAAATAAATCAAAATAAAAAAAAATTAGACAAATTGTACAATTTAAAAATGTACATTTTATTACGTTATATGATAAATCATTTTATGAAATAAACATATTTTTTTTTTCATTCACATTTTTTTTTATTATTTCATCAAATTCAACTTCATAAAAAATAAATATTCGTTTATACTTTTGACATAACAAACAATTTTAGAAATTAATACAAGTATTTTTTAAGTACAAAATCAAATCCACTCTTTATCTTATATAGTCCGCATTTTCCTTCTTTGTCTTATAGTCCGCATTTTCCTTCTTTGTCTATAGTCCGCAATTTCCTTCTTTGTGAATGGCCAGCAAAATCCCTCTATGTTATTTGGTCCGTATTTCTTTCTTAGTGCTATGGTCAGCAGTAGCCTATCTGAAAATGAATAAAAATATAAAAAGAATTAGGCAAATTGTAAAATTTATAAAATGTTCATTTTAATGCGTTATATGATAAATCATTTTATGAAAAAAACATTTTTTTTTTCATCCACATTTTTTTTTTATTTCATCAAATTCAAATTCATAAAATATAAATATTCGTTAATAATTTTGACATAACAAACAATTTTAGAAATTAATATAAGTCTTTTTAAATACAAAATCAAAATCACTCTTTATCTTATAGTCCGCATTTTCCCTCTTTATCTTATAGTCCGCATTTTCCTTCTTTGTCTATAGTCCGCAAAATTAGCGTCCGCGTTTTAGTGTGACCCGAGCTCAAGCCCCTTTGTCTGAATATTCAGGCTATATTCAAATTTCCCTACACTTTTCAGTGTAAAGTAAGGACAATTTCGCATTTTTGGCTAACTTTGGCGGGAGGGGGGGGGGGCTTCCCTCCCCCTTCCTACGGGCCTGAGTTATTTGTAACTTATAAATGTATTATCAGTTGTAGTAAGAAATATCGAGTGAAGAAAACCTATCGGGAGAACTGTATTTTTATGCCGATTCTTTATGCCCTGTATGTAAAGATCGAAGGCATGTTGTTTTACCATTGGCTGTCTTTCTGTCCGTCTATCCATTCGTCCGTCTGTCTTGCAGTCCGAAACTTAAATGTGAAAACTTAACATTGGCCATTTAGGGGACATTTGTGTTTCACAAACACGTCTTGTTTCTTTCTATATGTTCTTCAAGTGGAGTTGTCAAACCAGACATTGCGCGGTGCAAACCACCATTCAGAATTGAACACTCGTTCTCAGAATAGGACGTCGATTCCAATTTGCAAATTGAGCAAAAATGAACTTCTTCAAAACCGTTGTTTTTCTTTTTAATTCCGTAGAACAAACATTTATGAACAATAATGCCAAATATCAGAACTCAAATACAGTGATTTTTATTTTTTGCAATACTATTTCTTAACTCTGGTATAAATGAAGTGTAATCTGCGTTATGAGTAAATAATTGACAATATTTTACGGATTACTATACATTTTACTGTAAGAAATGATTTGATTTTATTTCTTGATATTCTAACTGAAAGGGTTTGTTATTTTTTATTCTGAATTCCCATTCTCAGTCTTTAAATAGTCATTTTGATAGATCTGTCGACGGTGAAAATACACATTCTTTCAAAACTAAAAATAAAAGAAGATAAAAGATTATAAAGTTGTCGATCTACAACTGTAATCCTGTAATAAATGTAATTTACTATTCAAACAGATATGAAAAGTATCTATTATTTGTGATTGTTTGCGAAATTTTACTTTCAAAATTGCCTGTCCTCTTCATAACGTATATTAAATCACGACAAAGAGTAGATTACACCAAATTATAAATGACTTATTTGAGCTTAACAAAACGTAGGGTGCCAAGGAAAAGACTATAGATATGCTAAAACATTATCTGGGAAGAAGTTTTCAGACATTTATGAATGTAAAATTGTCTAAGGAGGGAAACTATTTTTACGGTAGAGAGTAACAAGAACAGTAACAACTTTAAAATTATAGACTGAAATTCTCCATGCTATTGTTTTTACTTTCACGATTCTTTTCTGAATATCAAAACCTTTTATAATGATATTTGAAAAAAGTACCCTGTAAATTTTCCAAACAATCTTAGATGTGCACAAACGAAAAGAAAGGGTATCATACACAAAGAATAATACCCCTTTCCTCCGAAGTCCTTGTTCTTATCACCCTCTAGAATGGAAAGCAAGAAATAGATGACGGAAAAGAAAATGCCAATAGTCAGCATTTTCTCCTTTTCCTGAAGTTTCTTTGTTGTGAATAACACACTGTCTGTTTTGAGTAACATTTATTTCACCTTCAAATTTGGGTTCAGATTTAGACCAGTCTAAAATTTCCCTTTATTATCCATATTCAGAATGCGTATGTTATATGATTTAATACTATTTTGATGAATATGATAATTATAAAGGCTCTGTGATGCAAAAGTCAAATTTGCGCAGATCTTTATTTTTGTAATGAATATTGTTTTCAAAATATCAAAAAATGAAAGAAAGAAACGAACGCATCCATCTCAATGTACACATTGAGGCAGAACATTTAAGGACAGATCCTCCATTTATTTCCCACGGTAAGAATTTTTTATTTTTTCTGTACTGATATTTAAATATATGAGAAGTAAAAAAATGACTTAAAAACTATAGGTCACCAAGCGAATTAAAAAGTTATTGAATTTCAAGGGAGACTACTCTTGTCTAAAATTGCAAAAATGGGGTGTCACTTAAATACCCACAAAAAAGGTGTTCGAAATGAAAAGGATTACATAAATAAGTCTTTATTGTGTTCAATATGTTTTATTCTGTCTAAATGAGTATCAATTTGGGAAAATTTAGTGATGATTTTGAAATTTTTAGTAAAACATTCTTTCAAAAGTAGCTGAAATTGCTCTTTTTTCGAAACATTTCTGATAATAAAAAATATTCCAGCGGTAAGAATTTTTTTCTTTTTTGGTATAGACATAGTGCTTGGTCATACCTACAAAAACAAAATAAAGAAAAATATATCAAACCAAGCGTTTTTCTTAGTTATAAGTAAAATTTGGTTTACTTTTTACAGCTCTGTCCGAAATTGTTTCACTACTTTTATCCATTTTCTTCCTTATTACCAGCTTAAGATAATAAAACGTGTCATCTTTTGTGTCCATCTGAAGCGGACTATCTTATAAAGACACCACGTTGCTTTTGTTGCTCAGTTTCCTATCGCTAACGCCACATTTTGAACGCGTAACAGAAAGCGAAGTGTACCATCCGAGTACTATTACACTTTAATTGACCAAACAGAGAAAATTGAAATAACCGAAAAGGGTCTTGTCATTTATCAACCAAACATTAACTAAATGTAAGAAATACATTTGCTGAAAAAGGCCAATTACTGAAACAGCTTTATTTCGTTATTTAGGATATGCGCAGTAAGTTGCGCAGTAACAACTGGAGGATCTGTCCTTAAGTGTCTAAATTTATTTTGTTAATGCACTCTCCAAGAATAGTGTATCTGCAACAGCCTCGACACATGGCACATTGTGGAATGATTCTGCGTACAATGCCATCAAGCTTAACCAACAGCTGGTCAACAGGGACAATTTCTCAAACAGCAAACACTCAGCCTTGTAATTCAAACGATTCTGTTAATGGCAAAGTGGGTGTGGATATTGAATGAATTAATGTGAAATATAGCTTAGAAAATAATTATTCAAAGAGAGAAAAAAAACTGAATGGCATCATTTTTTGTCTTTTGTTTAAGTATTTTCTCAAACCGTTTCGTTCAAGGGCATTAAAAAAGTGAAGAATAAGTAACAATTAATGTTACCTGTGCAATGTGACACTTTTAAAACGTAAAATTTGATTTGTAATCTACGTTTTCTACTTTGGTAATCTACGTTAAGATATCGCGTTTAATTACTTTGATTCCACGGGGAAAATCCATATGTAATCGAGTAGATTTAGAAATTCGGCATCTAAAGCCCATGATAACATAGGTTAACATGCTATAATATCTTAAAGATATACTTGTAGACGTTTAGAGCAGATATATATCCGTTTTTGAAAGCTACGTTATCGCCTTTTTGCACAACAGGTCAATTCAATCTTTTGAGTGAAATTACAATTAAAACATGTCAGACAATTATTGTGCTTTTAGATTTGAAAACAATCCACATTTCTTTAAGTGTTACATTTAGGTTTCTGTAATAATGGACTATAAATATTAGAGGGTAAGTCAAGAATTCTAAACACAAATTCAAAGTTTTTGTTAATAAGTGTGCTTTAATCAGGTCTGTTGTCACAATTTGGAAAACATCTTATACAGTTTTTGTATCAATATATCCTTCATAGTAAAGAGATTGTGGAAATTCTTTAAAAACATGTAACTTACCTCGAAGTCTGCCACCCTTCACAGACTTCTAATGACACTCCACGAGACTGACATGTTGAGCAATGAAACAAGGAACATGAATTTTTCAGACTCTGTATGTATATTCTACAGTGTAACAACCAATAAATCTCTCTATTGGGCTCAAAACAGCAAATTTCGTGTTTTTCACTAACGTAGCTTACATAACGTAAATTACCGCATAGGAAACTTTTCTCGATTGACAATTCGGAAAAGATATGAAAGAATGATTTATTATCCCTATTTCCTCCTCAAGTTCAATCCTACTTCCTACTATATTGTTTATTTTTCTATTTCTTTTAGTATGGTGGAAAAGTCACTAACGTAAATTACAAGCTTAAAACAACGGTCGTACCTTGGTTGCATTATTGTTTTTAAACAAAATTTGGAACACATGCGTGTCTATATTGCAGTCTGATTATTCAAATGCTTGTTTAAGATGTTAATTTCGTTGATAATCATTGTTTTAAAGGAGTTCTTGAATTATTTATTATTTGTTTAAATGATGCTTAACGTAGATTACCTAAATTCGGGGACAAAATATTATTGTGGATATTTTTTTTATTTTTACCTAAATTAGTGAAATATTGCTTATTTTTACGTTGGCATATAGCCATTTATCAGTTTCGAAAATATTTTTTTTTTTTGTATTGCATTTTGCCAACTTGCCCATAAAAGCTTCAAATCAACAACGAAAAGCGCGGGGACAGGCGAAAAATCGACCCCTTGGTATAAACATGGATTACCCAAATCCATACAGTTGTATACTATTATGAGTTTTACCCGTTTTTTATTTGTACTATAAATGATATTGAAGGTATGCAAACTTATTTTGAACTATTGATGATTTTCTATTTTTTATAAATATTTTTATAGCGAAGACAGCCTTTTTCAGAAATCGACGTCCTATTCTGAGAACGAGTGTGAAGGCTGGCCAATGAGATCGGAGTCTATTAATCTTTGGACCCAACCCCACGTAAATGGGGTGTCAAACATTTTTGGCCTCGCATAGAACCAGATATTTGGATATAAGCTGCTTTTTCAAGGTCATCTTCCTACTCCACACCCCTGTCTACTCTCACTAATACCAGAGACATAGATAGCATTTATTATATACTAGGACGAAAAAGAAACGCCGGGTACATAAAATATGCAACACGTATTTCATTGATTGGCCTATAATAATGAAAATTGGTCAGATTTATGTGTTGTTCGCTGTCGAACGTTTAAAATTACACAATACCTTACCTCTTCGCACCATGAGAGGCACGTGCTCTAATGCAAGAATCCCGTTCAGGGGAAGGTCATTGAGTTTGCCCAAGGAAATGTTCAGTCTATTTGATAGTGTTCAAGTATTCTGATCGATTTTTCAATTGAGCAATTTGTATCAATGCCGCGATTGTCGGAAGTCGAGCGATGACAAGCTATAGCAATGTTTGTGTAGGGTCAAGGCCAACAGCAGGTTGCTACACATTTTGATGTGCATATTCGAACTATTGAAGGTCTTGTTCAACGTCTGCGAGTGACGGGGAGGGTCAACGACCGACCGCGAAGTGGACGTCCGCGCGTCACGACTCCACGTCAGGATCGGTTTATGACACTTTCTCACGTAATCGCCATCTCACAGCTAACGAAACTGCAAATAACACTTTTGGCAGTCATAATCGCCATATTCATCCCGAAAAGGTTCGAAATCGCTTATACGACAATGGCCTAAGAGCCCTATGTCGGTGTGCCGCTAATTCCTGTCATCGTTAAAAGGGGGTATTTTTTCACATAATCAGCATCCGAAATCGATTGAAACTTCAACAGCTGGTTTCATACAGATGACATCTCTAACAAAAATGAATATAATAATCAAATAATACAATTTATCCATTAAAACAATCATTAGAGGTTACCCGACGTTTCTTTTTCGTCTCAGTATAATAATATGTCTCTGCTAATACTCGATCTGTATTTATAAGTCAACGTCTTCAACTTTTGGTACCCTAAACAACCCCTCTCAGCAGTACTACATGTAGTAGTCAATTCATTATTTTCATCTTTGCTCTCTTTACCCCTCTGGAATTCCGTCGCCTAAAACGTTGGATAGTTGCAGAAGAAGACAAAGACCCCCGAAAACTTGCAGCCAATCGCTCTTCAATCTGTTTAGCAGATTAAGCATTCGGGGCTAGAAACCGTATATCACAGCTGATTTTGGGCCCTGTCATTTGGCCATTGGCCTTTTTTTTATTTCAGAAAAGAGCCATTGACCCTTTCCCAAAGAAAACCTGGTTTGACGTCCTTAAGAAGAAAGGCTTTGGCAAACATTGAGGCAAAAGAAGAAAATCATCATCATCATCAGCATTTTCTCCTTTTGCCTCAATATTTTCTTTACTATATTATACAGGAATTCTACTTCTATCAACATCAATTTTGTCCTATATCTAACCAGTTTCAAATTTGAACAGTCCAAATGTTACCATTTTGGAAAGGGTTAAATTTCGACGTATGGGCCAAAATGTTCCACATAGCGGATAGGCATATGTGCATATGTTAATGAGTGCACTCAGTGCAGACATTTACATCTAATCCTTACCAAATATACGACGAAACGTAATCTTTTACAAATTTGTCGTCCACTTTATGATAGCCACACAGATTGACTAACTAGAACTTTCACTTGATGACCTACAGAAGAAAAACCCGGGTCATAAGCCAGGATACATTAATGGATCGTGGCTTATGACTAAGGCTTTCTTCTAATGGTGGACCATTCATGATTGGACCACGAGCTAAAGTTTCCATAATTGGTCACTGAGTAGTGTCAATTTTGCAAAAAATAGGTTTGTGGTTGTCCCTTCAGCATCTTCTTGGGACTGAAATCTAGTAAAATGATTCTTCTACCGATTTACATCGAAAACGTACATGAAGATAAAAACGTACATTAAAATTCTATCATGATAATAATAATAATAATAATAATAATAATAATATAATAATATCTTTATTTAACGAAGGTGACTTATTAAGACATCACTACAATACACAATATCATAATGATTAACTTATTTACAATAAGGCCTTCAAACAACATTCATACAAAAGTCAGTATTGACAATCACACAAAATTATCAATAATAATAGTCAGTTATCTGACAGATACTCGTAGGATCTAAATTATTGCATGTTATCGATTAAATAGTGTTTGATTTTTCCTTTGAAATTGGTCAGCTTTGGTTCGTTTCTTATTTGGATTGGAATTGAATTCCATACATTAACGCTGAAATAACTAAAGCTACTTTTGTATATATTCGTTCGAGGTCTTTTAGTCAGGATTAGATCGTTTTTTGTCTCTGAGCGTAAATGATAATTTTCATTGACTGACACTCGTACTAAGTCTGACATGTAACTTGGCGCATTGTTGCCGATTGTTTTATGGATAAGGACCGCAGTATGATACTTACATCTATTTTGAAAAGTCAACCAATATAGCTCTTTAAATAACGTTTCTGTAGGAAATCTTTTAGACTTACCAAGAATTAATTTGCCGATACGTTTTTGCAAAACAAATATTTTGTTTACATAACCTTGCTCAGGTTTGCCCCAAATTACACAACAATAATCCATTATTGGTAGTATGTATGAGTTATAGAAAAGCATTTTCATTTCGTCTGTTAAATAAAAAGTTATATGTTTGAACAGAGCTATTTTCTTATTCACTGCTTTACAGACAGAATCAATATGAAACTTCCAATTTAAATGGTTGTCAATGTAAACGCCTAATACTTTCTGCACCTTCACGTTTTCCAGTGCATTACCATTTAGATTCAAAATTAGTTTTTTATCGCCAGTAAGTGCATGCCTCGAACCAATTAACATGCATGTCGTTTTAGATGGATGTAGAGCCATGTTATTGAGAATACACCAATTTTGAACGTGAATTAGATTGTCTTGAAGAGTGTTTTCTATTGAGATCACATCGTATCCTGATTTATACATGGTAGAATCATCAGCGTACAAATCAATATCAACTCCAGAAGATGAAAATGATATATCATTTATATAAATCAGAAATAAAAGCGGACCTAAAATTGAGCCTTGAGGAACTCCAGATTTAATTTCAAGTGAGTTAGACTTTAAATTGCCAAGCTGTACAAGCTGTCTCCTCTGTGATAAGTATGACTTCATAAGGCAATGCGCTTTGTTTGAAAAATGGTACAGCTTAAGTTTATGTAATAGTATTTCGTGATCAACAAGATCAAAGGCTTTACGTAAGTCTAAGAAAACTGTTCCGATTAGTTTACCCTCATCAATATCTTTTAACCAAGCGTCTATCATTTTAACCAGAGCTGTAGTGCACGAATGATTTGCCCTAAAGCCAGATTGAGAATGGTTGATAATATTTGTATCTTTAAAGAATTTATGTAAGTAGTTGGCGATGTGTCTTTCGAAAATTTTTGATATTGTAGGCAAAATTGATATGGGTCTATAATTGAAGGGGTCATCTTTATCCCCACTTTTTAAAATTGGTATAACTCGAGCCAGTTTCATCGCATCTGGATACACACCTGAAGCAATACTATTGTTAATAATTGATGTGATAGAAGGGGTTATAATAGCCCCACATTGTTTAATAATTTTTGGACCTAAACCGTCTAATCCTATAGCTTTATTCGAATCAAGTTTGCTTATATAAGTGTAAACTTCAAGCGTCGTAATGAATGGAATATTGAACTCATTATTAATCAAATTCTTGTCTAGTATTCTTTTAAGAAATTCGAAATTTGATTCACAAAAAGATGTCTTTGTCACGATATCTGATACACTAACAAAATGTGAATTTAATTCATTGATTATGTTAAGATTACCCTGAATAATCGTTTCGGATTTTGTAATTGTTTTTGGTAAAATTAATTCATCTGATTGATTTACTTTTGCTATGCATTTCAGATTTTTCCATAGCACCTTAGAATCTTTATTATTTTGTACAGCTTCATTGAAATAATTTTTCTTGTTCTGCTTAATCATACATGTCACTTTGTTTCGAAGAATTTTATATGCGTCATGATTTCCTTCTTTATGAGCTTTATCTCTAGCCAGCATCTTTTCCGTTATGTTTTTGTTGAACCAACAAGGTTGGTGAGATCTCTTAACTCGCCTCTGTTTTATTGGTGCGTGACGAGAAAGAATCGAGTTAAAAATCGTATAAAATTCTGAAAGAGCTTTGTTTGGGTCCGTAAATGTTTCTACCGATTCTAAACCAGAAAGCATTAAGTCATTTTGAAACTTTTCAATATCAAAGTGTTTAAAACATCTATATTCTATGACTTTATGATTCGTTTTATTGGAATGTGTACTGGTTGAAAGACGGGTAAAACATACGGGAAAATGATCACTTATTGATAATGTAGAAACGAAAACTTCACAAATATTTTGAAATGAATTTGTGTAAATATGATCTATAATACTAGCGCTTTGTTTCGTCACCCTAGTTGGACTTTGTATTATTTGACACAGGTCAAAGTTTGACACAAGATTTGACCATTTGATATTTTCATATGTTTCGTTTTTTGCGTCGTATCTAATGTTGAAGTCGCCCAATATATGGTACTCTAAATTGAGTAAATCTGCCTGTTCAATCTGATCACTGTATAAGTCTATCCATGTTTGATTTGAATTTGGTGGGCGATAAACGAAATTTAACAAAAAAGATTGAGATTTTGTCCGTTTAATTTCAATCCAAAGAGATTCAATTTGTCCAGATTCAAGATCACGACGTCTCTTAAATTGTATTTCATCCGAAAGATAAACGATGATGCCTCCTCCGGACTTGTTTTCCCTATCCCGCCTTTCAAAGACGTAATTTGGTATAGTCAAAATATCATTTTCAATCTGTTCGTGCAGGAAAGTTTCGCACAATCCAAGAATATCAGGCGAGTTATTTAAACTTAAGTGGTATTTGATTTCTTCTAATTTCGGTAAAAGATGACGGATGTTCAGATTAGAGATATGTGTACCCCGTTTTTTAAATTCAAATGCAAATTCATTGCTGTCTGTTTTTTCACATGGTGGTTTATTTGATGCCTGATAATCGTTTGAGGTTGAATTACCGTACTTCTTACAATTAAATGACGCATTTAGATCTTTTTTCTGATGACTTAATGGTGTGTTTTCAGATATATTTTTGTTTGATTCTTCTTGATTTGTGAAAATGCTGCAACTACACGGAAATTCATCACAAGATTTGCAAACTGTATTTAATATACAAAATTTATTTTTACAGTCGACATATATTTCATTTGGACCTATATTTAAGGTTTGATTGGGGTCGGTATATTTACGTGTATTTGAAAGGGTGTGTTTTTTGTCATTTACGAGGTATCTGTCAGATTTATCCTAATGCCAGTAATACTCAAACGATGGAACATACATATCAAAATTTTGTCTATATCTACATTCATGAGCTCGGTGTGTGTTGCTTTGACATTTAAAACAATACTGTCTGTAATTGTCATAGCACATGTACGGAGCCTGCATTCTATTTGCTCTTCTGCTATAATGGTCGTCGAACCGTTTAGACTGCAATCTGTTTGATCGGGTCTCATTCTTCGTTTTAATGACAGAAACTGACTTATTTATAACAAATAGTAAACTGCTCGTTCCTCTGTCAGAAAGATGAATCCCATCGCGATAGTAGTTTTCTAAAACTATACTTCCATCGCCGTAAACAAATGATGGCAAACAATCAATGAGCTTGGCCTTGGTAGATTCACAAACTTGTCGAATAATGTTGTTCAAATGGGTAACATCGGTGTCTCTTCTCGGACAGGAAGTACATAAATATAGCTCGCATTTTGAGGAAAGGAACCGGGCTAGTTGTTTGAGCTCACTTTCTATTTCTTCACTATCTGTTTTACTTGACGAGTCATTTCCTCCAGCGTAGACAATGATAGTTCTATATCGGTTTAACTGCATTGATTGTAAAATCCTCGATATGTCCGATATTTTGCGCCCCTTGCAAGTTTTCACATACACATTTTCATTGATTCCCCTTAAATCGATTCTTTGTAAAATCGAGTCTCCTATTAGGAGGGTTTTTCCAGGGTCATTTTCAGGGCTGCATGCTCCGATGTTGATTCTCGCAGATTTGTTGGCTGTAATATCAGCATCGCTCTTTCGAGGAAATATTGTTGACTTGTCACTACGTTCTGAAGCAGATTGCGATAATCCGAAGTGTCTTTCGGTACTGGTCAGTCTGGGTTGGTTAAGGAATGGGGACTGTTTTCCTATTCTGCGTTTACGGGTCGGGGTCTGTTTTTCTATGCTTCGTTTCTGGGACGGGGTATGTTTCTCTGTTTGAGCTTGAGGCGTTTCACATTCAATCGGTTTAATTGATTGTTGGTAATTTTGACTGCTCGACTTGTTGTTGTTGTTGTTGTCGTCATCGTCGTTGTTGTTGTTGTTATGATGATAAGTGTCCTTATCCGGCGTAATGATCCTGGAATCAACTGATGTATGGCTGTGTATTTTTTCCGTCTTTGACTCGTTCAAGATTTTTTGTTCCGCGAGTAGTTCCTTTTGGCTCTTCATCGTGTCGGATATAGACTGCAGTTTGCGCGTAAGTCCCGTGTTTACGGTTTGAATCTGCTTGTCTAACCTGTCAGTGTTCTCTTTCACAGTTCCAATTTCATCATTCAAACCTTCCGTGTGTACCTTGTATTGTCTATTTAGTGAAGTAATGCAGTCTTTTATTTCTCCATAACGAGTAGACGAAACCGTGACGTGTTCTCGCAATTGATTTCCAAGTACCTCCACAGTTCTTGTTAATTTATCAATCTTATCAAATACCATCGAAAGGCATTCACACTTTGTTACATTGTTTACGTTTTCTTGATTCGCTTTGTTTTTAACTCGCCTCTGTTCGCGCACATTTTCCACCGTCGTACGCAGTGATTCTAGTTCGGCCTTATCGCAAATATCTGTCTGCGCCCCAGTAGACTCTGCTGAACAAGATAGCAGCATTTTTCTGAACGCGTTATTTATTTCTGTGGTTGATGTAGCGTTGTTTTGTAGTTTAGATTCAATTACTTCTAGAATTCTTGGTAGATCTCTCTGAATGAATAATTGTACTTGTTTTCCATTCACTAAGCATCTGCTCGTTGTATGGTACATATTCATTGTGTATTCTTTTTTACCACTGGCTGTAATTTTATATTTTGTTTCTACGAGATGTCCATTTATATCAAAAACTGGTATTTGTTCACAACTGAATTGGTCATTTTTTTCTGCGTAAAATTCACCCGAAGAAATTTTCAATAGTTCATACATGCCAGTGTTGAAGTCAAATTTGATGCCGCCACCTGTTTGAATTATAGTAACGTCTTTTTTCTCTGTTGAATTAAGCTTTTTCCGCAATGATTTCTTCTTGTTTAAATCGTAATGCTTTACCTCAACGTTTTCCTTTTGTCTTTCTCCGGCATCGTTGAATAATGCGGTCACCGTCGCCAGATCGTTTCCGCTCATTTTTGTTGAAATCTTCAATCGACCACCACGAATGTTATATCATCATGTGCAGAATTTTTGTCTTCACCGCTTTAAACTGTATTTTCTTCTTTGTTCGTTCATTTGACGCCGAAATATTAATTAAATTCATTTTTTAACGGTCCGCCATATTAAAACTTGTTATGCGACGATAAAATAAAGATCCAAGATTCAAAATGTTTTGCGAGCCCGGATTGCTCAGTCGGTAACATCCGAGTCTAACAATCAAGGGGTTGTACGTTCGAACCACGAGACTGCCAATACCATTTACAAATGACATTTGACTAAGGTCATTTGTTTCCCACCAATACATATGAAGCGTCTAAGTGAGAGAGCAGTTGGAGGCTCAGGTTGGACATTGTGGTGGTACTGGTGTAGGAAATACCTGGAATCCATCAAGGGCGGATCCAGGAATTTTTTCCAGGGGGGGTCCAAACCCAAAAATTTTTCCAGGGGGGTCCAAGCCCAAGTTATGGCTTAAAATGTAGTAGATATGTAACGTTACACTAAATTTATATAGTCAAAATTCAATTTTCGGCCAATGCCAGGGGGGGTCCGGACCCCCCCCCCCCCGACCCCCCTCTAGATCCGCCCATGCCCATGGTTAGGTGTTCCAGTCGCCGCGATTTGACCATAGTTGTAAGAGTCATTAAACCTCACGCCAGAGTTACATGTAAGAGGGGATAGTGGATTTTCGAAATGCAGTATTTCATTAAATTGTTCATCAAACACTTTATTGTGAATACTCATTATCTAGAGTCGTCTCACCAATGAGCTCCCACAACATTGGGATTTGAATGGGGTTCATTTTTTTCTAGTAATTCGTGACATTATTTCGAACAAACAATAGTATTTCATCAGTGTTCTAAAATTTTATAACAGCATCGACAGTTTATAGCACAAAATTCATCGCCACTGAATTAACAAATATAGAATGCTTTCGCCACAACTTATCTATAGCTCTGTCTCATGCCATCAAAACTTTTTCTTATCCCCTCGTAATTTCGATTCTCCGCTTGGTCACCATACTTTCTGGTGTTAGGCCTTCACGTTAATCCTTTCCCAAACAAGACCTGGTTTTGACGTCCCTAATAGAATTGACTTGGGAAAACATTGAAACAAAAGAAGAAACTGCTGATAACTAGCAGTTTCTCCTTTTGTCTCAATATTTTCTGTTCCATATTTTACACAAATCCTATCTTTACTAACATCCATTTTTGTCATTTATGGCAGTTTTTGAAGTGGACCACCCTAAAATTTTGTCGTTTGGGAAAGGGTTAAATTCTTTCCTGTACAAGACATGGTTTTGACGCCCAAATTGAAAAGGCCCGGGAAAACATTTAGGCAAATTAAAGATAATGTCTGTAAACAAGATTGTCTTCTTTTGCCGCAACATTTTCTGTGCTATGTTGTAGAAATACTGTATCCTATTTCATTTACGTAAAATTTAACGCCTGTGTACAAAGCAGCTGGGACCAGTTTCATCAAAAGATTTAAGACTTACCGATGTCTTACTACACATTTAGGACAAGAGTCGCGTATCGACATTTCATTTAAGGTTTCCAACCCCTCAAAAGCGCCAGAGGCGAAATCTAGAAAGTGCAAATAATTCCAAAACTGTGTTACATTTCCATTCCAAATTCAAATATGAGCATTTTGTACGGTTTAGAATTTTGAATTAATGCTTACTTATGGAAATATTTGACAAAAATGTTCAAAATTACCTCCCTTGCAAAGAAATAAAGAGTAAAATAATATATGTAAATTATTTTCTTCTTGGAGCATAATCTTGAAATCCGGCACAGTGAATCAACTTATGTGAAGTGTATTTACAAGTGTGTGTAATTTGATGCATTTCGTATGGCTAGAAAGGGGTTATTTTTTCAGGGTCTGTAAACCTTAATACCTAGGTTACATGTATGCGGTTGTTGTTTTAATTAAGCGTTTCGTATAGCGGACGAGAATTGACCTGGCAGAGCATTCCATTCTATTAGTATGCGCTGCTCTGCTAGGTTTAAATGTTTTGATGAAACAGACCCCTTCTTCACATTGGAACAGTCAATGTTTTTTCTGTTTGTGAATTGGTTAAGACATAATTTATTATCCATGATCCGAAATCCTAAACGTCGTGTGCTTAGTCTACGTTGGATTAGGAGAAGGCTGCTCGAATTTAATATTGGATTTTATGCTCATATAAAAATCCAGGAACACAAAATTCGGTGCTCCGACCGTTGCAACATTACTGACAAATCGGTCTTTTTAATGACGCGTCGAATTTTTGTTTCAAGTTTTTGTCGTCTTCCTGATTGATCATTTTTGGTATTTTGCCATTGTTTTTGTTCAGTCTTAAGTATAACTACCTTCCGGTTTTAATCCCTTCTTCCAGTTCAGTTTGGGCTTTGGACACCAGTGACGAGGAAAGAGAAAAAATTGCGTTAATTTTCCGTGTTTCATCTCCATATTCGTACAACACAAACATTCTTCTGTTCATTGAAGAACACTCTGTGTTGACTTCTGTTGTAGAAATAGTCTGAGAAACATTGAAGCAATGGAAGAAAATGCTGATTGATTATGTTAAATGTATTCACAAGTCGTATGCGTGTCAGCACCAATCTTGTTGTCTGAAGCACCTATGGAATCGTTATGATTCAAATTGTTATCGTGTCGGAAAGGGCTAAAATGTCACTTCTGATTTCATTTTAAAGTCGTCGGCGTATCCATTTCAAACGGCATTTTACCTTCAACCAAGACGTCAATATACTCCGACATAGACCATTTCCCAAACAAGACCAGGTTTTGACGGGCCTTATTATGGGGAAATAAAAAAAAACATTTAGACAAAAGAAAAACTAATAACTAGCATCCCCCGTTTCCTCTATATTTTCTTTTCTGTCTTATACAAAACATATCATATAGATCTATCTTTATTATATAACACCCACCTTGTCGTCTGCAGCAGTTGTTAAATTGTTACAGTTTAAATTTTAGTAATTTGGAATAAAGATTAAAGGGGGCGTTTATTGCCTTATCGGCAGCATCGTTTTTGAGTATATCAATGTCTATATCGAAATGAACTTTGTATTGTATGTTCGACTGATATTTTTATATATTATATTATTATCTTCCTTTTGTAGTAAAACAATATAATTTATCTTCCGAACCTGTCATTTTGTCGATGTTTTATATTGAATTAACGCGTTTGTAACAATGGACCAGAACTGTTCTAGTTTAGGTAGGTGGTTTTTATTCATTTGTCATGTTTTCTGTTTATGTTTCATTAACGTAGGCCTATACCTTCTTTGCTAATTAATCCATACGTTTCGACATTTTCGGTGTCCAAGAGAATATTGTCCAGCTCGGTAACTTATTTACAAGGGCACAGAATCATCTCCTTTGTACTTCGATATTGTTCTGTTTACATGTCGTCGGTGGGAGTCCAAAACCTCGTAACTCCAGCTTTTTTCAAGCTGTAGTTACGAGGTTTTGACTTCCACCAACGATGTGTAAACACGTGTCACACTATCGTGATTGGACCGTTGTTGGAAGAATCTTGAGTTCGGTAGAACCAGCTACTCTCTGTTCACGTCTGTTAACATTTATCATATCGTCGGCAACATTCTCTAATTTGTAATATTTACAGGGTACGTAGATGGTAAAATCGTGGGCGGGATAGCACCACTGTTGTTTGTGATGGTCGGGTTTGTTAACATTCGTCATGTCATTTACTACGTCCTTCTATTTGTAATATTTACAGGGTACGTAGATGGTAAAATCGTGGGCGGGATAGCACCACTGTTGTTTGTGATGGTCGGGTTTGTTAACATTCGTCATGTCATTTACTACGTCCTTCTATTTGTAATATTTACAGGATATGTAGATGGTAAAATCGTGGGCGGGGTAGCACCACTACTGTTTGTGACGGTCGGGTTTGTTAACATTCGTCATTTACTACGTTCTTCTATTTGTAATATTTACAGGATACGTAGATGGTAAAATCGTGGGCGGGGTAGCACCACTGTTGTTTGTTACAGGGTTTGTGTGTGGCTTTGTGGTGTTGGTGTTTGTCCCGTCTCTTTACAGGTAATTACAAATCAAACATATCCCAAAAAGTAAAAAAAAAAAAAAAAAAAGACTGGCCTAAGTCATAAGCTGTTGCAGACGACAAAATTAATGTATTTTGGTAAAGATATTATCTGTGTATACTATGCCTCATAACATTTGGAGGCAAAAGTAGAAAATGTTGATTATAAGTATTTTCTTCTTTTGCCTCAATATTTTCCGGCAGCTTTCTCTCGCAGAGTCAAAACGATGTCTTATTTGGGAAAGGGTTGAACTTGTAACTTAAGAAGTCATCCATGTTACGCAAATACCACCAACTTATTACGTCTTACCCGAAATAAAATTAGGTTTTGACGTCCCAGAAGAAAAAAATAACTGTTTCGATTCCTTGGGAAACCGTTGCTTCAAAGATTCCACCTTTAAGGACAGATCCTCCAGTTGTTACTGCGCAACTTACTGCGCATACCCTAAATAACGAAATAAAGCTGTTTCAGTAATTGGCCTTTTCAGCAAATGTATTTTTTTTACATTTAGTTAATGTTTGGTTGATAAATGACAATACCCTTTTCGGTTATTTCAATTTTCTTAGTTTGGTCAATTAAAGTGTAATAGTACTCGGATGGCACATTTCGCTTTCTGTTACGCGTTCAACATGTGGCATTAGCGATAGGAAACGCAGCAACAAAAGCAAAGTGGTATCTTTATGAGCTAGTCCGCTTCAGATGGACACAAAAGATGGCATTTTTTTATTATCTAAAGCTGGCAAAAAGGAAGAAAATGGATAAAAGTAGTGAAACAATTTCGGACAGAGCTGCAAAAAGTAAACCAAATTTTACTTATAACTAAGAAAAACGCTTGGTTTGATATATTTTTCTTTTTTTTTGTTTTTGTAGGTATGACCAAGCACTATGTCTATACCAAAAAAGAGAAAATTCTTACCGCTGGAATATTTTCTATTATCAGAAACGTTGCGAAAAAAGAGCAATTTCAGCTACTTTTGAAAGAATGTTTTACTAAAAATTTCAAAATCATCACTAAATTTTCCCAAATCGATACTCATTTAGACAGAATAAAACATATTGAACACAATAAAGACTTATTTATGTAATCCTAGTCATTTCGAACACCGTTTTTGTGGGTATTTAAGTGACACCTCATTTGTGCAATTTTAGACAAGAGTAGTCTCCCTTGAAATCCAATAACTTTTAATTCGCTTGGTGACCTATAGTCATTTTTTTACTTCTCATATATTTAAACATCAGTACAGAAAAAATAAAAATATTCTTATCGTAGGAAATAAATGGAGGATCTGTCCTTAAGCCTTTCCCGAACATATTCTTTTGACGTACAAAATGGGGAAAAGCTTATGAAAACATTGAGACAAAAGAAAAAATGTCCACCCTAATGAGATTCACGCGACATCGGAATTCTTCGTGCGAGTATCCGAACCTATTCGGGGCTCGTCTTAAATATTCGTCGGCGGAACGTCCCACCGCCGAATGTCTACGACGTTGCGTGAATCTCATTAGGGATGGACTATTTCAACCTCTTGCCAAACAAGACTTGGTTTTGACGTCTTTGGCTTGGGAAAACATTGAAACAAAAGAAGAAACTGCTGATAACCAGCAGTTTCTCCTTTAGTCTTAATATTTTCTATGCCATATTTTGCACAAATTTCATCTTTAATAACTTCTATTTTGTCATTTGTGGCAGTTTTTGAAGTGGATCACCCTAAAATTTGTCGTTTGGGAAACGGTTAAACTTTGTGTTTCCAGACGACTGCGGTACGTGAAGAAACATTTCTGTGCCCTATGTTGTTATTTCACACAATGTTCTCAGAGACCTGACTCTACAGTTAGTACCAGCAAGCCTAAACAACCAGCTGCCCGTTACTATACAGATATTGATGAGGTATCTATGCTTAAAAATCGTGTTTGAACATGGCAGTGAATCACGTGACACAACAACTGCAAAAATAACAATTCGTCGGTGTAAATGCAAAGCTCGTATGTTGATCTTTGCGATTTTCAAAGTACAAACTTGTGTGGCCAATTTAGACGATTCTCGCAGGTTTTGAGATATATTTTACTGATCAGTATTAATGACACATTACCTGTGAACAATATGTCCAAATTTCAAATAAAACATTTCAGTATGGGAAAAGTTATTACACTTTTCCCCTCCGCTTTAAAATTTTCCAAAAACGAGATACGAGGTGTTGCATTTACAACGACGAATTGCAGTTTTTTTATTTTTACTATGATCTTGTTCATATGTAGCCGATTTGAATTTGGTTTGAAGCAGAGAAGACAAACAACAAGATGGGTTTTCTGGACGTGTTGGGTCCTTTAAAACATCACATGATGGCGAACAGTTATCGACAGTCAAACACAATTTTGTTTGGTCGTCAATAGCTTTATTATCATTGTGTTGTTTAACCCATTACTGCACAGTGACGCCGTTTGACTCCCTCACAAGAAAAGGCATGGGAAAACATTGTGGAAAATGAAGAAATTGCTTGTGACAAGCAATTTCTTCATTTCCCACAATATTTTCTACACAAAAAGACCAAAAAATGTAAATTTTCATTCAGTTTTAATTGGTGGCTGCAACATCTTTGAATTTAGAGCACCCCAAAATTTTGCCGTTTGGGAAAGGGTTAAAAGATCCATCACGTCTTTCGTGTTTTGACCCGTCTGTGAACGCCAACCTCGCAAACAAATTCATTTTCAAAGCCGTCACATACGACATACTGAAATCTGTAGGCATTTGCTAGATCTATCACAGATAAACAAGTCTAAATGACAATCTAGATTTACGCACATACAGCCTAATTAAATAATTGTAGACTGAAAGGTAAAAGCTGTTTCTTTTCACCTATTGGTATTAAGATGCTATTTTGAAAGTACGTATTTTGAAAGTATGTTGTTATTTCCTTTAAAGAAAACCCAGACACTTCAGTTAAAAGAATACTGCTAATCACTTCATCTGGACAAACGTGCCTTTGAGTTAAAGGCGGAGTAATAGATTATATAGGGTACATTGTAAAGGCATTCTTAATTTGTTATCTCAGTTCACCCCCTATGTTTTGACTACTCATTCTCATGAGCATAGGCATAGGAAGGTTTATAATATTGGGGGGGGGGCAATGTTTGAGTGAATGGAACCCAACTGATGGTGCTAGAAAATTTTAAATTCTAAGAAGCCATTTCCTGCAATCTAGGCACTTTCAGACAGCATTTTATACCTGGGCCTTTCTTGGAGGAAAATATGGGTGTGTTATTGGGGAGGGGGGCATAGGATATGCTGCCCCCTCTGTAAATTATTGGGGGCCTGCCCCCTGGCCCCCCTCTTCCTACGCCAGTGATGAGTCCCCATAGGAGTTGGTGAAAAATAGATGAAACATAGAATTTTGAAAAGACATCAACCCCCCTCTTACCAGTAGCTGTGTTAAGGTTTTCTCTTTTCTAATATTTCAGGAGAGCATACCACGTAATTATCCAGCTAGAAACAACGGTCAGAAGAATCTCAAATACGAGGACGTTGTCACAATGAGGGACGAACATCGGTATTCTGACGTGGAAACGACTGGCGAAAGTTACGTTAACGTCGGTATATCTAATCCAGCACAGAAACCGGAAACCACGACGTCAGACGCACAGCGTATATACTACATACTGGAACCAGCCACATACAAGCGACTTCCGGTCAGACTGTATAGTGACTCGGTCGCTGAGTGCGAAAGCAACGTGTATTTCGTTCTAGAACCTGGATCAAATAATGTGAAACCAACGTTTGAGAAACCACAAAGAAATACGACCAATACTTATTTCATCCTAGAACCAAGTAACTCGTCATGTGAAACGTTCGATGCGGAAGCGTACGCAGTCAGCGATCTTGATTCCTCCCACGCATATTTTATTCTGGAAAAGCAGTTTTGATACACAAAATATTAATGTGCACATACTAAACATACTCGACTGTTGTTTATGAAAGCAACGTGTATTTCAGTGTTTTAAAACTTGGCTCGAATAAGGTGTTACAAACGTTTAAAAAAAACAGAACGAAATACGACTACAATGCCAGTGTAATTTGTTTTCAAATTATTCTAACCCGCATATTGAAACAGCTTTCTTAAACATTAAGGATTACAACCCATCATAAAACACAAAACATTTCGTGCATCTTTGGGCGTCATCCCTAGCAACGGAAATAGACAATATATCTCTCTTTTATTAATTTCCGTTGTCATGGATGACGCCCGAAGACGCCCGAAGCGTTTGGTATCTTATGATGGCTTGTAATCCTTAAAGATGATAATATGTTATCTCTCTGAGACGAATCCGGCCGATTTTGATGCACGAGGGTAGCCTAAATGAGCTAAAATATTCTGCGAAATATAGATCTGGCTACTTCAATGATGCATCACTTTATCCAAATAGCAAAGGATTTTGAGCTAAAAATAGACTGGGTTCACTGTTATGTTCTGATAAACCATCGTTGTTGTTGTAAAACCTCGTTCTACGGCTTGATTCAAGCCAAAGTTACGAGGTTTTATAACAAAACATACGAAATACTTTTGTTTGTCCGAAATTACGTCGTGATACCCTAGATAAAATCGTTCCCTATTAAATTAGGATAATATTACCACACTGTCTTAGATCTTGCTATCTTAAAAGTGGTTCGGCGTAATACTATCCCATAAGGCCCACATCAGATAGGTCGGTTTTTCACAAGCCAACTTATCATACTATGTGGCAAGTGCAATTTATGCTTGTGACATTTGTGACCAACGTAGATTTCGAATAACCACCGTAAGCCTATGCGTCAACTCTGATCAAGATCAGAATTGTTCTTACCACCTGTGGACATTGTAAACGTGACATTAAAGAATAATCAATCCTTGCATCAAGACATAGGCTACTTTTAAAAAATGAAATTGGCATGTGATGTCCCTTTAAACCAAATCTCATTGCAGCACAAACTGTCTGGTCACATGGTGGTCTCGTGTTTCCGTACTTTAGCTCAAACTTAACCCTTACCCAAATAACAAAATTTTAGGATGATCCAATTTGAAATCTGCTGCAGACGAGAACATTGATTGTAATAATTGTAAAATTAGTAAATAATATATCAAAGAAAACACTGAGGCAAAAGAAGAAAATGCTGATTTTTGATGCACGATGTTTCAATGTTTCCCAAGTCTTTTCTTTTAGGGACGTCAAAACCAGGTCTTGTTTGGGAAAGGGTTAATGAAAGTCATACAAGATTTGGAAGGAAATAAGAGTAGAAACATAATAAAATTCCTTGTAGGCGTATTCTTAAACGGTCCTCATTGGATATTTCAAGCATTTGAAGGTGTGGGGACAGTGAGAGTTTGTGTATGGTGAGTTGCACTATCCAGGGCTAAAAAGAACGGAATAGGAATAAATATTCTCAGCATATTGTGTTGAAAAAAGTTCTGCTTATACCTACCATCGTGTTTGTCCGAACCTACGTCACTGTTTACATGATAAAATAGATCCCTATTGGCCAAATTGTTTATAGCACGCCCAACCCCTATGTTTGAAAAACTAGCATTTATTTAAGCGCCACGAAATCCACAGATCATTAAGTAAAGAGTGAAAGAAATAGATGTTTATTACTTTGTAAGGAGAACTTGATAATAAAACTTTGAATTTGAAGTTGACTCTTTTTATGTACCTATTTTCCGAATCCTACAAAATCTATTTTATGACTCATTGGCTTGCGGAAGTTATATTTAGTTAAAACAAATCTCAACCCCCCCCCCCCCAAAAAAAAATGCGTACAATTGAGAATGGTTATTTAAATTTTACCATTGGTCAAATTCCTTAAATGCGATTCAAGTGAATATTTTTTTATCCCGAGAACGAAATAATTGATATCCCAAGGTCATCGATGTATAAGAAAGTATTATTTAATATCATAGGGCCTATATATCGCGGCTTTTCAACGAAAATCTCGTAACTTCAGCTTGTAATAGGCAGCAGTTACGATGTTTTCGTTGAAAAGCGACGGTATTATATAGTAGCCTATCTCGTATACAACTCAATGAATGACCTGACAGAGTATCTTTATCTAATAGATAGAGATGCTCTGCCAGTTTATTTATCGAGATCTATACGCTCATATATTCGAAAACAAGTAAGCCGAATGAAGTGGCAATTCGCACGAAAAAGGGCCATCTTAGTTGCAATGATGTAACCGAAACCCTTTTGAATTTTGATCTGGGTTTTACAAACCAGTTCACATTATCAAGTTTGTTGCTACGATATCCCAGCTAAGGCCATCTATGTGCGTGTAAGTATCGACGCCAGTCAGTCTTCGCGCATTTCGCATGCTGAATAGGATCGAAACTTTTCAAACTTGAAATTACTATCTGAATCTAGAACTGTTCATTACACAAGCTGATCCAAATTATAAAAGAGCCAGAGACAGAAGCCTGACAGTGACGGTTTCTGCACAGAAGGAAGAAATCCTTATCATATTGATGTCCAATGTCATCGTCCTGGGCTTTTTTCTCACGTCCCAGATCAAATTATACATAATGAAGAATCGATCAGAATTTAAAAAAAAATTAAAAATAAATAAATAAATAAATAAATAAATAGGTGGAAAAAGAATAAAATTAATCGAATTATATTAGAACAGTCCAAAAGTCAATTTTGTTTACTAAATCACCATATCTATTAACCTATCATGATAGGCTACTGTCCAGTGGAAAGGATCTACGAAAAATATGTCTAACACTTGAGCAAAACTGAACCAAAATATTTACCATTGTACTATTAAGTACTATAATGTAACATAACCCTGTCCCAAATACAGCTTGACTCGAGACCCTAAATAACAGAGATTTTGAAAACTTTCAGAGGAAAGAATATATCACAAATTTCCAGAATATTCTCTCGTTGTGTTCCATTTGATGACAATTTTCATGCCAGGAAAAAGATTGATTTTCGAGTATTATTAACCCTATAACGTTGTCGTTTGGGTAAGGGTTTTACAGTTTATTTACATGAATCAGTAACTGTTTTGTGGTTGAGCAGTTTTGACATATTTGGATAAAACCGTATATTCACAACGGGTGGGGTAAATAAGGTGTAAAACCCAAGTGTATTTTTACGTGAAATTATATCGAAACATTGTTTGTTTATAAAATTTAAACATTTGACTTCCTCTTACAGATTTACAAGACATGTATAGTATTACTTGATTGATTGGTTTTAACTAATTGAAGTGATTATATGCATTTTGCTATATTAACCTGAAAAAATGATGGCATAACATATATTTTGTGATGATACTTTAAGAAAGATTGCGGATGTAAACATGAGTTATAAGATGAAAGAAAACGAAGATGGTAAGTTATTTATTATTACATTTTTTTTTACATTTTCCATCATGACAAAACATTCATGCTATAATTGTACATTCATACAAGTCTGTGGCGGATCCAGGATTTCTATATCTGTGAAGAGGGTTCGAATATACAAAGAGGGCCGTTTCCCTTTCATTACACAAATATTTGACTTAATTCTTTAAATGAAAATGAAACAATCAGGCCACAGACGGGGGGGGGGGGGGTATTCGCTTGCCCCCCCCCCTTCTTACCCCTTCTGGATTCGCCACAGAAACATTATTCCAGGCCGTTAATTATGGTCCTATTTATAAGCCCTGACATATTTTTATCTTTGTCTTGAATAGTCATTAACAATGACTGTTGCTCGATTGTCGAACTAAACGTAGTAAGGTTTGATGGAGAAGGACAATTTCCGAAAGTCATAACAAATACAATCAACAACCTTTGATCATAATAAGTAGGATCGAGGAAAAGTACTTATTTTACACACATGTGTCAAAAGTGCATAACCATGGACATGTACAAATTATAAAGTTAAGCTAAAATGCGGATTTAAACATGATTTTCAGTAACTGGGACGGTTAGTCGCTATAGTCCGACCGCGATATCATGGCACACGTTTACTAAATATAATTGAGCCAGGATCTGAAAAAAACGTCCCTTATAGCATTTAAAACTTCAATGTTTCAAGATCAAGCCGTGCCTAGATGCAGTCTGACATGGATCCATGTTACTCTCAAAGATTGAAAGCTATAAAAGAACAACATGGTTCCTGGTCAGACTGCGTGTATACTCAGGCTGATCTGGAACCATGTTGTTCTCAAATGCTATAAGGGACATTTTTCCAGATCCTGGTTCATATAGAAACCTCTGTAAACAACACAATATCGAACTATTTAATTTTGCATGTGACTGTTGGTGTCTCACACTTGCAAAATTCAAACCTACGCAAAATTGTATTGAAAAATAAGATCGCTTCTCCGCTGAATACTTTGGTAGAATTTGTAAACATGTGTTATAATATCGTGACTGGACTATACACTTCTCACTCTGTTGTTGTTGCATACACACTGGTGGTGAACTCGACCAAAGCGAGGGACGTTTTTCGCTACAGCAAGGTACAGATATTTTGCGTTTAATTGTGAGTTTAAAGATCTGATTGGATAGTTTTTCTAATAACAATGAATTTGTTCTAAAAATAGACCGGGTTTACCGATATGTATTGACAAACCGTCTGTGTTGTTACAAAATCTCGTAACTACGGCTTATTCGAAGCCGTAGTTACGATATTTCATAACAACACCGACGGAGTACTATGATCGCGAAAAAACGTCCCATGCTTTGGCCGAGTTCACCACCAGTGATATATAATACATATGAAAAATGTTTCAACTAAACCATAACAAAATAGCTTTTTGGCCACCATCTATTTCGAAGACTTATAGGTCTACATCCACAAATGAAAAAAACTATTTTATGATTTTCCTCTATTTTCCACACAAAATTGCTTGTTTTATTCACAGCATTTACAACCATTATGCTGGCAAAACACTGTACTCACTTAATATTACGCGTAGATCTATTATAAAAAGCGTTGAGTCAAAACGAGAAAATATTGATAACCTTAATCAGCACATTCAGTAGTGTAAAAATGAGTCCCCTTCTGAACAAAATCTTAACAAATTACCAATCTTAGCCCACCTTAGCAATTTACCCAACTTAGCAATTTACCCAACTTAGCAATTTACCCAACTTAGCCTGTTTTAGCATCTTAACCCGTTTTAGTCATATTGCGACCTTAACAATCCCGTTTTAACGTCGGTGTCGATGGGATCAATGTGCCGATCTTAACAAAAGCCCGTCTTGATAGAAGCCATTTTATCAATGGACAAATTTCAACTAAGATCCCCCCCCCCCCACACACACCAGACTCCGGAAGTCGTCCTTAGAGGAAAAAGGCAAAATTTTTATACGGGGAACGGTTGACTGTAAATCCAATAAAATAACCATCTTACCGGCTATTAACGAATTCATTCAATTTCATAGATTTTGTTCCACTTAACATTTCGCTTCATAACTTACTGTATACTGAATGCACGTGCGCTTTATCGCTGTATATTGAATGCACGTGCGTCGTCATTGTTTTCTCTGCATGTTTTGGGAGCCTATTTTTAGTAACAATTCTCATGTAAACAATGTTATAGTCACCATCATTCTGTCCAAGTTTTGTCTCGATTGGTCAATGTTTGTTGTTGCTAGAGTTAAAAAAGCCAGAACGGCCATTTTTTTAAATTCAAGGGCAGATAACTCAAGATTTTCTGATTCAATCAGAACTAATTGAAGGAATCTGAGAGAGAACCACCCAAAGATCATTCCTGTGAAGTTTGATTGACATCCATCAAGTAGTTTCTGAGAAGATTTTTAAAGAAAAAGTTGACCACCGGACGCACGCACGACAGACACAGCGCCATGACAATAGCCCGCTGGCCTGAAAGTACAGTGGAGCTAAAAACGGAAAATGCACGCCTTTCATAACTTTGTCACGGTTGAATTAATCACGCACTACCATAAGGGACGCTGTCGTATATATAAATGCCGAGCACATCTACCATTTTCCATTTATTCCAGTGAATATGTTGAAGCTTTTTTGTATTCTGAATTTGTTATCTTGTGAGGAAAATGGAAAACAACAGCAAAGTAGCAGAAATGTTGGCAGGTTAATATGCTGCAAACAAAAGTCTTTCGTTAGAAAACAAGAACTTGTGTGAAAACTTGGAAGTATTTAAGTAGCGTGTTACGGCTATGGAAGCCGAAATGGGACTTTTGTGAAATAATTTAAAGAATGCGACAGAAAAGGAGAAGGAACTTGCGGGATAGTGAAATTAAAGGAGGATGAGCTCTCGCGTTATGAGGCAAAGCTTGAGACGGTTCTGTCTGATAGAGACAGATATGTTGAATATAAAAACAAACGAGAAAAACTCTGTCAGCTGTGCTATATCTTTGCAGCATTCAAGACACGAGACTCGTTGTTCGCAGAAATTAGGTAAGTTACGAATGTATGTATTTACGCTATGAAAATTGAAAAAAGCTTACATTCTGAAATAGGTTAAGGCGAGCAACACGTTGAAATTGATGAAACGGCGTCTATCAAGACGGGCTTTTGTTAAGATCGGCACATTGATCCCATCGACACCGACGTTAAAATGGGATTGTTAAGATCGCCAAATGACTAAAACGGGTTAAGATGCTAAAACGGGCTAAGTTGGGTAAATTGCTACGTTAAGGCGCGTTCCCGTTGCCGACCAAATCAACTCGATCAAGCGATCGAGTACTGATCGAGCTTGGTCGGCAAGAGTGATCGGGAAGATCGAGCGTGGTCGGCAAAAATGATCGGGAATTAATCGACATTTAATACATTTGATCGAGTTTGATCGGGGAATTTAGGCGGTCGAGTTGATCGAGTTGATTTGGTCGGCAATGGGAACGCGGCTTGAGGTAAATTGCTAAATAGGGTAAATTACTAATTTGGGTAAATTGCTAAGGTGGGCTAAATTGCTAAGGTGGGCTAAGATGGGTAATTTGTTAAGATTTTATTAAGAAGGGGACTCATTTTTACATTACTGAAGGTGCTGATTTAGACTATCAATATTTTCTCCTTTTCACTCAATGATTTAATATCTAGGCCTAGTGAGTACAGTGTTTTGCCAGCATAGTGGTTGCAAATGCTGTGAATAAAACAAGGCATTATTTCTGAAGGGTTAAATCGTTGTAACATACCAGTGCTTTTCAAGAAAAACCTCGTAACTGTAGATTGTTTTAAGCTGCAGTTACGATGTTTTTGTTGAAAATCGACGATATAGACCTTTGGTGTGCTGACTTTTATAGTTTACTTTGAAGGATGGATGACCAACGATTGACCATGGAAAAGACATAACAAGGGCATTTTGATGTGTCATGTGATTAACCATTTCATAAACGACAAAATGTCAGACTGCTCTTTTAAATAAATATTTTGTATGCAAAACGTAATACTTAAGTAGTTGATTAAAATACAGATAAGAAAATATTGAGAAAGAAGGAGAAAATGCTGATTATAAGCATTTTCTTCTTTTACCTCAATGTTTCCCCAAACCTATTTTATTGTGGACGTCAAAACCATGTCTTGTTTGCGAAACGTTGAAGAGAGAAAGTGATTTTATTCCTTTTCCATTTTGCACATAAAATACCACATAATTATATTCGTTCCTTGTACCAGATTTTGTTTAAAAAATCTTTCATCACTTTAGAATATTTCTTTTATAGATCTGGGTGTGCTTGTGGAAGAACTTACTGCTGAGAATCACAGTCAAGAAGATAATATTTGCAAGTAAGACTCCCTTTATCATTCTCAGATAGTTAATTAGATAGGGTTCAATTTAAGAATATTGTTAGCCGTACACAGTTAATAAGAACTTAGGCATATCATACAAATCATTCTATTTTAGACTGTAATAGCCTATAATAAAAACCTTAAGTACTTTTAGGCCAAAGGGTACTCATAAGATATTGTTTAGATAAAATCTGAAACTAATCGTGAATTTAGAAACTTTCGCATTTTTTCGAACCGGCAAAATATGAAATAAAACAGTAAACAAATGAATATATTCATATCATCTTTAACTACAACATTTGCCACCCGAGCTTGCAAATAGCATTTTAGAGTTCTGGGTCCTGAATAAATCCATAAGTTGGGGCGAGCCCAGATATCTAGAAGTTTGAAAACATTTTCATTTGCATGGAATGTTAGCATTACATGTTCCTTATCATGAATGATATTTAAACGACATAAGATTGTAGTATATTATAGTAATTCTAACCGATGTCTACCTACAATTTGAAAGGTTAACATAACATTGTGGAAAATGAAGAAATTGATTGTGACAAACAATAATTTTATTTCCCACAATGTTTTCTACCCAGACAGACAAAAGTGTAACTTTTTATTCACTTGAAATTGTCGAAATTGTCGTTTGCAACAGCTTTGAATTGACAGTGCAAAATGTTGTCTTATGGTAATGGTATTAAGACGCACTGATTACATTTCGTCGCTTTTCAACGAAGTCCCCGTAACTGCAGCTTGTTTTAAGCTGCAGTTACGAGGTTTTCGTTGAAAAGCAGCGCTTTCTTCATTAACGACAGCAATGACCATTTCCAAGTGGAGTACATCCTAAGACCCGTAGCAGAAACTACATTACGCGAGTTTATTGACGCTTGTGTCAGAAATGTGAGCAACTTTCCTGAAGATTGGAGCCTCTGTACTCGTAACGGCGACTTTAATTGTGATCCCGTCACTGGGTGTGAGTATAGTTTTACATTAAGGTTGTCCATCCCTAATGAGATTCGCGCGAAGTTGGAATTTTTCGTGCGACGTCGTAAACATTTGGCGGTAAAAAAGGACGTTTTTTCTGATTCGTAACGTGTCCTTCGCATAAAAAATACAGTTACGTCACGTTAATCTCATAAGTGGTGGAGATTCCTCCTGAAAAAAAGTAGATCTCAACTTCAGTTTTATATGCATTATTTCATGAACCTAAATAGAAAATAAGCATAGCTTCGTGAAAAATTGTATGTAACGAAGTCACCGACTACAATGTACGAGTAGTTATATAATGTAATCCGGAACTTTTTTGAAAATTTTGAATTGGGTTTCACAAACTAATACTGGTCAATCGAGTAGTATGTGGCCAAGATATGGTAGCTAAACGCTAACATATGGTAATAATTATACAATAATCTGATCTGTATTTCAGATGTGAAGTCTTGTGAAGTATGGAGAGCCAGAACCTGTCCACCAGATTCACCCAGTGAGTATTTCTGTCATTTTGTATACACGGAGCGATAAAGTGTCGTCGCTTCCTGTCATCATTTTGTCCATCACGGTCAACCCGTAATTCTTTCTTATAGCACTAAATTGGTCGTAACGTTTCAATCAAATTGAATTACGAACTCGTTCTACATAATAAAGAAAAATGCAGAACATTTCATTGGGTGGCCTTGATAAATTGATTACACAGGTTCAACCTATGGCATTTGAAACTGCTACGGACGTTCACACTCTGCTTGTGTGTAAGTGCAGACTGGTCAAGTCAGTTATGAAGACTGTTATAATTGGTTAGATTGAGCATCAACTCATGCCGATCACAACCAATGGTTGTCTTAACCCTTTCCCAAACGACAAAATTTTAGGGTGATCCACTTCAAAAACTGCCACAAATGACATAATGGATGATATAAAAAAATATAATTTGTGTAAATTATGACACAGAAAATATTGAGACAAAAGGAGAAAGTGCTGATTATCAGCACTTTCTTCTTTTGCCTCAATGTTTTCCCAAGCCTTTTTGATTAGGGACGTCAAAACAAGGTCTTGTTTGGGAAAGAGTTAAATATCGTCCTCAGATTCACTTTTCATTGTAAATTCTCACAACTTTAGAGAAATTAATCATTAATGGCTAATGTTTTGAAGTTGATTGATCTAAAACTTAACTAAAATTGTGAAAATATGCCTACAATTTGTTAATATAAAAATATCTCTATTTTTTCTTCAGAAGAGCCATGCGATATGGGTATGGTAATGAGCCAAAGTTCAGGCCTACTGATACTGTTTGGTTTAGTTATTATAGGCATACTGATCGGTATTAGTGTCACAATAGCGGCATGCTTGATTTGTCCACAAATACATGGGTAGGTGCACTTTCTTGGTAGTACTTGGTAGTGCTTATAATGAAAAAATAAGATAATAATAGTTATGCTCCAATTGAAAAGACAGTAAACAAACATTAGTTTTGCCCTTTTAAGGCTTTTTGTAGTAGCAAGGGAGCATGTATCACAAGTCTAAGAGTATTTTTATTGTCAGATTTGAAGGTCGATCATATTTTCATATTTCTTTGATTTCTTCTTACGAGGTTTTGCGTTAACACCATCGATTTGCTACATCTATAAATTTTTGAATTCACCAGTCATAAATTACTTTCGACATTACATTGCAAGACAATTCCTCTTTATTTTTTTCTGGTTAATGCAATAGGGCTAGAGTATTTCGAAGTCAAAGCCAACAATATTGATCAACATTTCACAGTTGGGTTTTTGGCACTAAATAATAATTCTTTATTTCATGTAAAATAGTTGGGCCAATAAGAAAATAAGAGGAGAGCATTATGGAGAAAAGAGTAAAACACATCCTTCCCATGTTTTTCATCTTGAAGCTTTGGATAGTCAGGTAATATACTTTCATATCACTTCATACAATGTATTTGTACAAGCAAAGGCAAGTATATATTACTCGAGGGTTGTTTCAAACTTCATTAATAACACATGCATTTCCTTCCAAAGAACCATGAAATTATATATTGCGTTGTCAATTATATATGAATAATTCAAGTATTAGCCTAACATCCTTAATGGGAATAATATATAATAATGTTTTTGTTTACTGCTTCAAAACCAATCAACTCTTTGGATTGGTACCGTTTACATTGTGAATGTGATATATGAACATTTTTATTGGTTAAAATAGGTTAACATGTGCATACGTCTCTCCCATTTTAGGGTGGTAGGCTATTGAATGTTGAGTTGTTTATTATAGTTGTTTGTAAAAAGGATTATTACTATAAAGTTTGGTTGAAATATATCCAGTCGTGTTTTAGAAGGAGATTTTCAAACAAAATGTTAGGTGGACAGACGGAAGAAATAGTTTACTGTTCATTGAGCTAAAGCAGCTAAAACTTTTTTGATATACATTTGATATATAAACCTGTATAGTTATAGAAGTCCTGAAAATGAGAGTGCCGGACACATCAAATTGTCACTTTTCTTTCGAAACCCTTGTAACTGCAGCTTAGTTTAAGCTGCAGTTACAAGGTTTCAAAGGAAAGCGACGACATGTTCTTATTTTTTCTTTACTGATAGCCCAGCTCATACGATACCGGGCCTAACCAAGTGTATACAGACAGACAAGTGTCCAACCAATCAGCAGCAGGGGAGTCAGACAGTATTAATGAATATACGTATATAGGTAATGTACAAAAATATATCATTGGTTGACGGCAAAACTGACTAAAAATGCATATTCCATATCGTCGCTTTTCATCAAAAACCTTGTAACTGTAGATTGTTTTAAGCTGCAGATACGAGGTTTTACTTGAAAAGCGAGGATATGCACTTGTACCAGTTTTGCACCAATACCTTGATATAATGAGTTGGGATAAAATAACAGCTAATTTGCAAGATGATACTGGATCAGCCTTTCCCTGATAGAAAATTACATAGGTATCATTTTCTATATTTGCATAAGATTTAATTGATGTTGTTGGGGTTTTATCCATTCCTTTTTTGAATATTTTAAGATGCATGTTATGCCTCTTTCTATACCAAAAGCAACATAACCAACTATTTTTTTAATCAAATTATGTATGCCATTCTTTTTTCCTCAAAATTCGTATCATACTAGTAAGCACATTGTCTACATTACGGACAAAACATACTTTATTTGAGAATCAACATTACATAATATACTGAGAGGCAAAAATAAGTATACACCCTAGTTCTTCAACGTTTTCTGAGAAAACGATTTAAAGATTATCACGATTTTTAAACGCCACCGAAACGTTGTCGTTTGTTTGATGTAAACTTCTTGGCCTATCGTTTATAAGTCCTTCATTCCGTTGCGAAGTTTTTTTCATAGGGCGCAGCGTCATCGAAAAGGGGGATTTAATCAATTAATTAATGCAAGAATTCCCATTGACACAATCCTTACATTTATGAAGGGATTTGGATATTTTTTCACATAAAGTGCCTAGTCACCTAGGACCATGCATGTATTGTTAGTGATTTTCAAAATTACGATTGCGTCATGGCAAATGGGGGCTTGATGCAAACAAGTTATCTGGCATAACTCCTTCTAAATTTATAGACGGATTTTGATAAAATGTGCACAGAATGTCCCTATGCTACACGACTAAGTGTACACTTTATTTATAGTGTCACGTTTCTTTCGTATTATGCTGCGTCATAGAAAAATGGGCCTTTATGGCAAAAGGGGCATATTGATCGAATTCTACCAGCCATTCAATATTGTGTTGTAGTGTTAGAGAATTTTTAACGTTGTGATTAGTAGTGACAAATAATAAAGAAATTGAATACGAATTAACATTAATATTTGATGCTCCACTAACTCGCACGTGCAAAATTTGCAAAATCGGCATGTAGCATGAGTATGTGTAATCAAGCAATTTCGTTTGAAATTTAACAACAAAGTTTTATTGGTTGATGAGTAGGAATAAATTGTACAAAATTTTGAGTCGATATGATGGAAAATAAGAGAGATATTAAAATACAAAAAGTGTATACTTTCTTTTGCCTCTCAGTATATAATAATAATCATTCACCAGCCATTTAAGTAATACAGTGTAATCCATACACAGGTGGTATGGGCAGGGCCAGAGTATCAGAGGCGCCAGCTAGCGGAGATTACGAAGGATTGACACGGAATAACAGTCAACAATACGAGGGTCTGGCGCGTAACAATAGCCAACAACAGAGTCATAAATACGCGCATCTACCTCAAAATACGCCGCCGGAGAGAAGTCCAACAATAACGGAACATAACGCAGAGTCTCCTGAATATGCGCATAATTATTTTGTTTTGGAGAAAAACAAGGACCAATAAATCATTTATAACAGTTTATAGCTGATGATAAATGAACTGGCAGAGCATCTCTAGCTAATAGCTAGAGTTGATCTGCCATGTCAGTTATCAAGATCTATACCTATTCACAAATAATTCATGTTTTTAACATCTTGACATATTTCCCTTAAAACAGCAAAGGAAAATAATTAAGGAAAACTTTTTTTCACCTATTCCCGAACAACTAAAATTGTTTCAGGAAAATAATTAAGGAAAATGCTGGCATTTTTTCTTGTATTGTTTTCTATCACATTGAAATATCAATTCATGCAAGAACCTTTTCTTAAACAATCCCATATTTTTGGCAGGAAAGGTTTAGCAAAACATTTCAGCAATCAATATTTTCTGAGCTATTTTGTATTCAAATCCCAACTTCATCAACACACATTTTGTCGTCTGCAACAGCTTTAGAATTTTACCACCCTAAAATTTTGTACTTGGGGATAGGGATGTAACAATACATCGGACTATCGATATATCGCAATAGTGACCTCTGCAATAGTGCTATCGTGATAGGCAACTGGCAATATCAATAGTATCGCAATAGTGGTTTCCACTATCGCAATAGTTTTGATAGTTCTAAAAATAGCAATTTGTCACATGACATTGTCTAATTTTGGCAAAAAATCTGTCTCTTAAATATCGGACATCATTGACAGGCTACTCAAATCAAGAAATATCACTCTCTTCCTTCAGATTATTTATTTAATGATTCTGCAAATTAATTCATTTATGTAAAATATTCAGTAAATGTGATTTTTAATGAAAAAATATCCATTTATAGCACTAAAAGCGTATAACAATAGTATCGCAATAGTATTGCAATAGCAACCTACAATAGCAATACTATCGCGATAGCTATTTGGTCAATAGCAATACTATCGCAATAGTCATTTTGGTCTGCAATAGTCATCCCTACTTGGGGAAAGGGTTAGCCCATTACAAGGAGGCAAAATTTTCCACTGGTCCAAATTCAAAGATGTTTAACATGACAATTTCAAATGATTGAAATTTTCTCATTTTTAGGTCTTTTTTTGGCAGAAAACATTGTGGGAAATAAAGAAATTTCTTCATTTTCCACGATGTCTTCTAAGGCTTTTACCCTGTGGGACGCCAAAAGGTGTCACTGTAATGTATGAAAATAATAATGGATTTATAATACTAGTAGTCATAGCCATAATCATAGAAAGGTGTAAAACACCAACTTAGTAATGTTTTGACAAGCAATATAGAGTTATATTGTAAATTAGTATTTGTATAGAAACTGTGTTTTAAAAACACTGAATACAAGCAATAATCTCTCTTAGTTGATTTTTTTTAGCTTTTAGAACTTCCAACAGAATTTTGCAATGAGGCACTTTCAAAATTTGAAAGCTGCTGAAAAAAGGAAAATCATTGTAATAAAGTATAATTTACATAGCTTAAATATTTGGAGAAAAGAAGAAAATGATAAACATCAGCATTTTCTTCTTTCGTGGCAATGTTTTCCAAGCCCTTTCTATAATAGAATCAAAACCGGGTCTTGTTAGGGAAAGGGTGAAAGTATAGGGAAAGGGTTAAAGTTAGACTTCATTGGAGAAGCATATAATTCATTTATATGGTGAAACTTTCACTTGATGATGAGGGAAGGATACATTGAGGTGACAGGAGAAAGAAGATTTTCTTCATTTACTTTGCAGTTTTCAAGTTTTATCACAAACATTCATAAAAGTCACATCTTTGATTAGGTTAGAATAAATGATCAACCATTTCCAAGACAACAAAATTTTAGACTTTTTTCATTTTGGACTGAAAATCAAAGAAGCAGCATAGATTCTACAATAAAATTTATATCACAAAAAAGTCAAAACTTGTAAGTCATTGCTTAGAAAATACTGAGAATCAGCATTTTCCTCTTTTCCCTCAATGATTTCCAAAGTTTCAAAACCAAGATCTGTTTTGAAAAGGGTTAAAATGCCATCATTACCTGTAACCTTTTCCAAAACAAAGCCAGCTTTTAAAAGAACTTACAGACAACGCATATTCTCTCTGTCTCATAGTTTATAATTATGGTTTGTTTAACCCATATCCAAATAATGGCACTTTTTTACGCCCTACAAGATAAAGGATTTAGTAAACATTATGGAACATAAAGATATGGCTTTAAACAAGCAACTTCTTCATTTCACATAAAGTTTTCTATCCAGAAGAAACATTCTATGTAAAATTTTGTCCACTTTAAATTGGCATCTGCAACATCTTTGAATTTGGACCAGTCTAAAATTTGTCTGTCTGGCATTGGTTTAAAATAATAAAAGTTAAAATAGTTTCATCAAGGACTTACAGACGATAAATATTCTCTTTGTCCCATAGTATATAATGATGGACCACTAGCCCTGATTTTGGCACTGCCTAAACACTTATCACCATGATAAAACACAGAAAACTGTCCTGGAGCGACACATCGTCGCGGTGACGCTAACGACACAATTAATGAATTACCACCACTTAATGTCGCAGTACATTTAACTTCCTTGTCTAGAGTCTGCAGATGTTGGTAACGAAAAGAAGCATCAAACATTTCGTCAGTTAAAAGTTCTCGAGGGGGTTTGTTTATCCAGTGAGGTTCTTCAGTGAAAATAATCTGTGTGAACAATGCTGGGTGTAAATAGCCATGTACCTGAAAGAGACATCGTTTAAGCCTTTTTGAAACATGCCCTGGTTTTGATGTCCCTTTTGTAAAAGGCTATATAGTAAACATTGAGACAAAAGAGGAAAATGATGATAATCAGCATTTTCCTCTTTTGCTCCAATATTTTCTTTGTTGAATTGCACAAATGCTATCCTTTTCTATTACGGACATCAAGCCCAGGTCTTATTTGGGAAAGGGTTTAGGCATTCGAGATCAGCATGAACAACATTTTCAAATTAACGACAGTTTAAACTTTTACGACTTGGGTAGAAAACACATGAAAAAATGAAGAATTTGCTTGTGGCAAACAATTTCTTCATATTCAACAATGTTTTCCAAAGCTTTTATCTTTTGAGGTGTCAAAAAGTGTTAATTGCTGTAATGGGATAAAGCTAATAAACCAATAAGCTGGCTTTCATTTTACCAACAGCATAAAATATCTATATGTTAGCGGCAATAAGTAAAATTAGGCAATAAGCTTAATGCCTAGGCAATAAGCTATTGCCTAGGCAGTAAGCTTATTGCCTAAATCACTCTAGACATTAAGCTTAATGTCTATGTTTTAAGCCTATTGCCTGGCAAAAATAGCCAGGCATTAAGCTTATTGCCTAAAGATGAAATATGACAATATTGTTTGAAATCTTATTTGAAATTTAACATATTTCACAAATATTCACCATTATCTAGAGCTTAAAAACACACTTGTTGCTTTTGGCTCCTGCATTGAATCAAATAGTCATAATTCAATTATCTGGAAACCCTTCGAATTACATTTTAGTTAAATGAAATAAATAGATGAATTCTTTTTTAACCGTTGAATTCGGGATTATCAGCTGGTGGCTCGGGGTGGATAATGTGCTTGTTATGGTGCTAGTAATGTCAGGAATACATGACTAGAAAATTGTTGATGTAGTGCCAAACACCATTCAATCAATTGTAAAGAAATCTGCAAATGATATCCCCCAACCTTGGTGAAAAATCAGATCCTTCCATCTGAAATTGATTCTTACATGCCTGATACTAATTCCCACTTTAAAACAAGGCAGCGCAACTATCTCAGGTCATTGAGCAACCTTTGCACTGGTGCATTTACATTGATTTGTGTCTAACAAATTAATATTTAAACTCCATCTTTAAGTTCAAAGTTTGTTCTGGACACAACTGATGCTTACACAAGGAAGCCCATAGCTATATATTACCTCCAGTGTAATGATTGACTAAATTACTTAAATTCAGAGAAATACCCATGAACACAGTCGGCCAATGCCTAAACATGACCATTAAAAGGGGTTGTAAAGTAGTCTCAATTTAGGATGAAACATTCCATTCAATAAACTTAATGCTTGAAATCTTTAGGCAACTAATTTACTACGAAATAGCTTATTACCTAGGCATTAAGCTTATTGCCTGATTTTACTTATTGCCGCTAACATCTGTTAGGCAATAGACTCAATTTTGGATGAAACATTTCAGGCAATAAGCTTAACCCTTTCCCAAACGACAAAATTTTAGGGTGATCAACTTCAAAAAGTGCCATAAATGACAAAATGGATATTATCAAAGATAGGTTTTGTTTAAAATATGGCACAGAAAATATTGAGACAAAAGAAGAAACTGCTGGTTATCAGCAGTTTCTTCTTTTGTTTCAATGTTTTCCCAAGTCTTTTCTAATAGGGACGTCAAAACCAGGTCTTGTTTGGGAAAGGGTTAATGCCTGAAATTTTTAGGCAATAACTAATTGACTAGGCAATAGCTTATTGCCTAGGCATTAAGCTTATTGCCTGATTTTACATATTGCCGCTAACATATATATTCTTTATTTACCTCCATCATTGAAGAGTTATACATGTATACAAGAGAAACATGAAATTTAAATTATGGGGGGTCTTTTGTGGTAAAAAAACGTGAGAAATGAAGAAATTGCTCTCCGTATTCCTACACCTTTAAAATATTTTGGGGAGTCAGAAAATTTTAATGTGTGGTAATGGGGTAACCTACCACTTTTATTTCATTAGTTTGAGTATTTTTCTCCGACACATATAAAGCCTTTGGCTGACCACCGAACCCTGATGCAAACCTCTGTCCTAGTGTCCATAAATGTGTGCCTGAAATACAGTAGTCATAAATTAGGTGAAGGTAAAGGCTTCTTTATAAGTGTCAAACCTATTTAAAAGGCTAGCTAATTTTGGTTCATAAGACACTTTCTTCTGAATGTACAGAATAAATCCTTTACCAAACAGCAAATAAATAGACAGTTCCAAATTTAATGAGAAGAAAAATAGAATCCTAAAATAAAGTAATCAAAAACCTGAAACTCTCTAAAAACAATTCTCTATAAATCCACGAAGGCAGAAATAATTTTGAACCAATATAAATCAATTCTCAATCTATTTCATAGTATGAGCATTTAAATGTTTGTGTACAAAATCAAGTTTTTGGCAAAAACAAAATAGATTTAATTGAAGAAAACACATCATGCTAAAAGGAACCTTCTGGGAAGTCCATAAACATATCACCCTTAAAAGATGTCTACCAAATGTCGCATTATGGAAATGAACATTAAATAAGACTGGAAAAACGATCTAGATCCAGAAAAATTACCTTAGCTTGAAAAGTTTCGTTCCTAGTCAGTCTGCGCAATTTGCGCAGCCTGACTAGGATCAATACTTTTCAAACTTTCCATAAGGTCCTTTTTAGCGTGTGGGCTCATCTATATGTACATAATCAGAAATAACCTTCATGTTTAGTCAGGACCTCCCCAGTTTCATGATGTATAACATCTCCACTACCACACTCCATATACTCTTAGACTTATTATGTTTATAAACATATATGTACATATACATCACCTTCATGTGTAGTTAGGACCTCCCCAGTTTCATGATGTATAACATCTCCACTACCACACTCCATATACTCTTACAATAATTATGTTTACACACATATATGTACAAATACAATTCACCTTCATGTGTAGTAAGGACCTCCCCTGTTTCATGATGTATCACGTCTCCACTACCACACTCCATATACTCTTACAATAATTATGTTTACACACATATATGTACATAAATATATATCACCTTCATGTGTAGTCAGGACCTCCCCTGTTTCATGATGTATAACGTCTCCACTACCACACTCCATATACTCTTACAATAATTATGTTTACACACATATATGTACATAAATATATATCACCTTCATGTGTAGTTAGGACCTCCCCAGTTTCATGATGTATCACATCTCCACTACCACACTCCATATACTCTTACAATAATTATGTTTACACACATATATGTACATATACATCACCTTCATGTGTAGTTAGGACCTCCCCTGTTTCATGATGTATCACATCTCCACTACCACACTCCATATACTCTTACAATAATTATGTTTACACACATATATGTACATAAATATATATCACCTTCATGTGTAGTTAGGACCTCCCCAGTTTCATGATGTATAACATCTCCACTACCACACTCCATATACTCTTACAATAATTATGTTTACACATATATATGTACATATACATCACCTTCATGTGTAGTTAGGACCTCCCCAGTTTCATGATGTATAACATCTCCACTACCACACTCCATATACTCTTCTATAAAACGGTGAAAATTTCTCTTCCCAATGAAACATATACCAAAACTCTGAAACATGATTCAGGTCAACAGATATGATGGGATAAATGCTTTTAAAATTTGTTATTTAACCCTCTCCCAAACAACAAAATTTTAGGGTGATCCAATTCAAAAGCTGCCGTAGACAACAAATTTGATGCCAAAAAGGACGGAATTTGTGTACAATATAGCAAAGAAAATATTGAGACAAAAGGAGAAACTGCTGGTTATCAGCAGTTTCTTCTTTTGTCTCATTGTTTTCCGAAGCCTATTAGGTACGTCAACACCCCGTCTTGTTTAGGAAAGAGTTAAACTCAAAATCCTATATTGATAGCAAGACAACTAAAATGAGTACCCACAACATATGGTTTGATGAATAATTGATGAAATAAAGCATTTTGAAAAGCCATTAACGCCCCTTATCTGATGATTTTTGTCACAAATTGTGCTAAACAAAAATTCTAAATACATGAAAATATGATTGTTTTAGAGAAAAGAGTTCCCTTTAATATTTTTGCAACTCTTTCCACTCCATTGGCCATCAAGTGTAAAAAGAAGTAATAGCAAAGAGGAGTTGAACTCTTTCCAATACAAGACCTGATTTTGATGTCCATTATGGGAAAAGCTTGGGAAAAATCTGGAATCAAAAGGAGAAAATGCTTACTTTATCTAAATATTATGTGCTACATTGTGTATAAAGATCTAGTGCACATATATCTATGTTTAGAAAAATCTATTTTAGTTGTCAGCAGAATCTTCCAAATTGAAGAAATCAAACCTTTTTCTGTTGGGAAAATGGTAAATAGCTTATCAATTAAAATCCTCACACAAAACTTCCTGTGAAACAAGATGCATTTGTGAAACACTAATATGCCTATTCAACAGCATCATTTTATAAACATAATTTTGATATTTCATCTTGACAAATGACCTTGGCAGTTGGCACTAATATTAGTGACAACAAATGGTTTATTGATCGGTATCATAAGGTGTTTTAAGGATATTGTTTAAGGTAACATCCCAATTGGTCTACTCCCATTTCGTCTACTGTTATTTTAGTGCATTGAGTCCCAATTCGTCTACTGTCCCAACTCATCTACTTTCATGTCAAATCACCAATAAACAACATTATTTTTGTTTTAAGAAAAAAAATTAAGTCAATACAGGGGTTTTTTTTACTAAGAAAGTGACGCCGACGATCGGCGTCTTCCCCTCCCGAAATATCCAACTTTTTTCCCCTGGAGAATAATTTTCCCCTCCAGAAAATAATTTCCCCAAGACATAAAATTATTTGAAAGGCAAAAACGAAACCCATATTACTGGAAAATCCAACAGATGACTCGCTAAAATGGAATTCTAAATGTGACCTGCTAAGGAAAAAGCCAGAGAATTCAGGAATGGCAAATGATTCATTGACCCTTGGGAGTTTAAAAACACGTAAATTCAGCCTTTTAACACTGTACTTACCAGGTTTGGCCACCCATTGTATTCGGCGATGCAAACCAATTCAGGATATGATCAATCTTGAGATTTGAATTCCGAGTTTGACCATTGCTATTTTATTGGTACAAAAATCAGTAATAAATAACATCTGTAACAAAATTATAGACTTATTTTGTTAAAAAAAAGTTGTGCTTGAAATATTTTGCAATAAAAAAAATGAAGGAAAAAATAATAAAAAAATGGTATGTACAAATTCGGAATTCCAAATTTGACTGTCATTCCAAATTGGTTCAAAACAGTTTATGATTCACCCAGATTTATTTCAACAACCCCAAACTATTTGAGAGACAAATCGAATATTTATCGAAACTTGAGCAGAAAACTGATATAATCAGGTGCTAATATAGGCTAATCATGTTGTGATGCTGTCGTAAGTATGAAATGTCAACTACAGATGAAGAATTTCAGTACTTGGTGAGTGGTATTCAAAACGAAAGTAGAAAAAATGGCCACATGAAATTTGGCGAGCGATATCTGAAATGAAATATCTAGAGTAATCTCCTCAACCGATAAATCACATACCAAGACAGAATTAAGGGCTGCTGGCATGATTTTCTCCTGGCTATTTGGCTGCAAGGAATGGTATTTACAGCAAGAACTCCTGGATCTAGGGTTTTTATGATTCAAAATTGCTGAGTTTCGTTTGTCAACACATTGATGGGCTTATGATTGTGTCACCTACTAGTACAAAAAGCTTAGATGGGCTATCAGTGCTTGAAAAGGAATATTTTTCAATGGGAAAATGTCCCTTCCTCTCAGGAAATCATTGTGACATTTTGAAATCTTTGCAATATGATTATCATAGGGGAAAAATGCTCAAATGGGCTATTAACTTCTGTCTTCAGCAAAATTCATTGGGACAAGGGCCCAGACATTGGATAGATCAATGTGACATTTGGGATTTCAATGTGACTATGGTGCATGGCACAGGCCTTCCCCAGTGGATGGGTAAAACTTACTTGCAACTTCATTAGATTGTATATTTTCACAAGTTACCTTCAGCAGTTTTTACCTAGTCATATGATTTTTATCTAGATTATAACAACTACAAAGTTATGAAACAGTAAATGCAATGACATTGCTAAATACATGTATATAATTTCCCAATTGATAACAATGATGTATTTTTTCCCCAAACTTTGGTGTCGCGCGTGATTTTTCCCCTTGCAACCAGCGTCCTGTGTCTTCCCCAATTCCTGAGAAAAACCCCTGCAATATATTCACAAATGAAGTAAAAAAGCAAACATTTCGATAAAAATCATATAATATCATATTGATATACAAAGTATAGAAAAGTAGACGAAATGGGACTTATGTCCAAAATAGTAGACGATTTGGGAGTAGACGAATTGGGAGTAGACGAAATGGGATTAAACCTTGTTTAAGATCGGACGGTGAACAAAGCGCCACAATTTGTGTCGAACTTTCTATTGTTTTTTAATTGTAGTGCGCTCTGATGTAAATGAGTGACATCAACATATTAACCCATTACCACACAGTGACTCCTTTTGACTCCCCACAATATAATGGCTTTGGAAACATTGTGGAAAATGAAGAAATTGCTTGTCAAAATGGCTTTGGAAAACATTGTGGAAAATGAAGAAATTGCTTGTCATTTCCCACAATGTTTTCTACCCTAAAAGCTTTAAAATTTCGAAATGTCTTCACATTAAAATGTCATCTGCAACTTCTTTCAAATTGGACTACCCCCAAAATTTTGTCGTTTGGTAATGGCAAGATTTCGACTTGTCCATATTCAAAGATGTTGCAGACAACAACTAAAAAAGAATGAAAAAGTACATTTTTTAATCGTTTGGTATGGAAAATATTGTGGGAAATGACAAGCAATTTCTTCATTTTCCAAAATGTTTTCCAAAGCCATAATCTTGTGAGGAGTCAAAAGGAGTCACTGTGTGGTAATGGGTTAAAGCGCGAATTTCATCAGAGAAAACTCGGATTAAGGAATCATAAGAGAGTTATTGTCACAAGAAACACATATTCATGGAAAAAGTAAGCCCTGTAAATTTACCTCTTTCTTATCAGCAATCCTATGTAGTCCATGATCTCTAGCTATCTGTTTAACATCCTTCTTCAATAAGTTACCCAGGGGAAATACATGTTTCTGTAGAGATTTTTGTGGGATTTGTGACAGAAATAGAGTCTGACATTTTGTGTCGTCAAGTGCCTTCAGCAGATCAACACCTGGAAAACAGAAATGAATATTGGGGTTTTAGGCCGTTTTCATCTGCTATGGTCATATCGCTGCGGTTGGAGTACCTAACCATGGATTCCTGTTGTTACTCATACCAGTACTACCACAGCACCCTTACCGAGCCTCCAGCTGCTCGCCCACATAGGTCACCATATCATACCGTTGATGGGTGACATCTTTTGTCAGTAAGGGTATTTGCCGCGGCCGGGTATCAAACCGGGGACCTCTCGAATGAGAGGCAGATGCGCTACCAAATGTGAAAGGCCATGGCAGGAAATACAGAAATGAGTCGTTGTAAGTGAAACAAACACAACAAAACCCATTAACCTACGATAAAATTCTACACTGATCCAAATTTGAAGATGTTGCAAACAACAATTTCCGATTAATGAAATCTTATATTTTTTTTTCTTTGTGCGTAGAAAAGACCATGCGAAATGAAGACATTGTTTGTCACAATCAATATCTTCATTTTCCACATTGTTTTTCAAAGGTATTATTATGTGGAGCGTCAAAAAGCAATTAAAAGCAATTGTATACAATATAATAGTTACAATGTAATGTTGTAAATTTGTATGATACTTTTATGGAAATCAATGAGAGAAAAAAAGACATTACTGCATTTTAACATTTTTCTATATATCTTTGTCTTTCTGCTTTTAAATTAGAATACTAGGATCTTGTTCTGGATAACAATAACAAACATCAAACTAGACATATTTTGGTTGGACAAACTTTTTAAAACTTCTTCTTCTATTAATGCACCTAAATATATTGTACGAGGGCTGTCCTAAAACTTTCGGGACAAGTGCCATAACTTTTTTATTTATTAATATTTCCCATTAATTTTCGCACCACTGATAGCTGCAATATTATTCTATTGAATGATAGTCTCATTTCAATATCGGTACATAGATGCACGAGAAAGCGTCTCCATAGTAACGTCAGGTAGGCGTGAGCGGGGCACCTTGATGTCTCCGCGCAATAGAAATTATTACACACCAATTATGTATCGCAATTAACGCCTCTATACGTCTTTGACGTCGCAATAAATTATGGGGCGAACGTGTACGACGTTAACGACGTCTTTTCCTGTATTTACGGTGTAAACAAGTGACGTCTTTGAAAACACAGGCGTGAATTAGTGCGAAATGAACCCGGAAAAGCGATATTCAGTGATTTTTTGTGTTTTGATGGGGGAAAGTAGATCACAGACACTTTCGATGATACAATCTACCTATGGAGCGGCAGCAATGTCAAGAACACGCATTTATGAGTTGTATAACACCTTCAAAGACGATCTTACACGCCAACCTACCGATCTTCCTAGGACAGGGCGGCCCAGTGTACTGTCAGGTAACGCACTCGAAATTGAAGCATTATTGAGATCTGACAGGAGATTAACTGTACGTGACATTGCTTTGAAAACTGGACTTGTATCCTCCTCCATTCATAGGATCATTAGACAGGAGCTTGGTATGGTAAAAGTATGTGCCAGATGGGTCCTGCGAGTGTTGTCCAGCCAGCAAAAGCTGCAACGAGTCGCCGACAGTACGGCCAGGGCTGTACAGAAGAAGAGACCGGAGAAGGATGGCAAATTCTACCTTCATCATGACAACGCCACTCCTCATACCTCATCCTTCACCAAGAGCGTAATTGCTGAGAAAAGAATCCGCACCGTTGGTCACCCCCCATGCTCCCCAGACCTCGCACCCTGCGATTTCTGGCTCTTCCCCACTATCAAGCGTGATTTGCGGGGACGTCGCTTCGACGACGTCGATGATCTGACGGTCGTTGTCAGGGAGAGCATTCGCAAAATACCGGCCGGAGACTTCAAAAACTGCTTCAAATCATGGGTAGAACGACACCACAAGTGCATCCAAAACGGGGGAGAGTATTTCGAGAAGATTTGAGCATTACAGAATATTAAAAATGTATGTCTTACGTTCTTCACAGGCAGGTGCCCCGCTCACGCCTACCTGACGTTACTATGGAGACGCTTTCTCGTGCATCTATGTACCGATATTAAAATGAGACTGTCATTCAATAGAATAATATTGCAGCTATCAGTGGTGCGAAAATTAATGGGAAATATTAATAAATAAAAAAGTTATGGCACTTGTCCCGAAACTTTTAGGACAGCCCTCGTATACATGTATCAATACCCAACATGTACAGGCATAGTTCCTTATGACTGTGAAACACACCAATTCCATTACCTTTCTTTGGATCAACTGTGTGTAAGTCATAACCCACAGAGGTTCTAGCATAATGACCGGTAGCAGTAGCATCAGCATCAAACTGTCTCAAGGCATACTCATGGAACGCATTAAATTTGATGTATTTGTTACACAGGATGTCAGGGTTGGGTGTGTAGCCTCTCTTCAAATCTTTGATAAAAGCACTGAAATTAAATATTTAGAAAAATCTACCTCTGACGTTGCAAATATATCAAAAGTTGCTTAAAAGCATTGATTTATAAATGAAATTACTTTTGAAAGCTTGACAAGCAATGTATATATTTATACAAAATCAAAATAAAAGAGTCCTAATGATGTGTGCATATGGTTGACAATAAGTCTCAAATAAGTTATCACATAAATGCAAAAAGTCAAGAAATTTTGTTTGGTCAGTGCAGAATGTAAGTTTGTAAGTTTATGACTTCTATTATGCACTTACAACAAGCCTCAATATTGCAGTTACGAGATTTTTGTTGAAAAGCAGTGATTCATTACCTGAACACATCATTCCAATACTCCTTGACAAAGTTGACTTCATACAGCGGTATTTTAATCCTATCACAGACATGTTGGGCATCCTCTCTGTCTAAATCTGCCATACATACTCCATGCTCATTTGCAGAGTCCCAGTTCTTCATGAACAGTCCAATCACTTCATAGCCTGGTGAAAAGAAACATAATTTTGTTATTTTTAAAGCATTAACCCTTACAAAAACAGCAATAATTAAGACTAATATTACAATTTGAAACCTGGTGTATATGATAAAATAATTGAAGTCAAAAGGAGGATATTTTATAAAATACAGTTGAGAACATCATGAAATTGACATTCTGAGTGGAATGGCAATGTTTTATGAGCGAATGAATGGATGAATGGAATGAGCGTTTGGAATGATTTTGTGTATCTAAAAAATCAATAACATGCCCACAATAACCGTTCAACCAATCAAATGTGATCTTTTAAATATGCTGAGTCAAAAAAGAAAGTGTGCACAGAGAATAACTGGAATTTCTATCGTAATTTTGAATATTTATATTATAATATTGGTATCAAATTAAAGATAATTCAATTGCCTATATGTAGGTGTCTTTTTCAATTGTGTGAAATGGAATTTTACTTGTGTTTTCCTAAGAAGTTTGGGATAGGGGTCATTTTCGAAATTCACAGAGCTTGCTGACGAACGTGAGGAGATTAAATAATGCCAATTTCTTGGGATTTCTGCTTCAATTTCTATTGTGGCATGTCTTCAATGAATGACGGCAAACATCTGTGGTCTGACTGGTCTCACTGTTCGAACATAACGTTTCATTTCATCGTTTGGAATTCTATTGCGTTCATATTGCAAGACGTATTCCACGTCCTGCAAATTCTTTAATTGGCCCCTTAATTCTGCGAAACTCGGGCGGAAGAGATGTTCGGTCCTACACCGCCCTCATGACTAATTTTCACGCATCCCACGCTGATGACGATGTGCCTAATACAGGCGTAACATAAGATTTAGGCATTATTTATGTGTGATAAACATATGGTCTCCAATCTCTTACGAGCCGTCTATCTGCCTTGGTCGATTTTCAGTGTTGCTTACACATGTTTGCTTTACTGAATCGCTATAATTGGTGTAGTTTTGAAACGTTGACGTAAGGGCGTCAAGGTCATGTAACGGTCTTGTCTAGTCATTGCTGCATTCGGGATATCAGACCAAAGCTTATCAAAAACGTATCATTTGTTTTGGAAACATGATTGCAAACGCCTAATTTAAGAACGATGTCATTTAGACGAAAACGACAGATTTTACGTCGGTTCAAGAGACTAGCAAAACTTACGTGTGAAATCTGTCTTGTTTACTTAGACGTATCATCTTTGGCTATTCAGCAATTTGAAATTTTATGTTTGATTTAGCTTTTATACACGTTGAATGCAGATTTTAGACAATAAACTTTATCATGAAATGATTGTTTTGATAACCACGTTCAAAAGGGTGCTATCAGCGTTTGGCGATTTGCCAGACAATTTAATCATCCAAAATTGCTTCCCGTGTCAATAGACATGAGAAAGTTGATAGCTTAACTCCGATTAGAAGTTTGGTGGAGTTAATCGCAGCCGTTACGTAGATATTTTGAGTAGAAGTATGCACACTTTCTTTTTTGACTCAGTATAGTAACAGCCTGATATTGGAAATTTACCAGTATTATAGGTATGAAGGTTTGGAAATGCCTTCTTTTTATAACAATCAATTAAACCAGTGAACGTTTATTGAGCGGTGTGATTGTTTTACGAGCGTTTTGAATGTTTTTGTGATCGGAATGAATGAACACTGGAGTGGAATGATTTTGATCGGAATGGAATGGTATAAATGTCAATTTCATGATGTTCTCAACTGTACTACTAACTAGTACAGAACATATTGGGTGAGAAGAAGAAATTGCTGAATATCAGCAACTTCTCCTTTCCCATCAATGTTTGCCTAAACTTTTTCCTACTAGGTACAACAAAATTAGACATTGTTTTGGAAAAGGTTAAATGAAGAAATTTGAAAATATCATTCTGACTAGAACTGAGGATTTTATTACTGCAAAACATTAATAGAAAGGAATTGGTGATTTATAGTATTAGAATGATTGATCATTTTCTTTTTCCCTTGGAAAAGCTTCATGTCTTATCGTTTTCATCTATGTTGGGAAATGTATACAATTTGGTCTTGAAGTATATGACCCATCATTAAAAACACCACTTTCTAGCCATGGGACATGCATCAAATTACACACACTTGTAAATACACTTCACATAAGTTGATTCACCGTGCCGGATTTCAAGATTATGCTTCAAGAAGAAAATAATTTACAAATATCTTTTTACTCTATATTCATATACAAGGGAGGTAATTCATAACGTTTTTGACAAACATTTCCATAATTATGCATTAATTCAAAATTCTTAACTGTTCAAAATACTTGTTTGTATTTGGAATGGAAATATAAGACATTTTAGGATTTACTGGCACTTTTCAAATTTCGCCTCTGGCTCTTTGGTGCTAATGATGGGTTGTATACGTTAAGCCCTTTCCCAAACAAGACCTGGATTTTACATCCCTACGTCAAAAGCATTAGGATAATATTAAGGCAAAAGAAGAAAATGCTGATTAGCAGCATTTTCTCCTTTTGCCTCAATATTTTCTTAGCTGTTATTATTAAATATCCAATCTTTAACATTAAAACACAGTGTTTTTTCTCCATCTTTGGACATGTCCATATAAAGGACCCATTCCCAATGCCAAATAAGGTATTTATTTCCTGAAATCTCAAAAGAAAATTCCTGAAGCAAAATTTATTCCTCCTTTCTGAAAGAAAATTCAATCATTCCTTTTCATACGTTGAGAAAAAAATATCTAGAGGCAAACTGGAAGTCCCTTCAGTTGATTTCATATAGTTAACAATACATCCAGGAGTAAATTTCTGTCTGTGATGAAAACATTTTCCCAATTTTTGACAAAACAACACATTTTTCCCAATTTCCCTGGTTTCGGACCTCTTCCAAAAACTATACGAAAAAACACTGCAACATCAAATTTCTTAATGTCTTCAAGAGCTTTCGGGTTGGTTTGGTTTATTGAGGGTTTTGCGCCTTTTTCAACTGCTGTGCTTTCGAGTTGGACTACCCTAAATATATGTAGCTTGGGAAAAGGTTAACAGTCAAACCGTGACACCCCATTATGAACTAGAAAGACCTGAAGGTCTTGAGTCGCTCCACTGGCCTGAACTTCTTTTAATATTTAATCCAAGTTTTGACTAGATTTTTCAACTTGTGGCTCTTACAGCAAAAACAAAGTAAAAAGCATCAATCATGTGGTCAAAGCAAAAAGAAAGTAAATGATTGACTAATATTTTGGGGATATTAGAGCGATAACAAAATTGAAAACCTTGCCAAATTCAAGGACACATAATTCAGTATATGAGTTTATAATCATGCCGAAAATTAATCTCATGAAAGATCTTATAGTCACCATCATTCTGTTTAAATTTTGTCTATATTAGTCAATATTCATGGCTGTAAGAGTGAAAAAAGTGTCGAAAACTGAAATTTTGTCAATTTCAAGGACACATAACTCAGATTGTAACAATGTGATCATCCTGAACATTACACATAAGCAAGATCTTGTTGTCAACAAGATTCTTTCCAAGTATCATCTTGATTGGTTAACATTTGTGGTTGTTAGAGTGAAAACAAAGTCAAAAATGGCAATTTTGTCAAATTCAAGGGCACATAACTCATAATATAAGATTCCGATCAAACTGAAAATTACACCCATGCAGGATATAATGCTTATATATAATATTATATTCTGTCCAAGTTTTGTCTTGATTGGTCAATATTTGTAAAAACCAGCTATTTTTGACATTCAAGGGCAGATAACTCATGTTATTCTGGTTCAATCCAAATTCTTTGAAGGAATCTGAAAGAGGGTCACCCAAGGATCATTCTTGTGAAGTTTGGTTGAAATCCATCCAGTAGTTTTGAGAAGATTTTTAAAAAAGTTTACGAACACACAGACGCATGCACGGACGCACGCACGACGGACACACTGCAATGACAATAGCCCGCTGGCCTGAAAGGCCAGTGGAGCTAATAAAGCCTTTAACCCATTACCACACAGTGACTCCTTTTGACTCCCCACAAGATAATGGCCTTGGAAAACATCATGGAAAATGAAGAAATTGCTTGTGACAAGCAATTTCTTCATTTGCCATAATGTTTTCTACGTAAAAGGACCAAAAAATATAATATTTCTTTCACTTGAAATTGCCGTCTGCATCAACTTTGAATTTGGAATAGTCTAAAATTCTGCCGTTCGGTAATGGGTTAAAGACACTTAGAGCAAATGATAAAATATTGATTGCTTTGCAAAGAATACCTGGATGGTAGGGTCAATATAGTAGATATAATCTGTCGTGACCCCTCTGATAAACAGTTTTGGTAAACTTCTCTAACGCGTAAAGTGACCTTGTTCGTCTCAGAGTGCATAACAAGACGGTTTAAATTTCTTAATGTTCCAATTCTCAGCGTTTAACCTTGATTTGAACTCATTGACACTATCGGCAGATATAGTTTCGTCACTTAAATTGTTCCAAAAAGAAACAGATCGGAATGTAAAAGTATTCAGTCTAATGTTGAGATGACATGAGAATGATTGATAGACATGTCCTTCAATTTTCAGTAAAAGGCAGAAGCTTACATAATTAGGCTATTGCTATGAGTGAAATGAAAAAGTTATTTATCACGTTTAACCTTTCTGTTTCAAAAGAAGGGCAGCAACAGCACTGTCAACTCCGCCTGAGATCCCACAAACGATCCTTCGTGTCTGTGAAAGTCTCTGTGAGAATTTCATGTTTCTACTTTCAATTTAGTGGGCATGCTTGTTTAAAAAAAATTCATATATCTACCCAGCAAAATGAATAGCATAAAAATAATTATAGAAAATAAAGAAACAATATTAAATATTATTATCATATTATAATTAATTCAAAATATCATTGTAAAAATAGAATATGATTCATTTACAATTGATTTTTGATAAATTATGTTCGATTATATTTTCAGAATTGAATAAATCGTGAGTACTCTTTGTAAGGAAGATAGTCATTGGTCAATTTTTCATACAATTGGCCAATCGGGTACAATTTTACAAATTGCATCGTGTTTACGGAAGTAGTATTAGGAAGAAAATGACACCTCTAGAGTTTGTTTTTGCAGACGATAATCGGAATGTTTCACGTGTTTGGTGAACAGTTAAACATCAAAGATGAGTAGATCTGCTTCAGAGGAAGTGCTCCACGAGGAAATACACAGTTTTCTAGAATTCTTCTCAAGAAACACCTTCAAAATCAAAGGAGATGGAAAAGTATGCTGTCATTTCAAAATTTTGTATTTTTGATTTTTGTCTCTTCCTAGCTTTCCACATATCATTGTAATCTCATGGAAGTTGGTTTTAAAAAAAAGCCAATGCTGTATTCAAAGTTCTAGTTTAAGATCTGTGGCGGATCAAGGATTTCAGAAAAGGGGGGGGGGGGTTTGAACATTTCAACTTCAATGGAATACTCTTCAACGCCACAATGGACATCAACTGAAGAGGGCTAAAAACTGTGCAGTCGTAGAGTGTGTAGTGAAATTAAAATGGTATACACTGAAGATGTTTTTACACTGTAAAAATTTACAAATAGTCTGTTTATGGGATAGTGAGCATCTGGACACTGGCTTTGAAGGCATCCAGGCTCGGGGCTGTCACAATGTTGGTTGGTAGGCTGTTCCAGGTCGGTATGATTCTTGGGAAGAAAGAGTGTTGGTAAGCATTCATTCAGTTTCTGCAGTGGGGTTGGATAAATTTCCAGTCGTGGCTCTGTCTGGTTGTACGGACAAGTGCTCTGGTCGGTGGGTATGAGGAAGGAACGGCTATAAGGTTGTGTACGACTCTGTATAGGAGGATAAGATCTGAATGTTGTCGACGGGTTTGTAGAGATGGCCACTGTAGAGTTATCAATATCGATGTTACACTATCTGGTTGGTTAGGGATGAATGGTTTCCCAGCGACAAATTAGGCTTCATTCCTTTGGACTTGTTCCACTTGTTTGATCTGGGTCTGCTGCTGGGGGTTCCAGATGGTTGATGAGTATTCCAGTTTTGGTCTCACTAGGGTTTGATAAGCTCTTTCTTTGACGACCGATGGACAGGCCTTGAGGTTACGTTTTATGAATCCTAATGTCTGAGAGGCTTTGCTGTTGATGGTGTCTATGTGCTTGTCATACTTCATGTTGTCACTGAGCTCGACGCCAAGTTAAGGATGTTGGGTCATGGTCTCTAGTTCTTCACCATTCATCATATATCTAAAATGTTGTTTGTTAGTTGTTGTTGAGATGTTCCTGATGGCGCATTTCTTGAAGTTGACTTCCATTTACCACAGATTACTCCAGTTGGTCAGTAGGTTGAGATCTTGTTGTAGAATTTGTTGATCTAGTTGGGAATGGATAGATCTATATAAAACGCAATCATCGGCAAAGAGTCTAACTGTTGATGTGATGTTTTCGGCAATGTCATTAATGTACAGGAGGAATAAGCACGGACCAAGGACTGTCCCCTTTGGTACTCCGGAGGTTACTTTTGAAGTGGATGATGAGGCATTTTCAACAACGACTTTCTGGCTGCGATCTGACAGGAATCAGTCGATCCAGTGTCTTGTGCTATCATGCATTCTATAAAAGTTGAGTTTATGAGACAGGCGCTGGTGTGACACCTTATCAAATGCCTTGGAAAATCTAGAATGGCCATATCTACTTGAGTTCCCTCATTCAGGTATTTCGTGATGTCATCAGTAGTGAGTAGAAGTTGTGTCTCACATGAACGCTTCTGGCAGAACCCATGCTGGTTGTTGTGGAGGATATTCTGTGAGTCTAGATGCTTCATTATATTAGAGACCACTGTGTTCGAGCATTTTTGAGATGACTGAGGTAAGTGACACTGGTCTGTAGTTGGCAGGTTATGATCTATCTCCCTTTTTGAAGATTAGGACAACATTGGCGTTTTTCCAGTCAGCCGGTACTTTTCCTGTGTTGAGCGATAGTTGAAACATGTATTGCAGTATATCAGAGACGACTTCACAGTTCTTCTTCAGTATGATGATAGGGATCTTGTCTGGGCCAGTTGCAGCTGTTTTCTCGTTTAGGCGTGTGATGCTACTTTCTACTCCTTTTAGTGTAATTTGGATGTTTGGCATGGGATGGAAGGGAGATTTGCCTTTATCTGGGATGTTGGAGAGGTCTTCTTGTGTGAACACTGAGCAGAATTGGTTGTTCAGCATATCAGCTTTAGCCTGGGCTGTGTCCGCAATGATGCCATTCTGTTTTAGAGTGCTGATTCCTGTAGAGTCTTGCTTCCTACTCTTGATGTACTTTCAGAAGCTTTTTGAATTTTGGTCTGCGTCTTGTTCTAGCATATCATTTAGATGTTGGTGATATGCCCTTTTCATTAGCTCCACTGGCCGAAAGAGAAATATAGAAAAGATAGAAGGAAGATTCGACAATTAAGAAAAACGCAGAGAGAGAAAGGTAGAAAAAAGAGTGAAAGTGTTGACGGGTACATTTCTCCCCATCTAGACTCAACCAATCCAGCTTCTGTGGCGGTACCATGGCTCTAGACACCGCTGGCACAGCTTGAGTCCGTCACTTGGAGGAAATAATCTGTCTGCAGTGAGGGTTCGATTAAATCCCTTGAACTGGCTCTGGATCCACCACTGAAGATAAAGGAATTGAAAAAAACAACCTTATTTTACGGCTGAGGCTAATATCTGAAATTATCTTTGTACTTTTATTCTATTTTACCCTTGATAAATAATTTGTTAAATTGTTGCTTGTTATCTAAACTTGTTAAAAATGTGTTAATCATAACTTGTTTGTTGCAGAGTGACCCAGTTACAGAGAAGTGTATGAAACTATTTGCCAAAGACTATCAGTTTTCAGTAAGGATTTTTACTGTATTAACCCTTTCTGAAAAGAACCCCAAAAGTTTCGGGATGCATTCATTAATGTATTATTTTCGATATATGGTAGGCTATTTGAGTATGTGTTTATCACAACACAAGATAATAAGGTACACACTTTTATGCTATTGATAAATGGTTATAGAATATTTCACCAGACCAGTTTGCAGTTCTTCAAAATAGGAAATTACAGTCAAAACTGTGTTAGCGGCCACCTGTGTATAGCAGCCAAACTGTCGTATGCAGCCGGTCCAGGTCCTCCCGTGCAATTTTACTCTTTAAAGTAAGTGCGAATAACAATATACTGTCTAATGTGGTCAGTGGCCAGCTGCTTTAATTGTCCCAATTGCTCTTTACCAATATCCCCTTATGCAGCCATGCTCAACTAATTGGTGGCAGGCAATGTGTGAAATATTGATAATACATCTGGCAATTTGCCTAATCATGTGCATTAACCATGAAAATGTATGATAAACAGTAAGATGTCATATAAAAGTGTACCCTTTTTACTTTACAACACTTGCCTTTTCTTCATATCAATAGGGTCAGTTATAAAAGTAGACAACCAGCATTCAGAATATTCTATTCTGTGTTAAGCAGCAAACTGTCGTATGTGGCCAGTTTAGGTGTGTCCCTTGGCTTGCTGCATACGATAGTTTCGACTGTGTGTTACAAAGATAGATCTCTCATTAATCATTAGTGCAATGTTTTATTGAGTTTGTTTGGTTACTGTCTTTGTTTCCATTTCCTTAACCCTTTCCCAAACAAGACCTGGTTTTGACGCCCCTAGAAGAAATGGCTTGGGAAAACATTGTAACAAAAGAAGAAACTGCTGATTACCAGCAGTTCTCCTTTTGTCTCAATATTTTCTATGCCATATTGTACACAAATTCTATCTTTAATAACATCCATTTTGTCATATGTGGCAGTTTTTGAAGTGGAGCACCCTAAAATTTTGTTTCCATTTCCTTAATTCTTCTGCAGGTGATAAACAACAACAACGGTGATCTATGTGGAACCTACCCCAACAAGCTGGTGTTGTTAGAATATGAGAAAACTACTGATACTTGTCCAGAAAAGTAGGTTTAATTGAACAGTTCTTCCCTTGTCCTGCTGAACTAAATTTTGCTTCAAACAAATTGCCAATTTAAGACCAATTTTAATTAGTTAATTTCATTTCTATCCACAATAATTGAGTAGAAACCTGGCAGTGTAGCCTTAGATCAGGCATTCAGGTCTGTGCAGGCTGATCTTAGTCTGTACTTCCTGCCAAAGTTGTGAGTCAAAACAGGATTATGATATGAACAGCATGATAAGGTTTAAGTATTAGTCCAACCCTTTGTCAAAATATAACAATACTTTATACCAATCCATATCAAAGTTATATGAATACAAATTTAAAACAAATTTTAAACAAATACAAATTGATGAACTGTCAGAATGAAGAAAAAAAAAGAAGAAAAACCAACTCAGGGATTATACGCTCATTCTCAATAATAAGGAACAAAAAAAATTCGCAATATGCAAAAAAAATAAAAGTTTAAAAACTGTAATTTTTATTCTTTTTCTGGATTACACTATACCTCTTGCAACTTCTGGTAAAGTTTTGTGTACATAATTGAAGTAATTTGAAAGTTACGAGCTTTTGAAACTGTATACTAAAACAACATAAAATGTCTACGTTACCATTAACATGTTGTCTTTAATAATCTTGCACGTTTAATGCACCAAGTTCATTTTTCAGCCAATTAATGTTAAACGTGTCACAGAATGCCCGAAGATTTGCGAAATACTAACTTTTTCCGATTGAGAAAAGAAATGGTCTGTTTTTTTGGACCATTAAAAAGTAGAATCAGATTCTAAAAATGTGATTTTTTCTTCCAAAACTTGTACATATTTTTTCTACTTTGGTCATTTTCTGCTACTTAAGTATACATGTATGTATTTAGTATGTTCACAAAGTTCAACTTCTCTGTTTAAAAAAAGTACCCCTTTGAGACGTTTCATGTTCTTTTTTAGGAAGATGTGAGTAAAATATGCTCTCAAGGGGTAACGTAACGTAGGCATCACACTGAACCAAAGATAACCAACACCCTGAAAAACTTAGTCTTTTGCGTTTCAAACAAGTTGAATAATGTAAATTCGTTTCGAAAATGATACGCCCGTTACTGAAGGAGACTAATAATCTTTTCTAACCAGGAAGTGTTCACATATTCTGGTCATATGCTTGTGTAATGATATACACGTATTTTCGATTGTTCATACGTGTTGTACGGCTAAACGACGTCATAATAGATGAATTACTGTGACTGTAGTTTAAATTATTCATTTGTTATGTGACCTTGTATTCGCTGCACATAAACACTATAGATTTTAAAGATCAAATACCAATTATATGGTAACGTAGGTACCAGGGGTAAAGAATGTGTAACTCATACGTGGATAATATTTGTGTGATATTCATTTTATATTTACAAATGTTTGTATATAGTTATTTTGAAGGACTTAATAATTTCTTTGAATGATATTCGTAGCCGGCCCTTTCCCGTTCTATACAAATATTAATCTCAACGATAACTTCCCTTCAATCAAAGTAATGGAATAACGGCCTTTCTGAATTCCACGTTGTTTGTTCGCTCATATTTCTTAAAACTGTTACCTCATTCCTAGGTTGTGTCTTCGAGATACACTTTTACTTTATGTTTGTGTTTGTCTTTGAATTGGGACATGTTACCCAAACTGTAAGCAAAATGGTGCATGAACACGATCCCTGTTCGACGTCCAGCTCAAAGATTTATATTGCATTTACATATTCCTAGATATTTGACCTTCAAATAGTGTGTTTATTGTTTATTTATTAGAAAACTTTTTATTTATTATCTTTCATACATATAAACAAAAATATCTAATGTTTGTTTAGACAAGAAATGGTGATTTTCTTGGATATAACAGTCGTATGTATCCTTTAGAGACAACCAATTAGTGTTCACATCCATTGAAATAAAATACGGAGTCATAAAAATATCTTAGATTATGATTTATTCAAACATGCTGTCTTTTTTTCAAAGCATGCAACTCTTATTTTGCGGTGTAATAGTAAAATTTCGAAAAAAGTCATTCTTTCATTTTCAAATCTTTTGAAAAGCATTACGGTACCTACGTTACCTGCATGTAACGTAGGCATGACAATTAAACGGCCAGCAAATTTATCGAACGATACTGATTCTGGTGAGTGTTTTCCTTTTTTCGTAGGGAAACAATATCTAACTATAGATCTACTGCTCGGAATCTTTAGTTGAATAACATATATATACACTTTAACCTCAATCTGTACACTGGGGTCTACTTAAGTCTTTGAGTAAAATGTAAAGATTCTACATCTATATCATGTAAGATCAAGTATTTTTGTATCATATTAGTATGGAGACAGTTAAATATGACGTCAAATGTATATTAAATCATCCAAAACAAGGATTTTTTGCAACACAATGTTTTTTCGGTAACGTAAGCACCGGTAACGTAAGCATTTTCGTGACATTGTCTGAGAATATTTTTCAGCTATTACATTTTTATTGAAAGTAACAAATATCTGACTGTAGTTGACATGCTTATCTTTCATATTCAGTATCACATACCTCGATCTTTCAAAAAAATGAATCAAAAACCCATGTCACGTAGGTATCGCTTTAAAATGAAACCTATTTCCCACTGAAATAAATAATTACATGAAAATTATTTTTTTGGTGCACGAACGGCAAAAACTGGTTTATCATATAAAAATGTGGTTTGGCTAAATTTTAGTCAAACTATTTTACAATTTTATGTAAAATTCGGAAAAGTGATGCATGAAAAAGGACGACGTAACGTAGGCACTCTAAATTTTGAGACAAACGTTAATCGTATAATTTTAACAATAAAAGACACTGCATAAGAATTTCAAGTATTTCTACAGGCAAACAAACATTTTAGTTTGTATTTCCGAGGGTAAGGTCAAGTTACAGTGGTATCCCCACTGAAAATTGGCGCGTGCAATCATGTACCTATGGCTTGAGACAGGTGAAATAGGCGTGAAATTACGACTTTGACACAATATATCTGACATGTAGGAATTTTTCTGAGGGCATTTTGTGTTTTAATCTTGAAAACAACTAGCAAACTATCAATTAAGCCAATCAAAGCCGGGCCAGTGCTGTCTGTTTAGAAAAAATATCACTGAGACATGACTTTCGATGAAATGTTCCTTATTATTGAGAATGAGCGTATATTGTATTTAATAAAATAAACTGTTTATCCATTGGAGCAATTCTTTGTCTAATATTTTGAAATATTTACTTTTTTCATAACTGTTATTTTTCAGAGTTGAGAGTATCTATGATGTAAACAATGTACGAGAACTGATCAAGCAGTCAAGGTTTGCTCGATGTAGATCCAGATTTGCTGTACCTGTCATCCTGTATGAGGGAAAGGTATGTATAAACTTGTTTATTTTACATTCATTGGGAGGAAAGCTAGAAGCTTATTTAATTTCTTCTATATTCTGCTCCCCTGTAAATACACTTGTACTCGTACAGAATGAAGCCAAGAACAACATCCGTTACTAAGGATCAAACTCTGAACCTCTTGATTATGAATCTGATTCTCGACCTGTAGACCACGAACACCACCATTTTGGTGTAATTTTTATAGAATGTTCAGAGTTACAGAAAAGAGGGAGTAATTGCTTTTCAAAATTATATGCATATTTCAATAAATGATTCAAATGAGTACCCACAACATGGGGTTTTGATTTGAAATAAGAATATTAGAATGCCTTTACTCTCTCTTATCTGTTGCTCTGAATTTTCTTAGGCATATGATCATGGGAATGTTTCCCCTTGGAAAAAGAAGACTTGATGCGAAAATGGTGCATATATTTTGACTGATGCATTCTTTGTATTTCTGTGTTATTTCAGCATATTTGTAGATCAGCGACTTTGTCAAGTGGTGCAGAGATGTACAGTAGATCAGGGCTAGACTTTCTATATATAGGTATATAATCATATAATTGTTGTATTTCTGTGTTATTTCAGCACATCTGTAGATCAGCGACCTTGTCAAGTGGTGCAGAGATGTACAGTAGATCAGGACTAGACTTTCTATATATAGGTATATAATCATATAATTGTTGTATTTCTGTGTTATTTCAGCACATCTGTAGATCAGCGACCTTGTCAAGTGGTGCAGAGATGTACAGTAGATCAGGACTGGACTTTCTATATATAGGTATATAATCATATAATTGTTGTATTTCTGTGTTATTTCAGCACATCTGTAGATCAGCGACTTTGTCAAGTGGTGCAGAGATGTACAGTAGATCAGGGCTAGACTTTCTATATATAGGTATATAATCATATAATTGTTGTATTTCTGTGTTATTTCAGCACATCTGTAGATCAGCAACTTTGCCTAGTGGTGCAGAGATGTACGAGGTGTGTCCATAAAATACGTAGACAGATCCAGAATAATAAGAAATAATTGCATGACCTATTTAAAATTTACACCAGCGTGTGCAGAATTTTAATATGAATATGTGTACCAAATTTTATGAAAATATACGCAACAGCTACAAAAATACACACGGAACAAACAAGTAAAAAGCCATACACGGGGCACTTTGACGTCGTTTACGACGTCGACGTTACAACTTTTCAAAATAATCTCCACCCGCGTTCACGCACTTCTTATGTCTGTGTACCCATTTGGTAAACGTTTCCCGGAACCACTCTTTCTTGTATGACCCTACAGACGGGCGAACAAAGTACTTTAGTTCGTCTAAGTCGGCAAAACATTTGCCTCTCAGATCCGCCTTTAATCGCGGAAAAACTGCAAAGTCCATAGGTGCACAGTCTGGGCTGTAAGGTGCGTGATCGCTTCGCCGAGGTCTTCCCGGTCTAGTCTGGTCACAAATATCTTCCAATCCATCTGTAAACCGTCTATGCCATTTAAACACTAGCGCTCTGGACACGTCAGCATTACCTCGCTGCATAAACTTGAATGTTTTCGTTGGTGTCATGTTCGCACCGACACAGAATTTAATAACGGCGCGTTTTTCTTCCGTCATAGCAGCCAGTTGTTTTTTGCTTATACCGTCTCCTGGCAAGTTGTTGACGTTCAAAACTTCCGGAAAAACGTCAAATGACGTCACTGCTGAAGTGAGTGTATTTCCCGCATATTTTTTTTAAAAAAACTTGCGACAAAAGACTAGTTTTATGGCTTTCTATTTCCAAATATCTGAAGTGCCCCGTGGTAGCATTATGCTGTTGCTATGGTGACGGTTTTGCTTGTACATACTTTCGAAAACAATATAAAATGTAGCAGAAGTATTTAAGAATAAATGGACCTTTAAATTGATAGTGTTTTGGGATCGATAAAACTACTATTTGGTGAAAAACTTTGGTTGTCTACGTATTTTATGGACATACCTCGTACAGTAGATCAGTTCTAGACTTTCTATATATAGGTATATAATCATATAATTGTTGTATTTCTGTGTTATTTCAGCACATCTGTAGATCAGTGACCTTGTCTAGTGGTGCAGAGATGTACAGTAGATCAGGACTAGACTTTCTATATATAGGTATATAATCATATAATTGTTGTATTTCTGTGTTATTTCAGCACATCTGTAGATCAGCGACTTTGTCTAGTGGTGCAGAGATGTACAGTAGATCAGGGCTGGACTTTCTATATATAGGTATATAATCATATAATTGTTGTATTTCTGTGTTATTTCAGCACATCTGTAGATCAGCAACCTTGTCAAGTGGTGCAGAGATGTACAGTAGATCAGGACTGGACTTTCTATTCACAGGTATATAATCATATAATTGTTGTATTTCTGTGTTATTTCAGCACATCTGTAGATCAGCGACTTTGTCAAGTGGTGCAGAGATGTACAGTAGATCAGGACTAGACTTTATATATAGGTATATAATTGTTGTATTTCTGTGTTATTTCAGCACATCTGTAGATCAGCGACTTTGTCTAGTGGTGCAGAGATGTACAGTAGATCAGGACTAGACTTTCTATATAGGTATATAATCATATAATTGTTGTATTTCTGTGTTATTTCAGCACATCTGTAGATCAGCAACCTTGTCAAGTGGTGCAGAGATGTACAGTAGATCAGGACTAGACTTTCTATATATAGGTATATAATCATATAATTGTTGTATTTCTGTGTTATTTCAGCACATCTGTAGATCAGCAACTTTGTCTAGTGGTGCAGAGATGTACAGTAGATCAGGGCTAGACTTTCTATATATAGGTATATAATCATATAATTGTTGTATTTCTGTGTTATTTCAGCACATCTGTAGATCAGCAACTTTGTCAAGTGGTGCAGAGATGTACAGTAGATCAGGGCTGGACTTTCTATATATAGGTATATAATCATATAATTGTTGTATTTCTGTGTTATTTCAGCACATCTGTAGATCAGCGCCCTTGTCAAGTGGTGCAGAGATGTACAGTAGATCAGGGCTAGACTTTCTATATAGGTATATAATTGTTGTATTTCTGTGTTATTTCAGCACATCTGTAGATCAGCGACTTTGTCAAGTGGTGCAGAGATGTACAGTAGATCAGGGCTAGACTTTCTATATAGGTATATAATCATATAATTGTTGTATTTCTGTGTTATTTCAGCACATCTGTAGATCAGCAACCTTGTCTAGTGGTGCAGAGATGTACAGTAGATCAGGGCTAGACTTTCTATATATAGGTATATAATCATATAATTGTTGTATTTCTGTGTTATTTCAGCACATCTGTAGATCAGCGCCCTTGTCAAGTGGTGCAGAGATGTACAGTAGATCAGGACTAGACTTTCTATATGTAGGTATATAATCATATAATTGTTGTATTTCTGTGTTATTTCAGCACATCTGTAGATCAGCGACTTTGTCAAGTGGTGCAGAGATGTACAGTAGATCAGGGCTAGACTTTCTATATATAGGTATATAATCATATAATTGTTGTATTTCTGTGTTATTTCAGCACATCTGTAGATCAGCGACTTTGTCAAGTGGTGCAGAGATGTACAGTAGATCAGGGCTAAACTTTCTATATGTAGGTATATAATCATATAATTGTTGTATTTCTGTGTTATTTCAGCACATCTGTAGATCAGCGACTTTGTCAAGTGGTGCAGAGATGTACAGTAGATCAGGGCTAGACTTTCTATATAGGTATATAATTGTTGTATTTCTGTGTTATTTCAGCACATCTGTAGATCAGCAACTTTGTCAAGTGGTGCAGAGATGTACAGTAGATCAGGACTAGACTTTCTATATATAGGTATATAATCATATAATTGTTGTATTTCTGTGTTATTTCAGCACATCTGTAGATCAGCGACTTTGTCAAGTGGTGCAGAGATGTACAGTAGATCAGGGCTAGACTTTCTATATATAGGTATATAATCATATAATTGTTGTATTTCTGTGTTATTTCAGCACATCTGTAGATCAGCGACCTTGTCTAGTGGTGCAGAGATGTACAGTAGATCAGGACTAGACTTTCTATATATAGGTATATAATCATATAATTGTTGTATTTCTGTGTTATTTCAGCACATCTGTAGATCAGCGACTTTGTCTAGTGGTGCAGAGATGTACAGTAGATCAGGGCTGGACTTTCTATATATAGGTATATAATCATATAATTGTTGTATTTCTGTGTTATTTCAGCACATCTGTAGATCAGCGACTTTGTCTAGTGGTGCAGAGATGTACAGTAGATCAGGGCTGGACTTTCTATATATAGGTATATAATCATATAATTGTTGTATTTCTGTGTTATTTCAGCACATCTGTAGATCAGCAACCTTGTCAAGTGGTGCAGAGATGTACAGTAGATCAGGACTGGACTTTCTATTCACAGGTATATAATCATATAATTGTTGTATTTCTGTGCAATTTCAGCACATCTGTAGATCAGCGCCCTTGTCAAGTGGTGCAGAGATGTACAGTAGATCAGGGCTGGACTTTCTATATATAGGTATATAATCATATAATTGTTGTATTTCTGTGTTATTTCAGCACATCTGTAGATCAGCGCCCTTGTCAAGTGGTGCAGAGATGTACAGTAGATCAGGGCTAGACTTTCTATATAGGTATATAATTGTTGTATTTCTGTGTTATTTCAGCACATCTGTAGATCAGCGACTTTGTCAAGTGGTGCAGAGATGTACAGTAGATCAGGGCTAGACTTTCTATATAGGTATATAATCATATAATTGTTGTATTTCTGTGTTATTTCAGCACATCTGTAGATCAGCAACTTTGTCAAGTGGTGCAGAGATGTACAGTAGATCAGGGCTGGACTTTCTATATATAGGTATATAATCATATAATTGTTGTATTTCTGTGTTATTTCAGCACATCTGTAGATCAGCGCCCTTGTCAAGTGGTGCAGAGATGTACAGTAGATCAGGGCTAGACTTTCTATATAGGTATATAATTGTTGTATTTCTGTGTTATTTCAGCACATCTGTAGATCAGCGACTTTGTCAAGTGGTGCAGAGATGTACAGTAGATCAGGGCTAGACTTTCTATATAGGTATATAATCATATAATTGTTGTATTTCTGTGTTATTTCAGCACATCTGTAGATCAGCAACCTTGTCTAGTGGTGCAGAGATGTACAGTAGATCAGGGCTAGACTTTCTATATATAGGTATATAATCATATAATTGTTGTATTTCTGTGTTATTTCAGCACATCTGTAGATCAGCGCCCTTGTCAAGTGGTGCAGAGATGTACAGTAGATCAGGACTAGACTTTCTATATGTAGGTATATAATCATATAATTGTTGTATTTCTGTGTTATTTCAGCACATCTGTAGATCAGCGACTTTGTCAAGTGGTGCAGAGATGTACAGTAGATCAGGGCTAAACTTTCTATATGTAGGTATATAATCATATAATTGTTGTATTTCTGTGTTATTTCAGCACATCTGTAGATCAGCGACTTTGTCAAGTGGTGCAGAGATGTACAGTAGATCAGGGCTAGACTTTCTATATAGGTATATAATTGTTGTATTTCTGTGTTATTTCAGCACATCTGTAGATCAGCAACTTTGTCAAGTGGTGCAGAGATGTACAGTAGATCAGGACTAGACTTTCTATATATAGGTATATAATCATATAATTGTTGTATTTCTGTGTTATTTCAGCACATCTGTAGATCAGCGACTTTGTCAAGTGGTGCAGAGATGTACAGTAGATCAGGGCTAGACTTTCTATATATAGGTATATAATCATATAATTGTTGTATTTCTGTGTTATTTCAGCACATCTGTAGATCAGCGACCTTGTCTAGTGGTGCAGAGATGTACAGTAGATCAGGACTAGACTTTCTATATATAGGTATATAATCATATAATTGTTGTATTTCTGTGTTATTTCAGCACATCTGTAGATCAGCGACTTTGTCTAGTGGTGCAGAGATGTACAGTAGATCAGGGCTGGACTTTCTATATATAGGTATATAATCATATAATTGTTGTATTTCTGTGTTATTTCAGCACATCTGTAGATCAGCGACTTTGTCTAGTGGTGCAGAGATGTACAGTAGATCAGGGCTGGACTTTCTATATATAGGTATATAATCATATAATTGTTGTATTTCTGTGTTATTTCAGCACATCTGTAGATCAGCAACCTTGTCAAGTGGTGCAGAGATGTACAGTAGATCAGGACTAGACTTTCTATATATAGGTATATAATCATATAATTGTTGTATTTCTGTGTTATTTCAGCACATCTGTAGATCAGCGACTTTGTCTAGTGGTGCAGAGATGTACAGTAGATCAGGGCTGGACTTTCTATATATAGGTATATAATCATATAATTGTTGTATTTCTGTGTTATTTCAGCACATCTGTAGATCAGCGACTTTGTCTAGTGGTGCAGAGATGTACAGTAGATCAGGGCTGGACTTTCTATATATAGGTATATAATCATATAATTGTTGTATTTCTGTGTTATTTCAGCACATCTGTAGATCAGCAACCTTGTCAAGTGGTGCAGAGATGTACAGTAGATCAGGACTGGACTTTCTATTCACAGGTATATAATCATATAATTGTTGTATTTCTGTGTTATTTCAGCACATCTGTAGATCAGCGCCCTTGTCAAGTGGTGCAGAGATGTACAGTAGATCAGGGCTGGACTTTCTATATATAGGTATATAATCATATAATTGTTGTATTTCTGTGTTATTTCAGCACATCTGTAGATCAGCGCCCTTGTCAAGTGGTGCAGAGATGTACAGTAGATCAGGGCTAGACTTTCTATATAGGTATATAATTGTTGTATTTCTGTGTTATTTCAGCACATCTGTAGATCAGCGACTTTGTCAAGTGGTGCAGAGATGTACAGTAGATCAGGGCTAGACTTTCTATATAGGTATATAATCATATAATTGTTGTATTTCTGTGTTATTTCAGCACATCTGTAGATCAGCAACCTTGTCTAGTGGTGCAGAGATGTACAGTAGATCAGGGCTAGACTTTCTATATAGGTATATAATCATATAATTGTTGTATTTCTGTGTTATTTCAGCACATCTGTAGATCAGCGACTTTGTCAAGTGGTGCAGAGATGTACAGTAGATCAGGACTAGACTTTCTATATGTAGGTATATAATCATATAATTGTTGTATTTCTGTGTTATTTCAGCACATCTGTAGATCAGCAACCTTGTCAAGTGGTGCAGAGATGTACAGTAGATCAGGGCTAGACTTTCTATATGTAGGTATATAATCATATAATTGTTGTATTTCTGTGTTATTTCAGCACATCTGTAGATCAGCGACTTTGTCAAGTGGTGCAGAGATGTACAGTAGATCAGGGCTAGACTTTCTATATGTAGGTATATAATCATATAATTGTTGTATTTCTGTGTTATTTCAGCACATCTGTAGATCAGCGACTTTGTCTAGTGGTGCAGAGATGTACAGTAGATCAGGGCTAGACTTTCTATATATAGGTATATAATCATATAATTGTTGTATTTCTGTGTTATTTCAGCACATCTGTAGATCAGCAACTTTGTCTAGTGGTGCAGAGATGTACAGTAGATCAGGGCTAGACTTTCTATATATAGGTATATAATCATATAATCGTTGTATTTCTGTGTTATTTCAGCACATCTGTAGATCAGCAACTTTGTCAAGTGGTGCAGAGATGTACAGTAGATCAGGACTAGACTTTCTATATATAGGTATATAATCATATAATTGTTGTATTTCTGTGTTATTTCAGCACATCTGTAGATCAGCAACTTTGTCAAGTGGTGCAGAGATGTACAGTAGATCAGGGCTAGACTTTCTATATATAGGTATATAATTATACAATTGTTGTATTTCTGTGTTATTTCAGCACATCTGTAGATCAGCGACTTTGTCAAGTGGTGCAGAGATGTACAGTAGATCAGGGCTAGACTTTCTATATATAGGTATATAATCATATAATTGTTGTATTTCTGTGTTAATTCAGCACATCTGTAGATCAGCGACTTTGTCTAGTGGTGCAGAGATGTACAGTAGATCAGGACTGGACTTTCTATATATAGGTATATAATCATATAATTGTTGTATTTCTGTGTTATTTCAGCACATCTGTAGATCAGCAACTTTGTCAAGTGGTGCAGAGATGTACAGTAGATCAGGGCTAGACTTTCTATATAGGTATATAATCATATAATTGTTGTATTTCTGTGTTATTTCAGCACATCTGTAGATCAGCGACTTTGTCAAGTGGTGCAGAGATGTACAGTAGATCAGGGCTAGACTTTCTATATATAGGTATATAATCATATAATTGTTGTATTTCTGTGTTATTTCAGCACATCTGTAGATCAGCAACTTTGTCAAGTGGTGCAGAGATGTACAGTAGATCAGGGCTGGACTTTCTATATATAGGTATATAATCATATAATTGTTGTATTTCTGTGTTATTTCAGCACATCTGTAGATCAGCGACCTTGTCAAGTGGTGCAGAGATGTACAGTAGATCAGGGCTAGACTTTCTATATATAGGTATATAATCATATAATTGTTGTATTTCTGTGTTATTTCAGCACATCTGTAGATCAGCGACCTTGTCTAGATGTGCAGAGATGTACAGTAGATCAGGGCTGGACTTTCTATATATAGGTATATAATCATATAATTGTTGTATTTCTGTGTTATTTCAGCACATCTGTAGATCAGCGACTTTGTCAAGTGGTGCAGAGATGTACAGTAGATCAGGGCTAGACTTTCTATATATAGGTATATAATCTTACAATTGTTGTATTTCTGTGTTATTTCAGCACATCTGTAGATCAGCGCCCTTGTCAAGTGGTGCAGAGATGTACAGTAGATCAGGGCTAGACTTTCTATATATACGTATATAATCATATAATTGTTGTATTTCTGTGTTATTTCAGCACATCTGTAGATCAGCAACTTTGTCTAGTGGTGCAGAGATGTACAGTAGATCAGGACTAGACTTTCTATATGTAGGTATATAATCATATAATTGTTGTATTTCTGTGTTATTTCAGCACATCTGTAGATCAGCGACTTTGTCAAGTGGTGCAGAGATGTACAGTAGATCAGGGCTAGACTTTCTATATAGGTATATAATTGTTGTATTTCTGTGTTATTTCAGCACATCTGTAGATCAGCGACCTTGTCTAGTGGTGCAGAGATGTACAGTAGATCAGGGCTAGACTTTCTATATATAGGTATATAATTGTTGTATTTCTGTGTTATTTCAGCACATCTGTAGATCAGCGACCTTGTCTAGTGGTGCAGAGATGTACAGTAGACCAGGGCTAGACTTTCTATATAGGTATATAATTGTTGTATTTCTGTGTTATTTCAGCACATCTGTAGATCAGCGACCTTGTCTAGTGGTGCAGAGATGTACAGTAGATCAAGGCTAGACTTTCTATATATAGGTATATAATTGTTGTATTTCTGTGTTATTTCAGCACATCTGTAGATCAGCGACCTTGTCTAGTGGTGCAGAGATGTACAGTAGATCAGGGCTAGACTTTCTATATAGGTATATAATCATATAATTGTTGTATTTCTGTGTTATTTCAGCACATCTGTAGATCAGCAACCTTGTCAAGTGGTGCAGAGATGTACAGTAGATCAGGGCTGGACTTTCTATATATAGGTATATAATCATATAATTGTTGTATTTCTGTGTTATTTCAGCACATCTGTAGATCAGCGACTTTGTCAAGTGGTGCAGAGATGTACAGTAGATCAGGACTGGACTTTCTATATAGGTATATAATCATATAATTGTTGTATTTCTGTGTTATTTCAGCACATCTGTAGATCAGCAACTTTGTCAAGTGGTGCAGAGATGTACAGTAGATCAGGGCTAGACTTTCTATATAGGTATATAATCATATAATCGTTATATTTCTGTGATATTTCAGCACATCTGTAGATCAGCAACTTTGTCTAGTGGTGCAGAGATGTACAGTAGATCAGGGCTAGACTTTCTATATAGGTATATAATTGTTGTATTTCTGTGTTTTTTCAGCACATCTGTAGATCAGCGACTTTGTCAAGTGGTGCAGAGATGTACAGTAGATCAGGGCTAGACTTTCTATATATAGGTATATAATCATATAATTGTTGTATTTCTGTGTTATTTCAGCACATCTGTAGATCAGCGCACTTGTCAAGTGGTGCAGAGATGTACAGTAGATCAGGGCTAGACTTTCTATATAGGTATATAATTGTTGTATTTCTGTGTTATTTCAGCACATCTGTAGATCAGCGACCTTGTCTAGTGGTGCAGAGATGTACAGTAGATCAGGGCTAGACTTTCTATATATAGGTATATAATCATATAATTGTTGTATTTCTGTGTTATTTCAGCACATCTGTAGATCAGCGCCCTTGTCAAGTGGTGCAGAGATGTACAGTATATCAGGGCTGGACTTTCTATATATAGGTATATAATCATATAATTGTTGTATTTCTGTGTTATTTCAGCACATCTGTAGATCAGCTCCTTTGTCAAGTGGTGCAGAGATGTACAGTAGATCAGGGCTAGACTTTCTATATATAGGTATATAATTGTTGTATTTCTGTGTTATTTCAACACATCTGTAGATCAGCGACTTTGTCAAGTGGTGCAGAGATGTACAGTAGATCAGGGCTGGACTTTCTATATATAGGTATATAATCATATAATTGTTGTATTTCTGTGTTATTTCAGCACATCTGTAGATCAGCGACTTTGTCAAGTGGTGCAGAGATGTACAGTAGATCAGGGCTAGACTTTCTATATATAGGTATATAATCATATAATCGTTGTATTTCTGTGATATTTCAGCACATCTGTAGATCAGCGACTTTGTCTAGTGGTGCAGAGATGTACAGTAGATCAGGGCTAGACTTTCTATATATAGGTATATAATCATATAATCGTTGTATTTCTGTGTTATTTCAGCACATCTGTAGATCAGCAACTTTGTCTAGTGGTGCAGAGATGTACAGTAGATCAGGGCTAGACTTTCTATATAGGTATATAATTGTTGTATTTCTGTGTTATTTCAGCACATCTGTAGATCAGCAACCTTGTCAAGTGGTGCAGAGATGTACAGTAGATCAGGGCTAGACTTTCTATATATAGGTATATAATCATATAATCGTTGTATTTCTGTGATATTTCAGCACATCTGTAGATCAGCGACTTTGTCAAGTGGTGCAGAGATGTACAGTAGATCAGGGCTGGACTTTCTATATATAGGTATATAATTGTTGTATTTCTGTGTTATTTCAGCACATCTGTAGATCAGCAACCTTGTCAAGTGGTGCAGAGATGTACAGTAGATCAGGGCTAGACTTTCTATATATAGGTATATAATCATATAATTGTTGTATTTCTGTGTTATTTCAGCACATCTGTAGATCAGCGACCTTGTCTAGTGGTGCAGAGATGTACAGTAGATCAGGGCTAGACTTTCTATATATAGGTATATAATCATATAATTGTTGTATTTCTGTGTTATTTCAGCACATCTGTAGATCAGCGCCCTTGTCAAGTGGTGCAGAGATGTACAGTAGATCAGGGCTGGACTTTCTATATATAGGTATATAATTGTTGTATTTCTGTGTTATTTCAGCACATCTGTAGATCAGCGACTTTGTCTAGTGGTGCAGAGATGTACAGTAGATCAGGGCTAGACTTTCTATATAGGTATATAATTGTTGTATTTCTGTGTTATTTCAGCACATCTGTAGATCAGCGACTTTGTCAAGTGGTGCAGAGATGTACAGTAGATCAGGACTAGACTTTCTATATAGGTATATAATTGTTGTATTTCTGTGTTATTTCAGCACATCTGTAGATCAGCAACTTTGTCTAGTGGTGCAGAGATGTACAGTAGATCAGGGCTAGACTTTCTATATATAGGTATATAATCATATAATTGTTGTATTTCTGTGTTATTTCAGCACATCTGTAGATCAGCGACCTTGTCAAGTGGTGCAGAGATGTACAGTAAATCAGGGCTGGACTTTCTATATAGGTATATAATTGTTGTATTTCTGTGTTATTTCAGCACATCTGTAGATCAGCAACTTTGTCAAGTGGTGCAGAGATGTACAGTAGATCAGGACTAGACTTTCTATATATAGGTATATAATCATATAATTGTTGTATTTCTGTGTTATTTCAGCACATCTGTAGATCAGCGACTTTGTCTAGTGGTGCAGAGATGTACAGTAGATCAGGACTGGACTTTCTATATATAGGTATATAATCATATAATTGTTGTATTTCTGTGTTATTTCAGCACATCTGTAGATCAGCAACCTTGTCAAGTGGTGCAGAGATGTACAGTAGATCAGGACTGGACTTTCTATTCACAGGTATATAATCTTTAACTCGTTATCAGACTGCAAAATTTAAGGCTGATTAAAAAATTAGATGTTTGAAAGATGAGAAAATAGTTTATGCATAAAGAAGTATATTTCAAGGTTATAACATAGCAAAACATATATTTAGGAAAACGTCTATCTGTCTGTAATATTTTTGTCAGGTTGTGAATTGTTATACACTGCCAGCAAAGTCTGAGGGTAGTATAGGAATCACCCTGATTTGTCTGTCCACCTTTGTTGTGAGTGTAACTCCTCTTAAACAGCTGGGTGGATTTTGGAAAAAAATTATTTGAACATTCATGTGCAACATGTACATTAGCATGAAGCAATCAATTACTTTGCTCTACGAGGTCATCCAAGGGTGATAATTTGACTTTGAATTTGTCTCTCACGCCAGCATTGGATATTAGTCCATTCTGTGACAGTTCTTGTGTGAACTGTTCTTAAGGAAGAAGTGTCGATTTCATTGCATAACAAAATTATTTAAACCTGCTCTATTTTAGGTGGTGAGCAAGCCAATGGAATGAACAGTAGAAATCAACCAACAGACCAAGGGTGAGTGTTTTTGTTATCCTATACATAGGAACTTTTATATATAAAAAATGGCCCTAATAGCATTCTAGAATGTTTAAAATATATGTGTCAGTCTGCCATGTCTGTTTCTCTGTTTGTTACCCCCACCCCCTTCCACCCCATGATATTGAGCTTTACAATATGTTTGAAGAAAATTAAAGTTCTGATTGAAAGTCTGTTATATACAAACTGAATCATATTCTACCAGCATTCTTTCCAAAATGACAAAACTTTAGGGTTGTCTAAATTGAAAGCTACTGCAGATGACAAAATAGATGGTAATAAATGAAGAATTTGTGCTATTATTGCCCAGAAAACATGAAACAAAAGGAGAAAATGCTCAATTTATTCCCAAGCCTTTTTCCATAGGGACATCAAGACCAGGTTAATCGACCATCATTGTTTTTCAATGTTTTACTAATCCTCTTATTTCAGAGACATGCATGACAGACTGCGGGGCCAGGATATTAGTCTGTTACGGAAGTTTTCTATTAAGTATATTGTAGATCTAATGGTGGAAAAGAAAAAGGTCAAATTCATGATGAAGTAAGTCTTATTATGCCCCCGTATAGAAACATCGGGGACATATTGTTTTACTGTTGTCGGGCTGTCTGTCCATCCATCTGTCTATCTGTCTGACTTTCCAAGCACTTAATGTGAAAACTGAAGTGAAAACTCAACATTGGCCTTTTCTCCAAAAATAGCCATTTCGGGGCATTAGTGTTTCACAAGCACATCTTTTTGCTTTTAGTTTGCTTCCCACAAAATATGTAATTACTTAACCCATACAAACAAGTGCTGAATTTGATGTCTATAACAGAAAGGGCTTGAGAATAAATTGAGTCTAAAACAAGAAATTTCTAATGTCTGGCATTTTCTCCTATTGCTTTAATATTGCCGGTGCTATAATATATAATTGTACACTAATGATATCTTTATCAACATCCATTTCATTGTATGCAGCAGCTTTTTAATAGGACTACACTAGAATTATGTCAATCTGCTTGAGACTTAAATCAATTGTCTTTGACATATTTCTAAACAGTATGGCCTCTGAATAAGAAAAAATAGTGCATCTGTTTGTGCTATTTGTGGTCCGATTGTTAGACAAGTGATAACTTTTGAAATGATACATGTTCTTACAGTTTTGTATGCATTTTCCACAGTATTGCTCTTATCAATTTTCATTTTTCATTTTTCCACAGTGTGACGTCCTCAGAGAAGGTAGACAAAGAAAACAGATATGGAGAATTCTGTATTGTATCTGTACCTTACCCAGGTAAGTTTTCTATGTCTTTAACTACCGTCTATATTTTCTTTGGAACTGGAATTATCCCAAAATATTTTAGGCATGTTGTTTGAGATTTTAATGATGGCAGCTGTCAGTCAAAATATTAATTGACCAATTCAGGGACACATGTTCACATCCTTTTCTCCTTTTACTTCAATACTGTTTACACCATAAAATGAAAAATACTGTATGAAACAGTGATGATTTCGTCGTCTGCAGTTCCTTTTCCATTTTGACCAACCTAAAATATTTTTGTCACCTACTGATTTTAAATATGTATGTATTGTAGTCTTGTTGTTTAATCGTTTTCTTTATTTTATAGGTTGTGAGTTTTTCAAAGAGTGGAAGGACAACTCATATTTAGGGGAAGAAATGAAATTTGATTGGAAACAGGTAATATTGGAAAATCATTTCCATTTTTGTTACCACAAAATCTTAATTTTGCCACCTGGAAAATATTTATATAGACATCAATTTTGTTTTTAACACAACTTCACATTTAACAATTTCATAAGTCAGGTTTTGTCAGTCAAAGGTAATGTTTTTCCATCATTGATTATGACTAAGATAGAACAATAAAGTTAAATTTCCCAAAAAGGCCCTTGTTAGACAACACTACAGGTTGTTAGTTTAGAAGCCCTGTAGTAGGGCTGAAATCCATCTAGCAATTACCTGTGGGTACCCAGATAGCCATACAAATGGATGACTCATGAATTAAGATGACTCTATCCAATTGTAGTGTAGGAGCAATCAAGGAAAGGGAACATGCAGAAGAGTTGACTTGGCCGAATCAACTTGCCTGCATGTTCCAATTGGTGCCAAATGGATTTCCAAATGAATCCCGTACTTATCCTTGAAAACATGTTCGCAACTTGTGCAACAGCTTTTAAGATTTCCAATCATTGCTGAAATGTTTAATCCAACAAGTAAGCAGCACCTGCAGCACCTGGCTAAATGTAAAATTCTTTTACAGGGCTATGTAGATGCATGTTTAGACATTCCACCTACTGAAGTACTCAGACAGTTAAATATGAACTGGTCACAGTATCAGGTGGGTAGATTTCACACTAAATCCATTCTCTCAGACTCTCATACTTTTTACTCTCTGTACAGATAATATGGCTCTTACGAAACCACCAATTTCACCTCTGAATATATATTGAATATGGGTATTTTGATGTCCTCATTTTTCCATATTTGTAATTTAGGTTTATTCAAAGCTACAACAACAGCAGTGTTCTTGGCAGAAAAATTTAAAACTGTAGTGGCAAAAATATAAGTTTCTGAGCTCTATTGTATGTAAATCCTGTTGCAGCTTTCAAACAGTCCAATTTTTTGCTATTTGAGAAAAATAAGTTTTTGTTGAAGATTTTTTTATGTCCAACAATTGGACAACAAAATCTGTAGGAGATTGTATCAAAAGCTGTTATAGTGGATGATGTCATGAAGGGGTCCGGGACAATTTTTAGCATAATTTTTAGCAGTATTTGAATTGTAACCTATTGTAAACCTCAAATTACTTGTTGTGAAGATTTTTTTGAAAGCCTTTGCTCTGTATATTGTAATGATTATAGCATGAAGACTTTGACCCTACAATCTTTTTGCCAGCCATGATATGCTTTTAAACCTTAAAAAGCTTTTTCCAAATGACAAAGTTTGGGTGTTTCAATGGAAAGTAGTTGAACACGACATTTAAGACTTGATAAAAATTTTGAAATTCTACATCTTTCTGGAAAGAAAGCATTTTGGAAAATGAAGGAAATGCTTTGTACAAGCCATTTCTTCATTTTCCACGATGTTTGCTACATCCTATTATATCTTGTAGGGCATCAAAAAGCATCATTGTTTTGGTAATAGGTTAATCATTGATCAAATAAGATTTACTGGTAAATGTGCTTTATTTCAGAGATGGAATCTGATAGAGTTGACTCAAAACTACCTCAAAATGTTGGTACATCTTGTTACAGAGAGTAAGTGGGTTTCTATGTATTCTAACAAAAATTGAAAATCTTTCCTGATAAGTTTTTGAAATTTTAAAGTGTTATTAACCCTTTTCCAAACAAGATCAGGTTTTTATGTCCCTTTTTGTTAAGGTTTTGGGGGTAAATATTGAGACAAAAGAAGAAAATGCTCCTTCTGTCTCAATATCACTTATGCTGTGTTGTAAGTGAGTGAGTGAGTAAGTTATATGTAAAAGCATTTCCGAAAAGTGTCCATTTCAAGCGTGACTTTTTGTAGAATGGGGGATGGCGGGAGGCTATTCCAGTCACCTGTGCTTCAGCGTAATGCTAAAATGGTTAACTTATTACATACTACTGACATATTTCCATCTCTATTGATGCTATTGCTCTAAAACTTTGCTTCTGTGATTATAACATTATCCTCTAGGCAAAGATTCATTACTTATTTCTTGTCCACAGGTGACCAGGGTATTTTGGTACATTTTATATCATAAATCTAAATGAATTACATCGGTAATCTTTAATCTTTGTCTTATTCCAGGTGACCGTGGTATACTGGTACATTGTATATCTGGCTGGGACAGAACCCCCATGTTTATATCTCTGTTACGCCTGTCACTGTGGGCCGACGGTGCAATACACAAGTCTTTATCGGCAGTAGAAATCCTGTATTTAACACTCGCTTACGACTGGTATCTGTTTTGGTAAGACTTTTGAAAACTTGCCTATTATCTATCCCATTGCCACATAATGACACCTTTTGACACCTCACAAGATAATGGCTTTGGAAAACATTTTGGAAAATGAAGAAATCGCTTGTGACAAGCAATTTCTTTATTTCCCACATTTCTGCTCCGAAAGTTTTAAATAGTTGTAATTTATTCACATTGAAAATGTTGTCTGCAAAATTGTTGAATTTGGACCAGCTTGAAATTTTGCTGTCTGGTAATATCTTATATCACAAGCTACAAGAGGTGTTGTAGTTTTGCCATATTATCTGTCCATAGAGACATTTTATGTCTGTGCTCTATTGATCACTGTTTTATACCCTAGGGTCTTAAAAGTTTATACAATGTTTTCAAAGACCGAAGGACATACCCTTTTAGGTCAAAGGTCAAGATCAGATTTTAGCTTTCAAGCTCTTTACTTGATATCAATTTGATCTAGATTCTTTGAACTTCACACATATATTGCCCAGGACACAAGAAGCCATTTATGTTTTATTTTATTACAGCCACAACTTACCAGATAGGCTGAGTAAAGGAGAGGAGGTGAGTGAATGTTTCAACTTGGGATTAGATATGTTTTTCATAGAGTGACAAAAGAGATTGAATATGTTTTTTCAGAGTTACAAAAATGTTCATATTGGTATTATTGGAAATATTAAAGAATGATGCCGAGTAACATTAAGTATTGCATGTCTTTCTGTTGAAAACCATATGTAGACATGAAAACCTACTATTTTAAAAAATCAAAGGCAAATAAAATGTCCTTGAAATAGTATATCTCAATTTTTATGCCCCCGTATTGAAAGATCGGGGCTTATTGTTTTACTTGTGTCCATCTGTCTGTCCGAAAACGTAACATTGGCCATTTCAGGGGAATAGGTGTTTGTAATTCATGTGTGATTGGCTCAGAATACAGCATATGTTCAAACATTTTGTTTAAAATTTAGATGATTATTTTCCTTTTACTGTACCCTTTCCATATTTCAGATTATGCTGTTTTGTTTTTACTTTCTCCAATTTATTACATCTGATGAGTTTTCTGTAGTTAATAAGAGGTAAGTCTCTTTGTTTTGATGTGTTTTGATTAAAGCATTTGTTTTCTCACCCTTTTTAACTTAAAAGGCTTATATTGGGTATTAACCTGTCACCTTAGAGAGACACTTTTTTGACGCCTGTCAAGGAAAGCGCTTGTGAAAACTGAAAATATTGTGGTGAATGAAGAAATTACTTGTGACAAGCAATTTTTTCATTTTCCACAATGTTCTTTCTCCATAAAAGACAAAAAATGTAATGGCTGTTGCAGACAACAGAATGTGTGCTATTAATGACAAACTTTGTGCACAATTTAGCAAAGAAAATATTGAGACAAAAGGAGAAACAGCTGATTGTCAGAAGCGTCTCTTTTTGTCTCAATGTTTTCCCAACCAAGCTTGTTCTTTTAGAAACATCATTCAAAACCAGGTTTTGTTTGGGAAAGGGTGAAGACATTTCTTAACATTTTCCCATCTATTGCAGATCCAGGTGCTCAAGTACTAATGTAAATAATTCATATATGTCTGAAAGTAAGTATTAGATAATGTGTTCACTAGCCAACATTATTATTATTATTATTATTATACCGCATTTATATAGCCCCCTTTTCATAGTAACACTACGTTCAAAGGTGCTTTACATCATATGTTAAATACATTCAGTAAAAAAAAATGAAATGATTAGTATACACTAAACTTATAAAAAAGAGAGAAAACTTAAGCTAAAACTAAATTAAAAAACAGAAAATGATGAGTGAAATTTATATCTGCAACGAGTGCTTAAAATTGATTTGTATCACTGCTTAATGTCCATAAAATCTGATGAATAGGTGGGTTTTAAGACCTTTTTTAAAAGCAATCAGTGAATCCGTGTCTCTGAGATCCGCTGGTAGATTGTTCCACAACTTTGGAGCTGCACTGATAAAACTTCTGTCACCATACTTGACACGACTTCTTGGAACTTGTAATGTCAAAGAGCTGTGACTCGACCGTAGGTTTCTGGAGGGTTGGTACACGTGGAGAAGTTTGTTTATGTACACTGGGGCCTGACCATGTAACGCTTTGTGAGTTAAAGTTAAAATTTTATATTCAATCCGGGACTGGATGGGTAACCAATGGAGTTCTTTCAACACTGGGGTAATGTGGCATGTTCGTGATGACCTGTTTATAATTCGGGCTGCTGTATTTTGGACACGTTGGAGTTTATTTAAGACTTTATCTGGCAGACCATATAGCAATGAATTACAATAGTCAAGTCTTGATGTTACCAGGGAGTTCACGAGAGATTTTGTTGCGTCTGAAGTCAGATATTTTCTAATGTGGCCGATTTGACGTAACTGAGCATAACACGACCTACATACTGTGTTGATATGTTGCTCCATGTCCATATTCGTGTCTATCCAAGCACCTAGGTTTCTTACACAAGTAGCTGGTTTGACATTAACCTAGTCCCTCAGGAAGATGCCTTTTGACACCCCACATGGTAAATGCAGGGATTTCCGTGTTGAACAAATTGTGCATTTTGTCACATTTTTTACTTAAATGACCCACTAAAGACTAAAAGACTAAAGATGTCAGACAATGATTGCTAGAAATCTCCAACAAATCAAAATTGTCAATGGAAATATCAATTGACCAATGAAATGACTCAGTCATGTGTTTTCGTTAATATCTGACATACATATCTTCATTTCCCACAATGTTTACTACTCAGAAAGATAAATAAAATGGGAAATTCCTTTCATTTGATTTTTTTGTCTGCAACATTTTAAAATTTAGAAGATTTCATTTTAGCTCACCTGAGCATGAAGTGCTCAAGGGAGCTATTGTGATCTATCAATGTCCGTCTGTCCACCATGGCGTCAACAATTTCTTTAAACAACATCCCCTCCTTAACTACTGGATTAAAATCAACCAAACTTGACAGAAATGTTCCATGGGTGGTCCCTTATGAAATCCATAAAAACTGTAGTTGCCGTGGCATTGGAAAATGGGTAATTTCTTTAAATCTCAACAATTTCTTTAAACGACATCTCCTCCTAAACTACATGGTCAAAATCAATCAAACTTGGCAGAAATGTTCCTTGGGTAGTTCCTTATAAAAATTGCTAAAAGAATTGAAATCCATGAAAAACTCTGGTTGCTGTTGCAACGGAAAATGGGAAATTTCTTTAAATCTCAAAAATTTCTTGAAACAACATCTCCTAAACTCCTGGGTTGAAATCAACCAAACTTGGCATTAATGTTCATTGGGTGGTCCCTTATGAAAATTGCTAAAAGAATTGAAATCCATGAAAACTCCATTTTGTTGTGGCAGTGAAAAATGGAATATGTCATAAAAGCTCATCAATTTCTGTAAACAACATCTCCTAAACTACATGGCCAAATTTTTCTCTTGGACCACAACGGGTAACATATGCAAAATTATTTGACATTATTAAAACATTACTCAGGTGAGTCATTTGGGGCCCTCAGGGTCCTCTTGTTTTGTTTGTTTGAAAATAAGTTTTATACATATGATAATATAGGGTTAATTCACGGTTGTTAACATTCGCAGAGGCCCAAGAGTTACGTTAACGCCCGAGTGCAAAGCACGAGGGTTGTTTTCATATTATGCGGGCCTCTGCGAACGTTTGCGACCAAAAAATACGTGAATTGACGCTATTATTGCATAAAAAGCATAAATGTGCGAAAAATGAACTGAGGTGAGATAAGAAAATGTCGGCCATTGTTGTTTTGTTCTGATAAATCTTTAGAGAATTTTTTTTATGGGTGACGTCGGTAAAATGATGTTATGTCATAATATGGCGCCAAAAGGCAAACATCGCTTATTTATTGTAAGACTTTGAGAATTTTGCGGGAAAAGAGACAATTGTTTATTTTGAAGGGTCAAATCGAGGATATTTGAGTGCAAAGCCGGTTCGATATCGCACTGAATATAGACCGGTTTTCAGGAAATTGGACATATTTCTTCCCGTTATTCAATGCTCATAACGGACTGAAAACACACATTTTATGCAATAATATATTATTGTTCCATTTACAGACTGTGATAGTCGTGGTGTTGATGGTCGTTCTAGTAGATGTAGTAGTATCAGCAGTATTGGTAGTTTTACAGTAGAACCACACAACTCCGTGTTTTATCTGGGTCATAATGACGATGATACTACACTGCAGAGTGGAGAGTTTACAAGGTAAATACAGTTTACACCCTTTTGAGGTATTCCACTCATAATGAGATTCACACAATGTTTTTTTTTGCGACATTGTTAACATTTGTTATGTATCTGAACCTATTCGAGCTAAGTCATAAATAATTGGCTACGGAACATCCACGGCTGAATGTTTATTATGTCGTCTGAATAATTTTGCGTGAATTTTATTAGGGGTAGACTATCTTGACATAAGATAACTTTAACTACTGCCTATATTTACACTATCAAGTAAACTCAATATCAAGTGCAGATGTATTTATGCAATTTTAGATACTGTTAACACATTACTAGACAACACAATTTTAGACTGCTCCAAACTCAAAGGTATTGTACACAACAATTTAAGCGAATGAAATTTTACATTTCTTCGATTTCTTTGGGTAGAAAACATTGTGCTTGGCATCTTCCAAAATATTTGTTATTGTCTGTATCTTGTGAGGTGTCAGCAAGTGTCAATGTGAGGTAATAGATTAATTCAATTTCTGTTGACTTATGACTCTCTGGTGAAATTTGTTGTTTTTCTCAGGAGGCAGTATGGGGGTTATGATCACATTTAGCTCTTGTCCAATTTCAGCCCAGCAGTACGAGGTAGCGGTGGTTACGGTAACCAGTTTGACCAGTCATCAAGGAGTAACATGTCCAATCCTGTAGATGTGCCGTGTAGCCGGCCGCGCCAGGCCAGTGTGGCTGACTCACTAGAGTGTGGGAGGTTTGTCGACTTTTCTTTAACTCTTTCCTAAACAAGACCTGGTTTTGTCATCCATAATGGAAATGGTTTGTGAAAACATTGAGACAAAAGAAGAAAATGCTGATAATCAGCATTTTCTCCTTTTGCCTCAATATTTTTTGTGCCATATTGTATCCCAACCTTGTCAACAACCATTTTGTTGTCAGAAGCTGCTATCAAATTGTAATACATGTACATGTAGTCTAAAATTGTATTGTTTGGGAAAGGGTTAATTTTACTATATGTTTATCAATAAGAATCAATAAATAAATGTAAAAGAAAAGAAATTAATCAAAGAAATATTATCAGACTATTTTTTCGACGATAAATTCCATCACACATTTATAAATATAAATGAGGTTGAGCAATATCTTTCTTCTATTTACTGCATTTCAATGATAGTCCACTACAAAAATAAGAGTTATCTTCAGACAATGTGGCTTATCCATACAGGACCTTGTCAGAAAATGTGATGGTCACAAGTTCAAAGGTCATGGTTCAAAATGAAAAGTCTTGACAGGAGGTATTGCTTGGTAGAATTCACCCGAACCTTACCTTAGCAATTAGTGTAAATTTTACTTCTAGCAATTAGTGTAAATTTTACTTCTCAAAGGTTTTCTAAATACATTGAGACTGTCTATTTACATTGACGCTAAGAGCACTTGCAGAATACAAAGCCATGACTCTTATTGACTCTTTGCGATAGTGTTACAATTAAGCATTGCATAAATGTCAGGTTTAGGTGAATTCTGGAAGGCAATATCTATCATGTTTGAAATATCAAGGATAATTTTGAAACATGGCTGTCAAAAATGCTTTAAAGGTTCTTTTTCCATATCCTGACTCCATTATGTTTCAGTTGGCAAGTTATCCATAAAACTGGCAGCTTACTCAACTCAGATCCATTTAGTAACCAATCCAGTCAGAAGAATAGTGCTAATTCGTAAGTATCGAAATCTTATTAGTCCCCTACCGGTGTTCACACCGGAGGGGACTATAGGTTTGCCCTCCGTCTGTCTGTCCGTCCTTCAGTCTGTCCGTCAGTCTGTCTGTCCGTCTGTCAGTCCGTCTGTCCGTCCGTCCGTCCGTCCGTCTGTCCGTCTGTCCGCTCAAATCTGGATCCCGCGATAACTTAATAACTAAGCAAGCTTTTTTGATGAAAGTTGGTATATGACTAGATGGCAATGTGTAGATTATGCACATCATTTTATTTTTGTTTTTCGACTTAAATTGAGGTTGCTATGGTTACAGAAATAGTGAAAATATGGCCAAAAATGGAATCCTGCGATAAGATAATAACTAAGCAAGCTAGTTTGATGAGATTTGGTATATGACTATATGGCAATGTGTGGATTATGCATATCATTTTATTTTTGTTTTTAGACTAAAATTGTTGTTGCTATGGTTACGGAAATAGTGAAAATATGGCAAAAAATATTGGATCCTGCAATAAGTTAATAAGTAAGCAAGCTAATTTGATGAGACTTGGTATATGACTAGATGGCAATGTGTAGATTATGCACATCATTTTATCTTTGTTCTTTGACGAAAAGTGTGGTTGCTATGGTAAGGGAAATAGTGAAAATATGGCAAAAAATGGATCCTGCAACTTAATCTATTATTGATTACCATATTGAGTCAATGTGAAGCCGGTAGGGGACTTTATGTGTTGCATACAACACCAGATACTTGTTTTGTTATGCCCCCTGGCTTCTCCTCAGAATAATTTGAAGCTGTAGTGGCAGTATCATTGGAAGCTTACAATACAGTGTTTATGCAAATAATTGTGAATAAAAACATAATGGGAAAAGAAGAATTTGCTCATTTTGAGCAATTTCTTCTTTTCCAATAATGTTTTTATACATATTTATTGTACAAAATGTCTCAATTCATCAGTTCTTGACATGAAATAACTAAAATTCCTCTATTTGGTGACCATTTTGAAGGAATTTAGCTGTGGGGTGCTTTTGTAGCTGTAGGGTCATAACACTGATTTACATGAAGCTGTAGTGGGGCCGATACAGCTTATTGGGCTGGGGAGAACACTGGCCCCTATTTGTAGAGATCAGTGGTAACTTGTATATTTTCTAACCCTTGTCCATCTATCTGTCTGTCAGATGAACTTATATACAATATACACCTTTTGATATCAAAATTAAGGTAATATTTCAAGGTCAGATTAGACTGTACATTTTATCAGAGCTGGCCCCTTTACAAGAATTCACCAATCCATTATAAAAATGTTTCATTTAGCTTTTCTTCAATGCACAGTAAGAATTATAGTACATGTATTCCCCTTTCCCTATCTGTTCATACTACCCAAGTGACTTCTTTGTAAATCACTTGTTTTTCGTTACATGTTTAAGATAAATGTAAGTTAACCCTTTCCCAAACAAGACCTTGTTTTGACGTCCCTAAGAGAATAGCCTTGGGAAACATTGAAACAAAAGAAGAAACTGCTGATAACCAGCAGTTTCTCCTTTTGTTTCAATATTTTCTATGTCATATTTTACACAAATTCTATCTTTAGTAACTTCCATTTTATCATTTATGGCAGTTTTTGAAGTGGATCACCCTAAAAATTTGCAGTTTGGAAAAGGGTTAAGAAGAAATAACGTTTGTTTTGTACTGTATCCATATTCTATCTCTATTCATCAATATTTTTTTAGAGCTACAGATAAGGAGGAGTGATGACTTTTCAAAATATCAATCAATGTTCATCAAACCTTATATTGTGGATACTCATTTATACCCACAACATAGGGTTTTGATTTGAAATAACAAATTTAGAATACTTTTACCCCCTCTTAACCCATTACCAGACGACAAAATTTTGGACTGATCCAAATTCAAAGATTTTGCAGACGACATTTTAAAATTAATAAAATCTAAAATATTTTGGTCTTTTTGGGTAGAAAACATTGTGGGAAACGAATTGCTTGTGAGAAGCAATTTCTTCATTTTCCACAATGTTTTCCAAAGCCATTGTGTTATAGAGCGTCAATAGGCGTCACTGAGTTGTAATTGGTTATTTGTTGCTCTATTTTATGTTCTGCAGTTGTGAGGAGGCCACAGAGACTATGTGTTGTTCTCAGAGACAAGAAAAACTAGACATGGTGCGACGAATGTTTTATAACGCGTACAACCACAAAATATCAGGGAAATTAAAGTCAGACACAGGATTCTCAAATCTGCTGGACCAGTTCGCCTTTAAAGTGGGAATTAAACCGTCAAAACAGTTTCACTAGCAGAGAATGTGGCTTTATCAATGAGGAGATTGATTGTCAAATCTGCTGGACCAGTTCGCCTTTAAAGTGGGCATTAAACCATCAAAACAGTTTCACTAGCAGAGAATGTGGCTTTATCAGTTGTTGAGATGGGATTGTCAAATCTGCTGGACCAGTGTACAGAAAATGAAAATTAAGCCTTTACCAAACGGCAATTTTTTTAGACTAGTCCAAATTCAAAGATGATGCAGACAACATTTTTGAGTGAATGAAATTTTGAATTTTTTGGTCTTATTACGTAGAAAACAGTGTGGTAAATGAAGTAATTGCTTGTGACATTTTCCACAATGTTTTCCAAAGACATTATCTTGTGGGGAGTCAAAAGGAGTCACTGTGTGGTAATGGGTTAAGCCCAGAGTTTGAGTTTTTTTTGGGACAAAAATGGCATAGAGGCTCCTCAAATCTGTTGGACCAATTTGCTTTAAACCAGATGGCAAAATATTGGACCGGTCCAAATTCAAAGTTGTTGCAGATGACAATTACAAGTGGATGAAATTTAAAATTTTTTGGTCTTTTTACATAGAAAACATTGTGGGAAATGAATAAATTGCTTGTCACAAGCAATTTCTTCATTTTCCACAATATTTTCCAAAGTCATTATCTAAAAGGGTGTCAAAAGGCGTCAATGTGTTGTAATGGGTTAAACCCATTACCAGATTGCAAAATATTGGACCGGTCCAAGTTCAAAGGTGTTGCAGACTGGATTGATACATTTTTTGTCTTTTTGTGTAAAAAACATTGTGGGAAATGAAGAAATTACTTATTACAAGCAATTATTTTGTTTCTTGCGATGTTTTCCTCGGCCTTTATCATGTGGGTGTCAAAAGGTGTCACTGCGTGGTAATGGGTTTATTTAAGAGGGAATTAAACTGTTTAACCCTTTCCCAAACAAGACCTGGTTTTGACATCACTAATAGAAAAGGCTTGGGAAAACATTGAGAGAAAAAAAGAAACTGCTGATAACCAGCAGTTTCTCCTTTTGTCTCAATATTTTCTATGCCATATTTTACACATATTCTATCTTTAATACCTTCCATTTTGTCATTTTCCGCAGCTTTGAAGTGGATCACCCTAAAATTTTGCCGTTTAGGAAAGGGTTAAACAATGTCTCTAGTGGATAATGTGGCAATATGTGAAATTGAAATTTGAAATGGGATTCTTATATTGGCAGGACCATATTACAGGCAAAATGGGATATCATGAAGTTGTTAACCGTTTCCCAAACAAGACTTTATTTTGACATCCTTATTAGATGAGGATTAAGGAAATGTTGAGGCTAAAGGAGATGACGTTTTTAAACAGCATTTTCTCCTTTTACCTCAATATTTTCTGTGCCATATTGTACAATCACGCTATTTTGACGAACAGCCATTTTGTAGTTTTCAGCAGCATTCAAATTGAATCAATTTATTTTTGCCCTTTGGGAATGGGTAAATTGACAATTTTTAATGTCCTTAGGTTAAAAAGTTATAGAAACAATTGTAGGAAATGAAGAAACTGTTTGTCAAAAGCAATTTCTTCATTTTTTGTAATGTTTCCTACCCAAGAAATTCTTAAATTTTAAAATTTCATCAAATTAAAAGCGCAGTCTGCAACTTTTTCAACAATGGACAAGCCTAAATATTTGTCATTTGGGAATGGGTTTAACAGATTCATTTGTGACAAAAGATGCATTTTGAATTGGATAATTGAAACTTTTTTCCGAAATCTAATTGACCAGTGTGCAGAAAAATGGCAATTTAGCCATTAAACAGTTTTACTGAATGTTTTCCTTAAAACATTCCCTCACATTAACTCTTTTTGACTCCCCTAAAGATTAAAGTAAGACTTTTGAACACATTGTGGAAACTGAAGAAATTGCTTGTGACAAGCAATTTCTTCATTTACCACATTGTTTTCTATCCAAAAAGACCAAAAAATGTAAAGTTCCATTCACCTCAAATTGTCGTATGCAACATCTTTGAATTTGGACCCATCTAAAATTTTGTTGTTTGGGAAAGTGTTAACATTCTCTCCAAAGGTCGTAAAAATCCAAGATTCATTTTGAAACAGGATAATTACTTTTTTTATTTTTCACAATTCAAGAACAAATTGATTCTTGGCATTTCATTGTTTTATTTCTAGTCTTTTTTAATAATTTATTGATGGAAAATTTTATGTTTTAATCTGTTACCAAAGACAAATAATCATGAGAAGAAAATGTCTTATTTTTTGGAGCAAGGTTTTCATTTAAAATAACTGATTAGGGCATGCCATGTTATCAGCATTCACTCTTCTTGTCTTGATATATTAACCCTTTCGGAAACTATCCCTACTTCAACCCTTTCCCAAATGGAGATAACTTACACCAGTCTAATTTTAAAGGACAGAAAATATTGAGGTATAAGAAATTGCTGATCATCAGCAATTTCTTCTTTTTTCTCAATGTTTTCTGAAACCATCTCTACTTGGGACATCAAAACCAGGTCTTGTTTGCGAAAGGGTTATATTATTAATCCTAAACAATGAACAATGCATGAACAGTAGAAATGCTGGTAACCAACATTTTATCTTTCCATTATTTGCTGTTATCCTTTCGAAAACATAATAATGATTTATGTTCCCCTCATCTTCCATATCTCCTTTGAATCTAGACCAGTCATAACTGTTGCATTTGGGAAAGGTCTATAATTATCACCATGTGTTATAGAATCTATGGTTACCCTGAGGCCCATTCCTTAGAGCAAAAATTTTAAAGATGTCTTTAGATAAATCTTTCTTTAGAATGAGATTCTGGCAGAGGTGTTCTGAATATGCATCAAACAGTATGAAAAATTGACATCATTACGGCATATCTTGAAAGTTTGGAATATTTGGAACACCATGTTTTATAAATTACAGAACATTCTAAACACTATGGATTGTTTATAAATAATGGATCATCCGGAACCATTAAATTCTTGCTCATGTTCTTTCTACAGCATTGACCAAAGGGTTCCGCAAGAAGTATAGAGTACACATGCTCACTTTGACTGGATTATAAATCATGCTTTAAAGATCTAAAATGCCTTTTAATAAATCTTTTTGGAAATATTGCTCTAAAGAATGCACCTCAAATCTTTGCTTATGCTTATAAAGATGGACTTCCTGAACAATTTAGAATAGAAAGTATTGAGACTAAAGGAGAAAATGCTGGTAATCAGTATTTTCTTCTTTTGCCTCCATGATTTCCCAACATTTTTATAAAGGATGTCAAAGGTCTTGTTTATGAAAGGAAAAAAAAAACTAAGAAAAACTCTTAGTTTTTTTTAATATTGATTTTAGTTGTTTTTATTAGTTTGGTTTCTTTGAATGTCAAAAATATTTAGTTTCATCATTGTAACACATGCTGTGTATTGCCAAATTAAGACAATTTCTACCAATTTTCAGTATGTCTAACATCACTCAAACATGGTCTGTTGATGTAATTGAGATATAAATTTGTTGGATGCACGGAAAGGATTTACATGGCAGTTTCAGTTGAAACTTGGTGCATCAAGAAAGAAATTGCTTGAAACAAGAAATTCCTATCCTTTTCTTGCTATATCTCAATGGTTGAATTTATTTCAAAACAAATTTTGCCTAGCATTTTTTATATTCATTGATAGTGAAGGGACCAGATTTTCACTTATCTGATGTGGAGATAACAAGTGCCATCTGTACGAGGAATCCATGGTCAGGTTCTCCAGCCCCATCATATGACTGAAATAGCTTTGGAAAAATTGAGACAAAAGAAAAAAATGCTGAAAACAGGATTTTTCGTGTAGCCTTACAGGCTTACTCCACAAAATCAAAACTAGGTTTTCTACTGGAATGGGTAAATAAACTAAATTTGTGTGTGGTGCAAAGTATGTTTGATGCATAATTATTGAAACCATTATCTTATTTTGTTTTACAAAAATGAAAAAAAGAAATTTTAAAAAACATTTGAATAAATGATTATAATTTAGAATGTTTCCATTATTTAATGTGTTTCCATTTAGCTCTGTTTTCATCATGTCGGTTGAGCCGATTTGGTGCAGTGGTATTGTATGTGGGTTGTCCCAGAAAAGCAGAACTTTTTAAATATTTTCTAAATGCAATGTCGGATAGAATTAAAATTTATACAGTATTATATACAAGCATTGTCCCACTTTTTCTAGGTCAACCCATATACATGACTTGTAAGATGGGGGATGCTGGTTCAATACACTGGAATTTGTGTCATGTGGATGAGACTCCTCACTCTAAACTGAGGTCTTGTCTCCATATCACCTTAACCCATTTCTAGATGACAAAATTTTGGACCAGTCCATTATTCAACGTTGCTGACGATAATCGCTGGTTCAATACACTGGAATTTGTGTCTTTGGGATGAGACTCCTCACTCTAAACCAAGGTCTTGTCTCCCTATCACCTTAACCCATTTCTAGATGACAAAATTTTGGACCAGTCCATATTCAACGTTGCTGACGATAATTTCAGGTGACTGAAATTGTTCATTTTTGAGGTCTTTTTGAGAAACATAGTGGGAAATGAAGAAATTGTTTGTCACAAGCAATTTCTTTACTATACCCCCGCAAAACGAATGTTTATTATACCCCCGCAAAACGAATGTTTATTATACCCCCGCAAAACGAATGTTTAAGGGGGTATACTGAAATCAACCTGTCTGTCTGTCTGTCCGTCTGTATGTATGTCTGTCTGTCCGTGGACAAAATACTTCTCCAGAGCATATCTTCTAAACCATATATGCTACCAACTTCAAACTTGGCATACTTATAGATCTTATTGTGGGGAAGTCTCATGTACAAGAATTGTTACCCTGCCACGCCCTTTTTGGGGGGGTTATCGCCCTTTGTTGTTTGTACCCTTGCATTTTTGTCCGCACCATATCTTCTAAACCATAACTGCTAGCAACTTCAAACTTGGTACACTTACACATCTCATTGTGGGTAAGTCTCTTGTGCAATAACCATTACTCTGCCACGCCCACTTTTTGAGTGATTACCCTTTGTTGTTTGAACCCTTACATTTTTGTCTGGACCATATCTTCTAAACCATAAGTCCTAGCAACTGCAATCTTGGAACACTTATAGATCTCATTCTGGGGAAGTGTCATATTTAATAATTGTTACTCTGCCATGCCCAGTTTTTGAGTCATTGCCCTTTGTTGTGTGTACCTTTCATTTTTGTATGGACCATATCTTCTAAACCATTAGTGCTAGCTACTTCAAACTTTCTACATGTATATATCTCATTGGGAGAATTGTCATGTACATGAATTGTTACTCTGCCACACCCACTTGTTGGGTTATTGCCCTTTGTTGTTTGAACCCTTGCACTTTTGTCCGGACCATATCTTCTAAACCAGAACTGCTAGCATGTTCAAACTTGGTACACTTATACATCTCATTGTGGGTAAGTCTCATGTACAACAAGTATCTGGTGTTGTATGCAACACATAAAGTCCCCTACTGGCTTCACATTGACTCAATATGGTAATCAATAATAGATTAAGATGAACAAGTCATCAAAATAATTGTCAAACATATGAAATGTTATGCCCAAAATTTCGGAAATATAATTCAAATGACTTGAATAAAGTTACTGGTTTCATCAAGTTAGCTTGCTTAGTTATTAAGTTATTGCAGGATCCATTTTTTTGCCATATTTTCACTATTTCCGTTACCATAGCAACCGCACTTTTCGTCAAAGAACAAAGATAAAATGATGTGCATAATCTACACATTGCCATCTAGTCATATACCAAGTCTCATCAAATTAGCTTGCTTACTTATTAACTTATCGCAGGATCCAATATTTTTTGCCATATTTTCACTATTTCCGTAACCATAGCAACAACAATTTTAGTCTAAAAACAAAAATAAAATGATGTGCATAATCTACACATTGCCATATAGTCATATACCAAGTCTCATCAAACTAGCTTGCTTAGTTATTATCTTATCGCAGGATCCCATTTTTGGCCATGTTTTCACTATTTCTGTAACCATAGAAACCTCAATTTAAGTCGAAAAACAAAAATAAAATGATGTGCATAATCTACACATTGCCATCTAGTCATATACCAACTTTCATCAAAAACGCTTGCTTAGTTATTAAGTTATCGCGGGATCCAGATTTGAGCGGACAGACGGACGGCAGACGGACGGACGGACAGACGGAGGGCAAACCTATAGTCCCCTCCGGTGTGAACACCGGTAGGGGACTAATAACCATTACTCTGCCACGTCCACTTTTTGAGTGATTGCCCTTTGTTGTTGGAACCCTTACATTTTTGTCCGGACCATATCTTCTAAACTATAAGTCCTAGCAACTGCAAACTTGGTACACTTATCGATCTCATTGTGGGGAAGTGTCATATTCAATAACCATTACTCTGCCATGCCTTCCTTTTTGAGTTATTGCCCTTTGTTGTGTGTACCCTTTTATTTTTGTATGGACCATATCTTTTAAACCATTAGTGCTAGCAACTTCAAACTTTGTACACTTATAGATCTCATTGGGGGAACTGTCATGTACATGAATCGTTACTCTGCCATGGCCACTTTTACAGTTATTGCCCTTTGTTTTGTGTACCCTTGCATTTTTGTCCGGACCATATTTTCTAAACCATAAGTGCTAGCAACTTTAAACTTGGTACACTTATTGCCCTTTCTTGTAGTGAAAGCCTTTGCGGGGGGTATCAAGTCACATCCTGTGACAGTTCTAGTTTTCCACAATGTTTTTTCAAAGCATTTATCTTGTGGGGCCTCAATGTATGGATCAAGAGGCACTTCTTCAGCATTACCAATAGGACCAGTCTGGAATTCTGTCATATGGAAAAAAGATAACCTTTTATAAAAGAAGGACTGCTCTTTGATCACTAGATAAAGTATTAAAAATCCTTCGCAGGAAAAAATGCTGATAATGTTAACCAGCATTTTACTCCTTTTCCTTGAAGGTTTTCTATGTTAAAACATAGAGAATTTCTACATACATTACCGAAGCATAAATTTTGTGATCCTGAGTTATCTGCCCCTGAATGTCAAAAATAGCTGGTTTTGACTTTATTTTTACTCTAAAATCTACAAATATTGACAAATCAAGACATAACTTGGACAGAATAAATACAACTATAATAGCCTGCCTGGGTGTAATTTTCACTTGATTTGAATCTTACATCATGTAATTTTCAGGATGATCACATTGTTACAATCTGAGTTATGTGCCCTTGAAATTGACAAAATTTCAGTTTTCGACACTTTTCACTTTTGCGGCCACGAATATAGACTAATATAAACAGAATTTGGACAGAAAGATGGTGACCATAAGATCTTGCATGAGTATATAATTTTCAGCTTGATTATAAACTCACATATACTGAAATATGTGCTCTTGAATTTGGGAAAATTACAGTTTTCAACTTTATTATCACTCTAACATCCCTAAAATATTAGTCAATCATTTACCTTCATTTTGCTTTGACTACATTATTGCTGCTTTTTACTTTGTTTTTGCTCTAAGAACCACAAGTATTGAAAAATCTAGTCAAAACTTGGATTTGATATTACAAGAAATCCAGGCCTGTGGAGCAATTCAAGCCCTTCAGGGCTTTCTAGTTATGTTTGGGAAAGAGTTTAACACTTTAAAAAAACAATATTGACCTCTCTGATAAAAGACGTCTATGAAAAACATAAAGACAAATGCAGAAAATGCTGATTATCAACATTTTCTCCTTTCATCTTAACATTTTCACAAAGCTATAATTCATATTCCATATTCATTAAGACTCGATTTTTTTTTTTTGCAGCAGCTGTCGTATTAGAACAGTCTTAATTCTTGCTACATGTATAGGATGTATATGGGAGAGGCATATATGCCTGGGCCCGTGTTATCAACGGTTGTACGATTATTTTTTGCGTAATATTACTTGTACCAATAAACCTGATTGGCCCAATCTAATTTCTTGTGCAATCAGATGTCTTCTTACACAGTTTACAAACAGAGTGCCATTGTCACAATATATGCAGCAAGGCTGCAATTTCAATAAGCCCTAGAGACTAAGTGTTAAGGCAGCATAACTCGGGCAAAAATCAATGAACCATATTAAGGTGATTACATTGACCAAGTTTCAAAAAGATCCAGCCAGAAACTTAGGAGGAGTTGCGTTGACAAGAAAAGTGGACGTAGGTACGGACAGACAGATGGAAGGACAGACGGAGAAGATGATTCCAATATACGACTGCCTCCGGCAGCGTATAAAAATGTTGTTGTGAAATCGTTGATAATACGAGCCCCACGGCCCAATTGTATAAACGTTGATTAGTGCTAACCAAATGGTTAAATACTTGGGCCCAGTTGTTGGTCAGCGCTTACTAAATGCTTAACCCTTTCCGGAACGACAAATTTTTGGGTGTTCCAATTCAAAAGCTGCTGATGACAGCAAAATAGATGTTGATAATGATTAAATTTATGTATGAAATAGCATAGAAAACATTGAGACGAAAGGAGAAACTGCTGGTCATCAGCAGTTTCTTCTTTTGGCTCAATGTTTTCCCAAGCTATTTCTATTAGGGACGTCAAAACCAGGTCTTGTTTGGGAAAGGGTTAAATTACTATTTTGGTTAAAATTGTGCTGTTACACATATAGGCAAATCTAACCTACACAGGTATTTAACCACTTGTTAGCACTAACCAAAGTTTATACAATCAGGTCCTGTTTGGTTAAATTGCTCTGTAACAACACAGACAATTTTAACCAAGACATGTACAGTTGAGAACATCATGAAATTGACATTCTGAATGGAATGGGAATGTTTTATGAGCGAATGAATGGATGAATGGAATGAGCCTTTGGAATGATTTTGTGTATCTAAAAAATCGATAACACACCCACGATAACCGTTCAACCAATCAAACGTAATCTTTGAATAGTTACAGCCAGATATTGGAAATTTACCAATATTATAGGTATGAAGATTTATCGATAAAACGCCCACGATAATATTTCGGCCAATGAAATGCCTTCTTTTTATAACAACCAATTAAACCAGTGAACGTTTATTGAGCGGTGTGAATGTTTTATGAGCGTTTTGAATGTTATTGTGATCGGAATGAATGAACGCTGGAGTGAAATGATTTTGATCAGAATGGAATGGTATAAATGTCAATTTCATGATGTTCTCAACTGTATTTAACCATTTGGTTCGCTATAACCAATGTTTACACAACCAGACGCTGCATGGTAGTATAACACAAAACAAGAGAAATACATGAGTTTCTATTTTTTATTGACCAATGTAAGATAATAGCTATATAATAAGCTGTCCGTGGCAGTTTTTGATCTAACATCTCTATATATCAGCAAGCTTAAGCACGGTATTCATACAAAAATCACGAAAAATAAAACAATGGGATATGATATTTGTAGTAATCAGTGAAGTAAAAGGAGAATTGATGCATCTGGCTATATTTAAAATAATTTATTTGCCAATGCATTAAAAATATCTTCATAATTTCCAAGATTAAATAACTTATACATGTAACTATTTTAGATGAGATAAGGCATACATGTATCAAATTTCCTTGTTTGTATTTGTAAAGTCCTGAATTCAGGGATATCCTGTTGGCAAATTTGGGAGATGATTTGGACTATAACAAGGTCACGGTTTTCTGCCAAAATTTCATCAATTTGAGATCTCAGAAGAGAAACAGAGTTGTAGTAATACATAAGACGCCATTGACCATTTTCGAACATGAAAACAAACACTCCTTCATGTAAATATATACAAACAACCAGGTCAATAGAGGTCACATGATCCAATGTCAAGGTCACTAGTGATATTTCTCTATACAATAGGTGAGACCAACACTAGATAAAGTGCCTTTATACTTGAGCACTTTGCCCCTTTCCAAACATCTGATTTTGATGGCTGTTAATTTAGAAACCCTTACAAATCGACCTGCATTTTCTCTTTCCCTTTACGATTTCATTTGTTTAAGCTTTGGCAACTCTTCTAATTGGGCGGAACTAAAAATTGTTGTTTGAGGAAGGAGCTAGTTTTAGACTAACCTATTGAACTTTATCTAGACCTACTTGACTATCTAATTTGTCTTCTATTTTGTAATTTTAGACCAAGTTTGAATTTTGACCTTGTAATAATTTGGGACAATGCGAGGGTATTGAGGGGGTAGCATGCAAACTTCAGTATAAATTATCGTTTTATAACACAGTAATATCATACACCTAGAAAAAACAACATTTGTAAATAGACCAAAATAACATTGTAATACATCAAAGCAAAACTGGTGTAAGTCCAATAAAATTATAAGCACTTTCAGCAGTTTTGTGCCAATGCCTCTAATTTAAATTAATGTTAGTTAATGAGATATTTTGCAGCAATTTTATTCACCAGAAGATTTCTGCCATACTTTTACAGTAAATAATCATGCCCTGATAGATGTATATATCCATTTGATTTTCAAGGGCCCTATTTTGTTCTGACGAAAAAACTAAATGAATTAGAATATGTAAATGATAAATGATGTAAGAGCACAAAGATATATGAAAAGAAATATATCAACTTTACATGATGAACAATTGTTGATTTTTCTTCCAAAAACTCGTAACTACAGCTCGTTTCAAGCTGTAGTTATGAGGTTTTTAAAGAAAAACAGTGAAATACAAAAACAATATAATATGCTTTACTCCTGTAAATTTGTAAAAACCTAACAAAAAAGTAACAAACAGTATGCAATTGATGGCGAATACATTTCTACATAAAAATTGCACCTTAAAAATATTTATGGTAAAGAAGCATTTCTCTTTATTCCTACAGATTTAAACCCTAGCTGTCCATTTGTTTAACCCATTCCCAAACAAGAACTGGTTTTGACATCCCTAATAGAAATAGCTTGGGAAAACATTGTGACAAAAGAAGAAACTGCTGATAATCAGCAGTTTCTCCTTTTGTCTCAATATTTTCTATGCCATATTTTACACAAATCCTATCTTTAATAACACCAATTTTGTCTTTTGTGACAGTTTTTTAAGTGGATAACCATAAATTTTTGTCGTTTGGGAAAGGGTTAAAATGATGCTATCTGTTTAGAGATGTGAACAAAACCATTGGAAGTACTCACATAAACACAGCCATACAATGGCTTCATTCATAGCCTTCCATATGCTGTAGTAGGCGTTAACCCTTTCCCGAACGACAAAATTTTAGGGTGATCCACTTCAAAAACTGCCATAAATGACAAAATGGAAGTTATTAAAGAAAGGATTTGTGTAAAATATGACATAGAAAATATTGAGACAAAAGGAGAAACTGCTGGTTATCAGCAGTTTCTTCTTTTGTTTCAATGTTTTCCCAAGCCTTTTCTATTAGGGACGTCAAAACCCGGTCTTGTTTGGGAAAGGGTTAAACAAGCGTAAAAAACACAAAATTCAGTGATTTTCTAGCTTTTGACATTCATTTTGTGACAAAAAACTTAGTCCAGAATTTTTCCGTAGGAATTTAAGAAGAAATACTTCTAAAGAGATTCTTAAACAATGAAACAACATAACTTAATATATTCCCAACAAACAAAGTACCCAAGTGTATAATGTAACTACTGATATCTGGCTTGACCATATATTCATCTTGGATATAATTCTCAGGCATGTTAGTGCAAAACTAATGTAAGTCCATACAAAATGATACATACTTACATTAGTTTTGAACTAAGTTCTTGATTTTCTGTTGTATTTAGATATGTGGGGACAATCTTGGTGTAAGCATTGTTTTGTAACGGGTTGTGGAGGTGTAGAGACGACCACTGAAAAATATGCCTAAGATTTGTTGTTACGCCCTATTTAATCTTGTTCTAGGTAATTATGGACAAAGCCGGGGTAACCATTTAAAACTGCAGCAGTCACATGCAGCAGGAAAATGCCCACACAAAATAATGATCATGAACTCTTTCTGAAGTAAATTTTACACAAACACATGGACTGCATGATCTCTTATAGCTGAATCTTGATCCATGCTAATAATCACATCACTAATCGATATCATTGGTTGCACCCAAAATATTGAAGTGGCAATGCATTGGAGTAAAGCCAATGATAAAACAATTAGTAATTTCAACATTAGTCTAAATGCTTATCGGTATAACATACTATTTGTTATGCTTAAAATGTTGTAACTAAACCTTATCCAAGATGCAGTTACAAGATGTTCAAACATAACCTTGGTACATTGGCATATATTCACTCATTGAAATAAGAAACCATTGAGTCTCTCTGGTGCATGTAAAATTTGCTCAGAAAGAGGTTTAATTTATACAAATGAAAATACACTGTTCAGAACAATTTACGTTCTTGCATAGATTAATGATAAAACACATCAAGTTTACTATATCGAATTCCTGTCACAAATAAGCAGTAAACTACCCCAAACTGTCTGACAGCTTTACATTGGGGTAGTTTTACTGGCAGCACCATTGAAATGTCGAGGGCTTAACGCAAAAATGTTGGTGGAGCAATATAGTATTATATGCCCTAACAATAGTTTTGCATTAAGCCATCAATATCGAAATCGATCATTTGATATGAATGGAAATACATCGAAAGCTTCAGTTTTTCAACATTACAGGATCAGTTCTTTTTTCACTTTCCGAAGACTGTAATCACAAGAATAGCATTTTATTATATTCCTGGATTGATTTGAAATTACCGTTTTAACACTATGGAATATTATCTGATCCCTTGTTTGTTCTGTAATATTGTAACTTTCATTCAAAATCCTCATAACTGCAGCAATATTTATGCTGTAGTTACAAGGCTCTGGAATAAAAGCAACATTTTGTGTCTAGCAAGGGATTAGTACAAAAGTACAGGAAGTTTACTTTTATTCTAATCCCTGGAAGAACACAACTTCTCTTCATTTCAGTCCCTACTTTTCTTCAAAAACATCATATCTACAGCTTTAACCAAGCTGTAGTAACAAGGTTTTGATGAAAAGAGATTATTTTTCTTTGTTTGATGAATGAAATTTATTACATGAACTAGATGTGATATTAGAAAATAAGTCTCTAAAGTGATGATGTATGGATTATTCCACTTTCACGTAGAAAGGTGATCCGGGGATGTGTTCATCTCCCCATTTAACGGCTAACATGTAATCTCCACGTTCCTTTACTAAATATGTGATCTTGTATGGCGCGCCCGGCTGGTGTTTTACACATAACTCCTCACATGGACCCTTTGGACCAATCATACCAATAAATAACATGTTATTACCTGAAATGGACGAATTGAAACCAACATTAGCCCTTTCCCAAACGGCAAAAATTTAAGGCGGTCCAATTTGAAATCTGCTACAGACCACAATATAAATGATCATATAAGACCAAAATGTTTATGTTACAACCCGGAAAATATTAAGGCAAAAGGAGAAACTGCTGGTTATCAGCAGTTTCTTCTTTTGTCGTAACCCTTTCCCAAACGGCGAAATTTTAGGGTGATCCATTTCAAAAACTGCCACAAATGACAAAATGGATGTTATTAAAGATGGGATTTGGATAAGATATGGCACAGAAAATATTGAGACAAAAGGAGAAACTGCTGGTTATCAGCAGTTTCTTCTTTTGTTTCAATGTTTTCCCAGACCTTTTCTATTAGGGACGACAAAACCAGGTCTTGTTTGGGAAAGGGTTAATGTTTTCCCAAGCCATATTTACTTCGGACATCAAAAGCCGGTCATGTTTGGGAAAGGGTTAAGCACAATTAAATTATAATAGTTGAATATTGTTGTAAAATCTGAGCTAGGGTTTGGAAAAAGGGCTGTAATGGCATTTACAATCACAGTGAAACATAATCTGCCATAGCTAAAATACAGTTAAGATCCAATTTGCCGCTCCATGACATTTTTAGATTGTTTACAATGTAACTAAGAATTAGGAAGCAGATTTATAACTGTAGGTCAATAAAGACCCAGAATTTTTATTGTTTATCAATTTCTCTTTGATATAACAAGAGCTGTCCGCAGAAAGCGCGCTCGACTTTTGATCGCTTTGATAGTATGGAAGTCATTGATGTTTGAAAAAACTTTAACCTTTGTTGCAACGCCCACGCCAACGCCGACGCCCGGGTGACAGTATAAGCTCTCATTTTCTTCGAAAAGTCGAGCTAAAAATGAATACATTTACTTACCAGCTTTCGATGTATCTACGTTGAATGTGCACTGTTTGTTTCTGTAACCCTTCTTCAAGCCGTTACCGTCACACGTGACCTTGGAAGCGTCGGAGCAGAAGGGCTGTAGGGACGCAAACTTGCTCATCACACTAGTTTTGGTTACAGTTTCTACGACTACGGACGCTTGTTCTTGATATCCACTAGCTTTACCTTGACCTGTAGGAGAGTATGAAAGTTACAATCAATTTCAATTCAATTTAACACAGAAAGATGCATTGAGAATTGGTTCAATTGAACTTTGTGTCTCACTCCATAACTAAGGTCATATGAAGACTGTAGAGTCTCACCAGAAAGATGATTATAATGTTAAATAATTGCATGTCAATGAATAAGACAAGAGTGTTACTTTAGCCAAAACTAATGGTACACTCATTCTTTATCTTTGAAAATTCATTACATACATGTATTTGAATCTAACCTTGGCTTACAATGTTACAACCAGTTCAAGACAAAAATATTTATTCATAAACATTTCATCATGAAATTATGCTCCTATGGAATTCTTTTGAAGATCAGACTTCCTCATACCTATCCTTTGAAGTACAAATATTATTCTATAGTTACTCTTAAGTAAAATAATCAGACAAAACGCTACTCACCTTCAATTCTAGCTTTAAATGGACTACCAGCAATATTTGTTCCTGCATATTTAATTGTGATCAGATAATCTCCGGGAGCAGTGGGTGTGTACGAAAATTCATAGCCTTCGTCGACTTCTTTACATTCCATTTTGACCTTGGAAGGACCTTCAACTGTGACAGCTAGAGCACCTGACCCTGCGTTAACTGTGTTGACTACAAACTTGGCCGTCTGATCTGTAATTGATGGTATAACAATGTTAAAGAAAGAAATATACCAGATATAGTAATATACCAGTTCTGTAAGTACTGAAGAATACTCAACAATTTGAAGAAAGTATTTAAGATCAAGCATTGCATCAATTCATTCATACACTCACTCCTTACTTTAGAGCCTTTAACACTTTCCCAAACATGACCTGCTTTTGACCTCCCTGATATGAAAAGCTTGAGAAAACATTGAGACAAAAGAAGAAATTGCTGCTAATCAGCAATTTTTCCTTTTGTCTCAATAATTTCTGAGCTATATTTTGCTTTAATATTATCTTTATCAACATCAATTTTGTCGTCCTTAGAAGTTTTCAAATTGGATCACCCTAAAACTTTCTCGTTTGGGAAAGGATTTGAAAAGCATTCAAACTCCCTTTTGATTACATGATAGAAAGAATGTTATAACCTAGAACAGTTGCAGAGCTAGCAAGTATCCACTTGCAGTGCCTTGTCACATGATCTGTAAAGTTCAACCCTTACCATTGATCTACATGACCCAAATATAAACCTACTGTCTTCTTTTCCCTAAGATGTGGAGTGAAATTAGAATTTTATTTAACCCTTTCCCAAACGACAACATTTTAGGGTGATCCACTTCAAAAACTGCCACAAATGACAAAATGATTGTTATTAAATATAGGATTTGTGTAAAATATGGCATAGAAAATATTGAGACAAAAGGAGAAACTGCTGGTCATCAGCAGTTTCTTCTTTTGTCTCAATGTTTTCCCAAGCCTTTTCTACTAGGGACGTCGAAACAAGGTCTTATTTGGGAAAGGGTTAATTTTGAGATTTTCAGATATTAATTCAAAGATGTACAATGTATATATGAGTAGAAAAATCCATGACAATTTACCAGTTTTTCCTGTTCTGAGACCGTCTCCGTACGCCTGTACCATACCAGGATCAGCGTGGACTGTTCCTACTTGTATACGGAAGGGACTGTCAGGGATCTGACATCCATCAAATGATACATACACAAGATGGGGACCGTTCTCTCTCGGGATGAAGCGAACAGCAAACTCTCCTGCAATGATAATATATCAGAGGTGCGTTCTTTAGAGTGAGATTTCTTGAGACATCTTGAGATTTCTTATGATATTTTAGGATAAAGCGTTCTTTCGACCAAGATTTTTAAGACGTGCGGAACCCCTCGGTCAACTATGTACAAACAATATAAAAGAGATTTGACCGAGTTGTTCCGAACACTCCATAATTCATAAACCGCAGTGTACCGAATGCTCCATACTTTATACAAATGACGTCATGATGACATTATTTGTATAAATATGGAGCATTTGGAACAGATCAGTCAAAGTCTCGGTCCTAAAAACGCTTTATCCAAAACACCTTAAAAAATCTTTAAAAAATCTTGCTCTAAAGAACGCGCCTCAAATGTGAGTCAAGCAATATAAAGAGAATTTAGCAATTGTGAATCACTAGTTGAGCGGTAATGGCAATTTTTTGACGAAATTTAATTCAATCTTCATCAAACCCTATGTTGTAGGTAATAATTAGAATAGTCTCGTCAAGACCACATAGGTTTGGATTTGAAATAACAAATTTGGAATGTCTTCACCACATCCCTCTTTTATCTGTTTCTCTGAAGATCTTGACATTAGTATTAAATTTAGTTTAACCACAAGGAATACATGAACAATGTCTTAGTTCTTAAATGAACATGCCAATGGTGAACTTGCACCCATACCATTTCTACCAGGGTAAGTGTTAAGTAATAAATAAAGCAATACTAACCATCATCAATTTCCTGTACGAGAGCTTCATCTTCAGCACCAGACGGACTGACAACACGGGCCTGTAACTTGCCTTTAGGTGCTCCATTGAAGCTTACTACAAATGAGCAGGGTTTGCCAATCTGAAATATATCATCAATAACATTAGGCATACTCAACGTCTAAATCAAGATGTACAAAATATTTGAAAATGAAAGTCTGCTTTTCTCTTAATATTTTCTTTGCTATAGCATAGATCTAAATATTTTTTGTTGTTGCCTGAATCACCAGGAGTTTTGATTTAGTTCATAATGAACTGGCAGAGTATGCCTAGCTATTAGCTAGGTGTGCTTCTGATAGGTCATTTATCGTGAGCTATAGTAAGTCTGAAATTTTGCGATTTATGAAAGACTTTGATATTCTGTACGTACCTGTAATCCCTTTGACTGTAGTGATCTGACGGACAATTTTTTGGCATCTCCGACACTTGGTGTGATGGGTACACGGAACGGGGAATCTGGGATGTGGTCATCGTTAAACTTGATGGAAATCATGTACTCTCCTGTAATTATAAATATCAGATGATTGATTTCCAATAGATCTAATATGATTGGCCTTTAGCTCACCAGATAAATTAATGCATATCGCAGAATGATCATCCAAAACATGAATCATCTATTCTCTATTAATCAAGGAGCTGTTTGCAAACAAAAGTGTAAGCATTGTGATTGGTGTAGTTTTCATAGCATATCAACAACCTTGTTTATTGACTTTTTTAAATATGTGTAGAATTTAAATTTCATTAGTAGGAGAAATTACTTGAGTTCAATCACATTATTCCTTCACATCATTTTTTCTATTGAAATTTGACTTGTTTAAGACTAGGTGTACTTCCAAATTATGTGGACTGATAGGCAGAAAGACACTCAGAGGGCCAAATTCCTATACATACCCTATATTTGTTTGCCCAATAATGAGGATGTGTACCATACAGATTGACAGACGGATCTATAGACAGAAAACCTGATTCCTGTAAACCATCAACACTTATTTTGGGGTTTGTTATTAGGCTGTGTTTGATGACAACATTATAACATACCTGGTTCAGTGACTACATATTTGACACCACAAGATCCGTCCTTCCTGTCCTCAAAATCCACCTCAGCCTTGGACGGACCTTCAACAGCGATAGACAGACCTCCAGCACCAGCTTCACGGGTGTAAATGTTGAACTCGTCTGGAAAATAAATATCAATTTAGCGGCTGAATTTCTTAAAAGTGATTGAATGGTGATTTAAGACCATAATGATCAGAAACTTCTACCCTAAAAACAGACAAATAATTTTACATCGTATTTGAATTAATGTACATGTAATAACAATTTCCAACAACAAACATTTCAATGGAGAATAATCATTGATTTAGTATTTGACCATGCATGAAATGGCTATCAATGTGCATTTTCATTGGAAAATGCTAAAGAACAACTCTGATGCACTTGATGATGTCATAGCAGCCAATTTTCAACATGTTGCTTACAGTAATAAACTATGTAGAATCAGCAAACACTTACTAGGTTGTTCGACTTCTCCGCGGCACAATCCCATACCAGCGGCGTGGACTTTGTGAGCGCCGCCTCCAGCGATGGGACCGACGGTGAACTGGAAGGGACTGCCAGGGATGTGCATATCCTTGTGTTTCACGCTGACCGTGTGTACACCCATCTCTTTTGGCACAAACTTGATACTGTAGTGACAGTCGTCGAGACTGACGACATCGCAGAGCTCCGTCACACCAGATGGACTGGTTACTGAAGCCGTCATGTCGAACGGACTGGTGCCTGGAATAAATGGGAACCAGCACCATTATACTATTGCTCTTTGATACAAGTCAAAATTCTATCTAAAGCTTTTCAAATACAATGGTGATTGAACATGCTTTTTTTTAAATAGATCTATATAATAAATTTCACTATTATTTAAAGGCTTACATGTTTTGAAAATACTTATACTTCAAATCTAGCTGCAAGTTCAATTACCATTTTTAAGTGATAATGATAAATATCTGTCATATGAAAATGAACAACAAATTTTCACAGATCTTACAATGTCAATTCTACAGAAAGAGATGATGAATATGACTCTAATGATCATTTAAGAAATGGTTATGATAATACCACGAAAATATTCTAAGATTTTTTTCCCCAATTACCTAGATCTATCATTATTTTGTTGTGATATATGTAAAGAAAAAAATATTTGGTTAAGATAATCCTAGCGTTTAAGACAAAATAACTTAAAAAACTTCAACAATAATGTTGTACAAAAATAGTCTTACACAGCTTCCAAATAGGGGTTAACACTGCTGTTTGAGAACAGAATTTTTCAAACCAGATATTTTGAATATAGAGGAATGGGCAAAAAGATGTTTCTATACTACAATGAAATGGATCAATCTTTGGTTTATAATGATAAAAATGTTCAAATAACACACTCAGATTATAGAGAAGTTGAAAGTTTGGACATGACCGTTTTGACACATTTTGACAACATTGAATAACACGGATTAAGAATGCATGCATGCTGCATTTAAAACCGGCAAATTCAACCACAATTACATAGAAAGCTGTTTTCATTTTGCTCTTCAACTTTTCCTGGTGAGTTCATATCTGAAGTCCCTTGTGCTAAAATCAACCATCCTTCTTGTTGTATCACAAATTGTCAAATATAGAAGCAGAAATTGATGGCTAAGCGCAAAACAGTTGTAACTGCCTATATGTTTATAGGCAGTTACAACCGTTTCAGGCTGAGCCATCGAAATAGCTAAATCATTCAGCACCATGGTAATCCATCCATCATTAAACAACCAACACTTTGTGAAACTTCGGGCGTCATCCAAGACAAGGGAAATTGACAAGGGATAAGTTGCACAAAGTGTTTAATGGCCACTGATGAATGGAAAACCGTATACTGTGACTGATTTTCTTTCAACAAAGTTCTCGTAGTTCAAGGAGAAAGCCATTAGAAACATTTTTAACATTTCAGGGATTGTAATTTGAAGGCTGTGCACAAAACTTTTTAAACACATATTTCTATGAGCATACATTAGTTTTGCAATAAGCCTCTTCTTTACTGTAAAGAATTCATTCTTTAACATCTGAAAGATGGTCAATTTTAGCTAATTAAGGACCTCAAAATCGTGGTAAGGATCATATCAGAAAAAACATGCATGAAATAACATGTTGAAATAATAAACTTCATAAAATTGTAGTGTGTGCCTTCAAATAAAGAAGCTGTAAAATGGCTGAAAATGGAGTTGCTATGGAAACACACAGGTTGATAAGGTTCAAGGTGACCTTGGTTTAAACTTAGATATACCTGGTGGAACTTCTGTGACAGAGTAACCTGTCATTCTCATAAGGAATGATACTACAAATAAATGTAGAAAGTACAGTGTAATAGCTGACAGTAATGATCAAATAAAGAGCAACAGACCAGGAGGTAACTTAGGAGCTTGGTACAATGCTTTTGCCATACAAATAATATCATATTCGCTAACAATAGTATTGCACTAAACAGTCATTATGGCATTTTCATTTTAATCAAATTTCGGGAGAACTCAGAGAGAGTATTTGAACAGTTATAATCCCCCTGTAATATCTGTTGCCCGTTATTTAAAATTTAATGTTTAACATGAAATGATCTTGTTAACTGCAAACAAATCAGAAAAAATCACTTCAGAAAGAAAACAGAACTTCGTGTAAGTTCACTTCAGAGTAAAAATGTAACTTGCTTCACTGCAAATCACCCCCAAAAAACATTATTTTTTTTATTTCCAGCATAAATTTTAGTGTTTGCTCACTGCAACAAAAGCTGTCCGAAGACAGTGTGCTCTACTTTCTAAGTTGCTTCGTATTAAGGGGGCATAACTCCATATATAGTGGACCCAGGGTCATGGGCCCTGATAGTAAGGTAGAGGGTGTGATGGTGAATAAGTATTCCAAGTTTGGGTTGAATCCCTTTGATAGTATGGAAGTTATTGATGTTTGAAAAAACTTTAACCTTTGTTGCAATGCCGACGTCGACGCCAACGCCGACGCCCAGGTGACAGTATAAGCTCTCATTTTCTTCGAAAAGTCGAGCTAAAAAATGAAAGAACCCAGCAATCATAAGTTCACCCTTTCCTGAATACAAAACCTGGTTTTGATGTCAACAAAGTCTTGACAGATTCAGAAAGTGTTGAGGGAAATGAACAAAATTCAGATAAGCTGCATTTTTTCCTTGTCCCTCAGCATTTTCTTAATGTTACATATGCTATGTTAAAGTGTGTTTCCTTTCACTTTTTATTGGTCTACAATATCATCATTCAGGAAAGGGTAGAAAGAGAAAATGACATAAAAGAAGAGAAGAATTTTGAGAAGAAGAAATAAGAAGTCCCTGAGTAAAATATCATAAGTAATCTCACCAATATACTTTGTGGCAAAGGCAAGTAAGTCCTTAGGCAATATCTCCTCTAAATACATGGTTTTTGTTATTTATGAAATTCTTCATAAAACAATTCTATCCACTGATTGTTAAATTTTTATCATTTCCTATTTTATGAATTCATAATTGGTTTCTTACAATGTAACTGGTTGATTATACTCGGGATGAAAAGATTTGTTTAGGCACCACTGGCTAATAACTGGCATTTTTTTAAAACAAAACCCTTGTCTTTTCCTAAGAATGATAATGACCTTGACTTTTGAGGGCCTTGCCTTCTGCCAGTAAAACTTCTATGATCTCATTTTTACATTATCTAGATGTGCTGGGCAAAAGATGTTGGCAAATGGCAATATTGTCACCCATTTAGGCTGATCATCTTGATCTACACTCTCCACAAAAGATTAAGTTTTTTAAGCTAAGTCATTCATGAGGGATAGATTGAATACCAGAATCAAAACACTGAATTAGCCATTACAAGAGTTTAACCCTTTCCCAAACGAGAAGAATTTAGGGTGGTTCAATTCAAAAACTGCTATAAATAACAATGTTGAAGTTGATAAAGATACGTTTTGAGTACAATATAGCCCAGAAAATATTGAGGCAAAAGGAGAAACTGCTGGTTATCAGCAGTTTCTTCTTTTGTCTCAATGTTTTCCCAAACCTATTAAATTGGAGGCGTCAAAACCAGGTCTTGTTTGGAAAAGGGTTAATGTCCATTTTCAATGCTTCTTCTCCAAAATGTTATCAGTGATAGCCAATAAATGTTTTGCTTCATGGAGTTTGTTTACTTTTAGAGTTCAAAATAACAGAACTTTAATCTTCTCATAAGAATTTTTTAGTGCTTTCTTGCCGATTTTGAATACCATAAGGATTTTAAATTTAGGTTTCAGAGTTAAGTATGAGATAATAGTACAAAAAGTATACAGATGTATGACTAGAGAAAGAACACCAAAGCAAAGAAATAGCTTATTAAATAACAACCCAGATTCAAATCTTAATTCTCCGCCCCTAGAGCAGAGTAAAATCAGGCACACCTCACTACCTAGTATTCAGTTATTATTATGAACGTAAGTTTCATACAGTATTTTGTTTGCACTTCATACTACTTAGACTGCTTGCAATCATTCTACATCAGACTTAGATTGCTTGAAATCATTTTTATATCAGACTCAAATTGCCTGCAATTATCCTAAATAAGACTTGGACTGTTTGAAATAATTCTATATCAGACATGTTAGAGCTAGGCATGAGTATTTTCTGCAATATTTTCTGCCAGTTCTACAGAGGAGATAAAATTATGCCAGATTTTTTTTCGTTGATACTAGGTAGATTGATCTAGCCTGTGAAAAAGAACATCAAAATTGATGCACAAAAAATTAATGAAAGCATAAATAAACCATGAAGATTGCCCCACAATGGTGTCATACCTGGAATTTTAAGACTGAGTTCACACTCGCTTCCTACGTGAGTAACGTCGGCAGCTTCACGATGTCTCATGATTCTCTCCGTGATCTTCTCTGAGGCCTCTCCACCAGCCTTTACCTTGAATGGACTGCCTGTAATGACATATAGAGCTTTGTTTTAGTTACAGTTAGGATTTCACAAGAGAAAATTGTTGTATACAGTACTATTATTAATATGATTTGACATTATCCATTTTCATGCTGTTCATGTCAAGTTCCTTTTGTGTAGACCAAGATCAGCCAGCCTGCTTTTTTCTCAATTGTTGTGGCGAAAAATTGAGATTAACTTTATGAATAATCTCTTTATTTGGCATTTGTTTGAGATGAAATTTTAAGTCAGCAGGACAAGGGTTAAAACATTGTAATAGAAGAGCAATATAGACTAGATTTGTATAGCCATCATATTGCCCTAAAGTTTTAAAATATGAAAATGATACTTTTTTAGGATCATGACATACACTTCAGACTATTTGAATACAAGTATTAACCAATTATAGTGGGCTCGAGATATCCTGACAGAAGCTTTTTTATTTCATTTTCCACAATGTTTTCCAAATTCTTTGTCTTTGTACTGGGGCATCAAAAAGCATTATCATTTTGGAATAGTAAAATATTGCATACCTGGTACATGTTCATCAGCAAATTTAATATTGATGATATATAGACCAGGTTCTGTCGGTTTGTACGTAACACGACATGTACCGTCCTCATTGTCATGACATTCAATATCCGCTTTACTCGGACCCTCAATAGACAGGCTCAAACCTCCGTAACCTGAAACATAGTGGGAAAAGAAAATGTTATTAAAAACATCAGGCGATATCTTATGAAGACACTTAACTTTGAGTAACCTTTTATTATGACAAGGATTTCTCTGAAGAAGTAAACAAATTAAAGTTTTAATAGATCTAGTTATCATATAGCATTTGAGAGCACATACATTGTACATAAAACTGCATTTCCAAGTAAAATGTACTCCATGATTTTCCTGTCGTGTTTTTTGCCCTCTAGATTTTAATTGAGAAAGGTGAAATACTTGGAGGACTTGGGAAAACTTAAATGGTATCCATATTTGTTTGTTGTTTCTTGACACTTAGTTGCTATAAACACTGAAAGCCGAGGAAAAATAAGTGGATACATGTAATGGCTACTGCATAACCTTGAAGCAGACCATTAACAAAACCAACCACAGGTGGTAATTTTCTACATGTATTGGTAGTGGCAGACAAGCCAATCATAACGTTTAATTCAGTACAGGTATGAACACAAAAGGATGAATCGGAACAAATATCCATCTGCCATAAATTGGTCTAGGAATAAGGAAAAAATTTCATCTACTTGGGAATTAAAAATGGCTATTTTTTCTATGGCAACAACCTTTTGGTATGGGTATTTGTACGGGAATCAAGGGATATATCATTTGGTAAAAGATTCTAGGCTGCCTTTTGGTATAGGAATCAAGACAAATATCTTCAACAGTGTCTGATCTAGGACGCGCGATTGCGAGAATCCCCGGCATTTCTGAAAGATCACGCATGATTGTCAATCAAGCGCGGGATGGTCGCGCAAAAAAATCAAAAAGGAATATCAATAAATCTAGCCTTTGACAGCAAGTCACGTCTAACTATTTACATTTTTCTTCGAGCGGTATCATAAGAGTGACTTACCTTATTGTTTACTACGGTTGAGTTTGATCGCAACAAAGACCGCATGTTTGTAACTATAGTTATGCATACTATCTTATTCCCACTCTAGTAGCAGTCGAAATTGACCAATGATTTACGAATCTTGTTACTTACTTACTTGTTACTTGTGAGTAGAGACCGTTCCTAGGCTGTTGCCTCTCTGGTCCTTTTCTTATTTAAACGAACTTTTGATTACATTCATTTATATGTTCATTGTGTGAGAAAAAATAATATCAATAAAAAATATCCACTTTTGAAAAAATAGGTATAGTTTTTTTTTTCGAATTAGATCTACTTACAAAGAAAATTTCAAAAATCGTTTTCGTTAACAGGAAAATTCTAATTTTATGTTTGTTGTCATACACAGTAATGATCGAATCGTCTGCATTTTCTTTGACAAACAATGGATCAGACAGGGAAAAAACGACGTATTAACGATTTCTTTGGCCGTGAAACAAATGTGGATGACGAAAATATGTCGACCAACGTAATTGAAAGTGAGACGGCGGTAGTCAATTGTTTTGTTATTTGGTTAAGCAAACTTGAAGTCCCCCATTGTAATTACAGATCCCGCATGTTTTCAAAACTAATGCCGGAATTTCCCCCATGTTTTTCAAATCCTGGATCAGACACTGCTTCAAATAGGATCTGGAAATATTTATGGAATGAGATTCAAAGAATATAGTATTTGCTATGGGAATCTAAATTGTTCTTGGTGTGGGGTTCTGGAAACTATTTTTTTTTGTATTGGCATCAAGACAACTTTCATGTGGTAAAGGCTGCAAGACGATAGTCTAAAGCAAAGGGAATGTGTCTAACTGTCGTTGGGTAAGCGAATCCTCACCACCCAGACTGTAATGACAGAGTGTTCTGTGACCATACAGCACATGGATAAAGTTTCGGCGATAACTGATACTATGTCTATATAGGGTGGGAGTACTCCTCACTACAAATAGTGAACGTTGTCTGTCAGAAATTCTAGTACAGAAAACTTCTTCATCAGTATAGTATGTGACAAAATAGCACAGCGATTACAGGGGTCTCGCTACCAATTCTTGTTTGGGGCCAGGGGCCAGTGAAATTGGGAAAAATAGCGACGTTTTTACCTAAATTGGGAAAAAACAAAAACTAGTTTGTATTCATACTGACACTTAGTTCTAGCTGCAAATAAGACTGTAGTGATGTAAAATGCATTTGTACATACTCTTGTTTAAGAATCTACTCTAAAACTGTCTTCAAAATGTTTGTAAATGAAGATAGGGTCTTAACCTGGGGGATTCAGTGTCCTTGTTGGGAATTTTCACCAGAAAATTGGGAAAAAAAGATACTTTTTACCATTGGGAATGGGGCCGAATAACGGCCCCAAATTTTGGCAAACGAGACCCCTGGATTACATGTAAAAGTTAGTTCTTGACAAAAAGGGTTAAAGGACAAGAATAAGATATCATAAGGGGTAAAAAGAAGAAAGGCTGCATTAAATTGGGTTTTTTGTATTGAAAACATTGCCAATATGTGATTTGCTTTTAAATCAACGTAAGAAAAGGCTCAGATATACAGACCTATAAAACATATCAGCGGGCGAATATACATTAGACTATATCAACAACTTCCATCCAAATAAGTTTTTGAATGAGAGGGATGACATTATTGGGACCTGTTTACAAACACGACACCTACCTGCATCTTTCGTGTCCACAATAAACTCGTTAACCTCGTTAGCCATTGCTTCCTGCAGTCCTTTACCGTACACCTTCACCTTACTGGCATTACCAAGTTCACTCTCACCGACAGTGATCCTGAACGGACTGTTGGCAATGTGCTGACCATCACGGAACACATTCACTAAATGTTCTCCTGTCTCACGGGGTGTGAACGAGATGCCTGAAGAAGGATGAGAAAATTACTTCACTTACAAATTCATCACTTTGCTGTAGTACATTGCTTTATCAACTTTATTTCCAAGGTATTCAAAATTCTATACTTTTATGATAATCTCTGGTTGCATAACTCTAAAGAATTAAATGTAATGTGTTTCTTAAACACCCAGTCCAATTCTAATGATCTATGAGTAAATGTTGCCAAATACCCTAGTGAAACAGAAAATTGAACAATATGCCAATGATCTATCAATTTCATGGCATATGGGCCTCAATACATCAAACTTTAATTTATTCTTATTTGGCATTACATAACAATCATTCATTAGATTTGCTTTTGATTGGATTGTATAGAGTTTTACGTCCCACTCAACAGCTAAGGTCATATGGAGACAGGACCTCAGTTTAAAGTCCCATCCGATAAGATGGAGAAGCGGGGGATCGAACCAGCGACCCCTGTGTTTCAAGTCCAGTGCGTTACCACTGCACCACCTCCGCCCCCGGGAGATTTGCTTTTGAAATAACTTTTGTATCAAAGGAAATGCAAAGCACTCCACAGTATCATCTACAAACTATTGTCATAGGTATCAGATTAATAAGCTGATTGGCTCATAGATGTTAACATGAGTCTATGTAATTCTGAATGTTAATTTGGATTGTACATACCAAGATGTCCATTTGGCAGACGTTTCAGCATACAGGGTTCCTCCTGACCAGATGGACTGAGAATGGATGCTGTGAGATTAGCAATGTCTGTCTCTGTGACCTTCAGCGATACTTCACTGCTACGACCAATCTGGGCCTTCTGTTTGGGCTCACCAGCTGTGGATAAAGGTTTATAAACGTTAATACAGGTTAGCACCAGTCATAGGCGGTAAATTAACATTTTACAACGATAAATGGATAAGAATTTCATTCTATCTCATAAAGGCACAATGAACAATGAAATCACCTTCTTAAATAGTTATAGGTTGATTATTCTATCATCATTTCATTGCATTTTGTCATTACATATAATTGTTTTCCACAATGCAGGTAGAAAATACACTTTTTGAAAGAAATTCAAATTTATATTTGTATTGTCAGTTGGGCTTTAAAGGTCAAACTTGTAATCTGACTACAAGTATCTTCTTTTCTTTCAATGCTTTCCAAGCTATGACATATCATTTCTAATACTTTTGTCGTTTGCATCTGCTTTTAAATTAGACAAGCCTAAATCATTGCAGTTTGGAAAAGGGTCAATAATTAACCACATAGTAATTTTATCAACATTTTATAACACATTGTTAAGCAACACAAAATGTCTTAACAAAAATTTCAAGAAAGATTAGCAAGAAGCTGTTTTCCTGATAAAATGTTTAATTGAATTTGCAAAACCTATTCAAGCTAAGCTTTTCATCAACAATTTGATGAATTGGATTTGCAGCCATTTGGCAACACTTCAATGTACCTTAAATTTCTTAGTACATACTTGTAAAATTGCAATATAACAGAAAGTCTGAGACAATATTTACCCCATCCAGGTTTTAGCAACATCATTTTGACTTTCTTTTCATTTAAATTACACTTTTTAACAGATTTTTTTTATAACTTTTTGTTTTACAAAAAAAATGTATTCATAAGTATAACAGAGTAGTTTTCACATAAATTAGCAGCTTGAATTCTCAGCATACAGACATGAGAATATTTGTAAGGTCTAGGTTGTGGTACATAAACTTTCATTCCCTCATAACTCAAGACATTTTAGCAGACAGACATATTCAATGTCATGGAACCTAACTTTCATTCCTTCATATTTCAAGGCAGTTCACATGACAACAGACCAGATAAAGTCAAGATTTACAGCTTGTTGTTGCCAAGTTTTGACTACTGATACATACAGATAACAGGAATTATTCCTGAGGTTAAACCCAGCCAACACAGTGGAATAGATCAAATCAGGAAATGTATAATACGATTCAATTTTAAAGTTCAACATTTTTTTTATTCACCACTTAGCCTGAGACTGTCATGGAATCGGATCAGCCAGTGCAAAAGTGCAGTCTGATCATGAATAATGCTATCTTTTAATTGCTACAAGTCATAAGCTATTTGAGAACAACATGGATTTTTATGAAACATACATAATAATGAAGACACTGATCTAACTGGGTTCATGTCAGTGTCAAATGCAATAAGGGACTTGATCCAGATCTGGGCTCATTTTAAACTGATACCTACCGGTAACCTTGGCAACAAAAGGTGATCCGGAGATGTTTTTGTCAGCAAACTTGACAGTAATGTTGTACTCTCCCGGAGCTGTAGGTACGTAGGTGACCGTGCATGTACCATCTTCATTGTCCTTACATTTGATCTCAGTCTTCGATGGTCCTTCGATGGCAAGTGATAGACCTCCTACAATACATCAAGTTTATAGAATATACTTTCATCAGAATATTTTTCAAAGCAGTTTTTGCTACCAATAATTATCTGCTGATAAAGAACACAGTGTCAAACATGAGACCGTGTTTACATGTATACATGCATAACATGTCATAAGTATATTGGAAAAGAATACAATAACATGATGTTTTTGTGAAAAACAATAGCCCACAAAAAGACTTATTTCTATGATATAACCTTTGAATTTAAACTTGATGGATTACATTGATTTCAGTACCAAGTACCAAAGATTGGTATTGGCACATACCAAATTTAAATGAGGCTTGTATCTTAAAGAAATAAGTTATAGTATTTTTTATATCAAGTTCTGAACACAAAATAAAGGGCAGACAGACAACAGTAAAACAATCTGCTCTTTTAAACAATATGTCCCTAAATTTATTAAGCATAAACAGCCTACCTGCACCAGCATCCTTGGTAACAATGGTGAACTCTGCTGGTACATTGACTACACCATGGCTCAAACCTGGACCGTAGGCTGTGACGAAACCACTGTTAACAGCATCCACATGGAACTTGAAGGGACTGCCTGCAAGTACAATAAATGTGCTTGGTTAATTCAGAGCTAACCACAGTTTTACTTCAAGTACTTTTGATTTGCTTGCATAGAGATGATGTAAAGCCGAGTCTACTAAACTGTACCATCTGTGGCTTTTGACTTCTTGTTATAATCCTGAACATAGGTCAGATCTTGGATAAAAGCAACACTGTTTTATAAGCTTGTATACAAGCAAGAATGTTTTATAAGTAATAGAAACATGACAGTTCTTGGCATACTACCAACACAACATGTTATTACATACAATCAAAACTTTTGACCCATCAAACTTTTTTCTGTACATTTGCTTACCTAGAGAAAGCAAAGCAGGATAAATTATGTTCTTACAGTTGAACATAATTTGAGAAATTTTAAGAAATTTCATCCTTTAAAACAAACAACCTTATAGGCATTTGAAATTAGTCGAGTAGTTCAGAACAGGAATTGTTGAGAAAAGTATCAATTGAGATCTTTTACATCCCCATAGATTATCCAATTATACAAATGGACTGATTAGCAGCAAGTGTCCCACCTTAATATATTTTGATATACTCTTTTTCTCATTATGGTTTAATCATGCTGCTTTTGACCCTCATTACAGCGGACAAGTTTCAGACAATGTGTCCTTCAATAATCTGAATCAGGAAGCACTTAACCCTTTCCCAAACAAGATCAGGTTTTGGAAAAATATTGAGACAAAAGAAGAAATGCTGATTTTCTTCTTTTACCTCAATATTTTCTGTGCTATATTATACATAAAATCCTATCTTTATCAGCATTTATTTTGTCATCCGCAGAAGCTTTCAAACAGGGTCATCACAATATTTCGTCATTTGGGAAAGGGTTAAACACAGTAGAAGTTTTTTGTTTTAAATTCTGATAAAAAACATCATATGTACTGTTCTGACATTAGCAGACAGCATAAAGATAGGCCTATATACACATGCAGTCTGATCTAGGTCTATACAACCTGATTAACTTTGCAAAGTATAATTTACAAAATCATAGTTAAGAATATAGCATCAATTTATATATTGTATAGTACAGATTATGAAGTTTGATAATGTTTGCGCAAAACTATTGAAAGTGCTATATAATATCATAATGAATCAAAATAGTTTTCCATAAGCCTTCATGTTATAAATACTGTAGTACAAGTTTGATGCAACAGTACACACCGGTTTATGATCTTGTATGTTTTCTATGGCAACCTCAATTGCAACATAAAACTGAAGCTTTTGATCGTGCAATAAAAATCTAAATACCATACTTAAATCTGGATAACCACCTAAGCTTGCGGCTTCAGATAAATTCATCTTTTAGCAAATGTTTAGATTTCATTTACCGTTCAATCATATAGAGACATTTTGTGGATCGCATGATGATTTAATTTCTAACATATTAAAGATATTGCTTTACTTATGGTATCAAAAAGTACAAAACTTTTAATTTGTTTTTTAATGAAACAAAAATTACAATGTAAGTCTTGATGATTTCTTTATCATAAATGTTTTTAAAAGTAATTGGAAGAAGTAATTCTTAAAGAGTGTAAACTTATATGGTTTTTTTTATACTTTATTATAGAATTAAAAAACACTTGCAACTCACTTGTTGAAAATTCCAGAGTTTCAAACGACGCCATTACAAAATACAAATTATCTATTCAAAGTCAATCAATTTCACTTTTAATCCTTCAAAATGAACAGAAATCCAAAATCTTAAAACATAGCAATCAATAATCCAAAATCTCAAAATTTAAAACCATGAAGAGCAGACAGTAACTCTCCAGGGTGGAGGTAGAAAAAGTGCTGTGTGTGCAGGAAGTGTATGTAAAGATGACCTTCCAGGAAGATTACTGGAATTCCGGAGTCTGCATTCCAAAATGTACACCTTTCTTACATACACAACACATGAATCATTGAAATCATGGGGGTGGATACATTTCTAGAAAATTTCAAAGAAATCAAGTATATCACCCAGCAAAAAGGACCATCTTGTGTGAAGTTGAATTTCATGTCATATCATGTCATAAGAATTGACTTATCTGCACTTATTGGTAATTTGTCATTGTCAGGTAATTAACAAAGAAGCTCTATAAATTATACCCATGCTTAGTTATGCCAAGAAGTAATTAACCATGTCACAATAACTTCAATTTGGCACAAGAATTAGTTGACGTTTTTTATTGTCATTATTATTATTATCATTATTATTATTTTTTCAAAGATAAAAATATATAGAAGCACTGAAGGGATGTTAGGCTAGTTACATTTAATCCCAGCAGACAGCCTGAGTTTCCATGCCACATCAAAGATAATGAAGATTGATGCTAAACCACGTTATCTGTGTAGAGATGGAGCAGATTGTACAGCGCTCTGTTTCCTATTTCCTGCCTTACTACCTGTATCAGGTATTTTTATATTCTTTGTGCATAACAGCTGTAAGTACATGTGAAACTCAATTGTATTTACAATATTTTTTCACCACTCTCTCCTTTGGGAAATAGAAAAGATAAAAGCTATAGATATAGAGGGATATGATATCATTGTTGATTTTTCCAGAAATTCTTACACTCTCCCCTTGAAATTTATACCTACAATAATCCTTATCACATTGTTTATAGCTTATGTTAGATGATTTGGTTCTGTTTAGAGTATCTTTTTTAACTTCAACATGTAACACTTATTTTGTATAACATTTTTCTAAAATCTAAAAGGAAAATTCTTCATATGAATATCAAATCCATAAATAAATAGACGCAATATGCTTGGAATTTAACATCTTTCAGTGAAATCTGAGTCACAAAATAACTCACAGGCATTGAATAATGTGTTTTGATGTGAATCAGGCTTGCAAAGTAGAAAATCAAGATTTGTAACAAAAACCATTTGAGCCATGACCTGGAAAAGGGACCCTATGGCATTTCAAAGTTCCACTGATTCATTAAAGGCATTGGCGGAAATCAGTTTACACATGCTGATCTAGATCCATGTTGGTCTCTAATTTTACAATGGCACTTTTCCAGATCCTAGTTTATTATCCAATTGAGATTCTGCTATATTTTAAGCAAGGAATCGGTGACTACAAAACTTTCCAAGTGCCTGTGTAATATTCAGGCATGCATCCAGCAGTTACTTTAAAAATCTATTTGTTTCAAAACTACACAATAAATCTATTTTAGAATTGTCTGGTTAACTGTGAAAAATGCTAATGCCAAAATTACAAAATACTTGCCAAATTTTGAGCAACAGAAACTTTTCCATTGTTTTACTTCTCCATTCAAGCTTATATAATTCAGTCTATTAGATAGAAAAAAGACCGGTAGGTTCAGTCACCCCCTCAGCCTCAGTAATTTTTAAACACAAATCAAGGAATAAGATTGAATTTTTTGGGAAGAGTCAGTAAATATCTTTACAGTACACTTGAATGTATAATTTCTTTTTCAAATTACATGGCTGACATTCAATTAAAGACATGGAATTGCTCTTAAAACTTCACTCACTTTATATCCTATCATTGTTTATAAATCTAATTATCTTTCTCAGCTAAAAATTTACCTTGATTTTGTCTGAATTGCTTTTTACCCATCTTCATTGAGATTCTGCAAGAATTCAATCCTGCATTGCATGGGTGAAAACTTTGGGGCCAATATTCAATTCAAACATTTTCTTAAGTGACTTTTCAATGAAACACCAATTTTTGCTTAGTAGGCATTATTTAAAACACAATTGAAGAGTTATTCTTCTGCCTTTTATACTCTACAACGAAGCACCTTCTACTACGAGTTTCACTTGATTATTGAACACTTGAAACAAAGCCAAATATTTTGGGAGAATTTTCATGATTACTGATAGATGCCATAAAACATAACTAAACTGAAGTGATATACAAAATGTACATGTGCAGACCCAGACAGTTTTTACCCAAAAGGGCCCTGTGTTTTCCTTAAACAATCACTTTGATAAGCTCTTTTTACAAACTCTAAGGGGATCAGGCCTGAGGGCTATGCCCTTGAATCCATGCATGATGTATATCCCATGATCCTTGCAATACATCTATATTCTGGTATTTGGTTTAATTCTGTTGACATGTTGCAGCTTTATCCAGTTTGAACCATTCTAAAATATGATTGTTTGGGAAAGGTTTCAAGAACAGGAGGAAGTGATTAGAAAAGCAATGTACAGGATTGCCAGATACAAAGGGAAACAAATCTTAAATCTTAATACTACAGAATATCTGAATTCCTCTCCCCTTTAACATTGAGGATTATTAGTTAAATGTTGTTCACAAGAATGGAGATTCATCAACAAATTGTCGCTTTGCAATGAAAACCTTGTAACTGCAGCTTGCTCTAAAGCTGCAATCATGAGGTTTTTGTTGACAAGCAGTGATATAAGAAACCAGTGCACCTAACCATATAATGTGCTCCTGGCATTTAACACAAAACATCCAATAGGCTATCTAAACATGATATGTAAACCCTCATATAGCATGCAGTAGCGCAAAAAAGCCATAGGAGTTAATTCTTATTCAACAATTCAGAAATCATTTTGTGAAAGTGAGAAAATAGCTGCTATCAGCATTTAATGTTTTATTCTTTCCCTCAATATCATCTGAATTCTTGTTTATCAGAGAGAGAGGTTTTGTTCAACTTAAAAAAATCTTAAATCTGTATCTGTTCTTGATCATGGAAGATAAAGAGAACAAAATATGGAATGCAGAAACAATTTTAAATGTCTAACAAGAGTTAACACTTTCCAAAACAAGGCTTGGCTCTGATGTCTACAATAAGGAGTTTTTCAAAATATTGAAAGAAAAGAAGAAAATGGTGATCCCCAGCGTTCTTTCTTTTTCCGCAGTATTTTATTCTCAGTCATTTTATACATACAACACTTTGATAGGGGCATGCATCACTACACTGTAGTCTGTAACATTGTGAATTTGGATCAGTTTGATTGTTTTGTTTTTCGGGGAAAGGATTGAACACATACTTTACTATTCTCTAGACAAAAAATTTCCAAAGCTCTAAAAATAAATTGCCACCTATCTAGCATTTATCAGATAAGCATGTTTTACAATGAAAATGGATTTTACATTCATCTTGTAACAGCCTAGATATATCTCAAATTTAATTTTGAAGAATTTGCTACATAGATCTACTTACACAAATATTTCTCTACGTACTTCAACAAATTTTGTTGGGAAATATTTTGCTCTGAAACAATGGCAAGATATATGCCTCGGTCTATCAAATAGGTTATTGTGAATTTTAAAAACAAGAATTAGATCCTAGAACCTAAGGTGTATGTCTAATTTAGTAAAAAAAATTGTACAGGGAAAGCAGCATGAAACTCTTGTTGTTGCTAACATGCATACAATTATTGAGTATAAAACATTGTGGTAGAGGAGAATTTACCTTGTATTTCAGACTGGTTATAGCTGACATGTAGTTCATGTAGTCCGGTCTCTTGTGGCTGATATTTAATGGTGACGGTACCATCTTTGTTGTCCTCAATTTTAGGGTACGCCTTCTTACCAGATGGCATCACGATGTACGCTGCAAACAATCAAACAAAATACTGAAGTTCAATATGTTAGAGAATAGAGGAGACAAAAAATATAACAGATAGCTACCCAAGGACACACAGACAGAATGATAGGGAATATACCATCCAAAAGAAAGCCAAAAAAGAGCTTTGCGGAGTGGCACATAAATGCCAAACCGAGCATTGTCAGTGAAATTGGACATCTTTTCATTTCAACAACATATCATTCTGATATCATTTCAAAGGCGGCATGAATAAAAGACATTGTAGATATTCATTATTACAGTAGCATTTGTTTGATCATCTTCTCACTTAAACTGTACGAGGAATTTGTGCATACAAGACATTGCTAATTGACAGACAGATGGGGGATGCACATGTGACAAATAAGGCTATAACATAATGTGACTGACATCGATAACACATTAATCTACATAATACATTTATTATTTACCTGTGACAAAGTTGAAGATAGGACCAACTGGAATACAGAAATCTTGTGGAGGGTATACTCCAGCTCCTGGTTTGCTGGCCTGTACGCTGTCTACGGTGTCAGCCTGGATAAGATCCTCACCAACCTGCCACAATGGAAACAAACAGATTATAGTTTACATACTTACTGACTTCATTATGAGATTAGTTCTTGCTCATACAGCATAAATTTGTACTTTCACTTCGAAAGCAGCATAAGACGACAAAATAACAATAGCCGCATGACCTGACGTCTAGTGGAGCTAATAGGTGTTGTTACAGATTGGCTTTGTGTTCAATATGGCATTGAAAATATAGAAGCAAAAGGAGAAAATGCTGGTAACCAATTTACATGCATCATTTAATACATGTATCAATTTTTGTCATGCATTGCATATTAGCCTATAAAATAATATCAATATTTCCATCAACAGCACTAATGCTCAAAAATGCAAAGTAAGATATTTCTTACATGAATGATCACAGGCAATTTTGTAAAAAGCATCTACGTGAAAACTTCTCAAGACAATTTAAATTAAATGTCAATAAAAATAAAATTTGTTTACAATGTAGCACAGAAAATGTTGAGGCAGGAGAAGAAAATGCTGATAATCAGCAGTTTCTTCTTTTGCCCCAATATTTTCTCAAGCCTTTTTATATCAGGAACATCATTCAAGGTTTTGTATGGGAAAAGGTTAACAAGTTAATAAAGCACTAGTAAGTCTCTGAAAACCAATGCCTTTTATGGTTTACTATACTATATCAATAAGTTTTCATTCAGTTGTCTAGAATTACAGTAGAGTTGCCATGACTTTTTATGTGTGTGAAATAGAATATTATCGTAAACATGATGCTTTTGAAAACAATATTGCCTTGAGCAATTTTTGAGGTTGGTTATCAAAGCCATGCAGTTCAATGAAATTCACATGGTTGTAAACAGATTACCAATTGATGACTGCTTTTAACATTGTACAAGAATTGTAACACAGAATTGGTTTCGAAGACATAGAAAGTAAGGAAATGCTATGATATGACTGCTAGGACACATTTTGTCAACACTCGGTAACATGGATTTTGCAACAGCTTTCATATTGGAACAGTCTAAATATTTTAGATTTGGGAAAGGGTTAACTGTTTGCAATGGTATTCAGCTTCCAGTCTATACATTTTGTTTTCTGGTAGGGGGTTGATTAAGTGAGATATATTGATTTTTAATTTTGTTCATTATCTAGCTGCTTTCTCACTTTTTTACTTTTCTACAGCATAAAATTCTCTATGAGAGATGAGCTTTAAAATCTTTGGGAAAGAATTAATCAGAAAACAAGAAGAAATAATTACAAAGAAAGTTCATTAGTATTGTATGACTCTTTCCAAACTAGAAAATTATAACTTTTCCTTTTTTGAAAGATATGCTAGCCAAAGAAATGGATGTTTGATAAATGTTGCAAAGAAGACAAGAGGACCATGATGGTCCTATATCGCTCACCTGAACCAAGATGATATGAGCCACAGTTTTGTTCAGTTTTGTGACTTTAAAACTGAAAACAAACTTATGGTCAACAACATTGTGTCCGAATTTTGTCTCGGTTTGTCGCTATTTGTGGTTGTTAGAGTAAAAACAGTCGAAAACAACAAATTTGTCAATTTGAAGGGCTCAGCAAACTCAGCAAATTCTACTATGATTAAGCTGAAATTCAAACTGGTGCAAGATCTTATGTTCAGCAACATTGTGTCCAAATTTCGTCTTGATTGGACAACAATTGTAGATGCTAAAGTGTAAACAAGGTCCGAAACAATCGAAAACATCAATTTTGTCAAATTCAAGGGTGTATAACTCATGACATTTTAATCTGATCAATCTGAAAATCAAACTCATACATGATCATATAGTCCGTAACATTGTGACCAAGTTTTGTTTTGATTGGTCAATAATTGTAGATGCTATAGTGTAAACATAGTCAAAAACAGTCGAAAACGGCAATTTTGTCAAATTCAAGGGCGTATAACTCTTAACTTTATGATCCCATCAATCTGAAAATCACACTCATACAAGATCTTATGGTCCCTAACATTGCCTCAAAGTTTTGTCTAGATTGGTCAATAATTGTAGATGCTAGCGTGTAAACAAAGTAAATCAAAGTACTGATAGTACTGAAGGTCGGGAAACAGAGGATTCGAAATACAGTAAATGGCCAATTTTCTTAAATTCACATTGAATTCGTAAAATATTCTCAATGTTGTTATCTGATTGCACATTAAAATTAATCCTTATACTCTTATTCCCGAGTTAACATAAGCAAAAATTTGATATTTCTAGAAAAGAAATCATAGGACACGAAAGGGTAATTGTCAACAATATAGATCTACTCCATTACAAGGTCCGCCGCGATATGACCCTAGCAGTTGAAAGCTGCGTAAAACCCCAATAAACCAAATCCATTATACGATGTCGTATTTTTTCGGGTGGTGTCGTAAACATTCGGTGATGGAAAGTGTCGATTTCTTTTAACCCGTAACGTGTCCGTGTTGAACGGGTAACCGTATGTTAAAAATATTTACGGCGTCGTCAGAAAAGATCCGACGTCACATGAATCTCATTACGGATGGACTGCCTTAATGAATTGTCTGGGTTAACAGTTTGTAAAACATTATATCATTTTGATATCCATTATAAAAAGGTTTGAGGATACATTGTGGCAAAACGAAAACATTTTGATATTCAACATTTTTTCTTTGTCTCAATCTGTCTTTCAACAATTCTTCAGCTAAACTTTACATTAATATTTATCTAAATTATCAACACAAACTTGACATTACATGTAGCAACAGTATTCCGTTTTTTTATGCAGGCCCGTAGGCACAGGTGGGGCTACGGGATGGGATAAGCCCCAAATGTTGGCCAAAAAAATCGATTTTTCCTCATTTTACATAGAAAATTGAAGAAAAGGCCAATTTAGCCCTTAAGATGTTCAGACACTAACCCGGACAGAGTTTTGAGCCCTTCCCCTTATCAAATTGCTTCCTACGGGCCTGAGAGCAGTTTTACATTCTACTGCTTAGGAAAGGTTAAACTTTGCACGATGAAAAATATTAATGTTATGACGGGAAAATTTCTGAGCAAAATTCAGAATGAGGAATGAAGTTAAATTTAATATGGTTCACAAAAGTGGCATGAGAACTGACCAGATTTAGATAATTAAATTTACAATATAGCACATTGTAAATAATGGTAAAGGTTAGACCACAAACATTGATCAACAATTCTAATAATATGTGTGTTAAACTCAGAATTTGAAAAAAAATGAGCTCGTATTTTCTGCACACAAATCTAGATCTTGCTTTCTTTTTATTTTTGCTATCCTCTTTGCTTTTCGCATTAGCTTTCACTTCTGATTGTTCTTTCTGTCGTTTGTGAAAGAGATAACTCTATCACCTCTATCATCTGCAGAGACAGAGGCCTACAATTAACTCATTAATAGCCTATATCTCAAGCCCAGTTCGAAGAAAGATGATTAAATTCCTGTTAAACCTAAGCCTGGATTAATAAGGATGAATAAATTACGAAAATTACGTTGTATGTACTGAGGAATTAAGCTGCGTTTACGCAGCTTTTACGCAGCTTTTACGCAGCTTCTGTTTTTATTTCTTTAAAAGCTGCGTTTTTTCTAGCCCAAAAATACGCAGCTTTTGCGCAGGTGCCAATACCGCTGCGTTTACGCAGCTTGAAAGCTTCGCAGAAGCTGCGTAAAAGCTGGCGATTTTTCCCAAGGGATCAAGACGGCTCAAAGTCCGTCAACGCCGTTACGGTAACACTTTAGTTGGTCAAAGCATAGGAGACTAGCTTTACACCGCGAAGTGTTAACATGTGAGCGTATAACCCGATAAAATGCATGTGTAGTAAAATGCGATTGTGCGCATAGCGATTGAACAAGGAGAAGAACTCGACTAGAGTCAGGATATAAATAAATTTTCCGTGAATCTACGAGTGCTTCACGGAAATGTCCGATTACACGAACTGTGTGGCGCAGTAATTTGGTGTTGAAATTCTCGTCTGCTCTAGTCTGCCACACCAGTTAGAATAGTTCGAATCAACTTTTCCGCCAAAAAAGAGAAGTTGATAGTTTCCGCACTTATGAGCAAACTGCTGCATTGTTTTGATAAAACAATTAGGAAATAAAAGTCTTTACGATGATTATGTTATTTGAGTAATTTTGAATTGTTCAAAGGTAGGTCTACTTTTTCGGCGGACTCAGACATTTTGAACGACTATGCAGCGACCAAATTATATCGAAAACCTCGTATCTGCAGATTAAAACAAGCGGCAGATACGAGGTTTTCGTAGAAAAGCGTTAGAAGCGTTGGATGGCTATAGGACGTGAAAATCTCAAAGAGATTTCCCGACCTAAAAACAGTCGAAAACGGCAATTTTGTCAAATTCAAGGGCGTATAACTCATGACTTTATAATCCGATCAATCTGAAAATCAAACTAATACAAGATCTTATGGTCCCTAATACTGTCTCAAAGTTTTGTCTTGATTGGTCAATATTTGTAGATGCTAGAGAGTAAACAAAGTCGAAAACAGTCGAAAATGGCAATTTTTGTTAATTTCAAGGGCATATAACTCAAGACTTTCTGGTCCGATAAGACTGAAAATCGAACTCATCCGAGATCTTATGGTCACCAACATTGTGTCAAAGTTTTGTCTTGATTGGTCAATATTTGTAGATGCTAGAGTGTAAACAAAGTCGAAAATGGTCGAAAATGGCAATTTTGTCAATTTCAAGGGCACATAACTCAAGACCTTCTGGTACGATCAGACTGAAAATTGAACTCATGTGAGATGTTATAGTCAACAACATTGTGTCAAAGTTTTGTCTTGATTGATCAATAATTGTAGGTACTAGAGTGTAAACAATGTCAAAACTAGCTATTTTTCGCATTCAAGGGCAGATAACTCCGGACTTTCTGGTTCGATATGACCCATAATCGAACTCATCCGAGATCTTATGGTCATACATGTTTTGACCAAGTTTGGTCAAGATTGGCTTATATTTGTAGATGCTAGAGTGTAAACACGAAATTGTGGACGGACAGACAGACGGACAGACGGACGGACAGACGGACGACGGACAAAAAGTGACCACAATAGCTCACCTTGAGCACTTCGTGCTCAGGTGAGCTAAAAAGACTGATGTTCAGATTTTTTCTTTGACTTTATATTTTCTGTACTGAATTATGCAAAAGCTGTTTATCAACACCAGTTTTGTCTTCTACAGCATCTCTCAAATTGGAACAGTCAATATTTTAGCCGTTTGGGAAAGGGTTAGAACAAATGTAGGAGACAAGGAAATTGCCCAAGTCAAACAAGAAATCGGAAATCAATTGATCTTGAATCTGCAAAAGTTGCTACATCTTATGAAGAAGCTGTAACATAACAACGTGGATCTTGATTAAATTCTATAAATGGGTGGATTTATCTAGATTCATATTTGTCTGTAATCCATGCTCTTTTCCACATCCAAGCAATGTTAAATTTACAAAATCATCAGTATGATCAAAAGCGTTGTTGACTGCAGCTTATACAAGCTGTAGTTACAGTATTTTGGAACATAATCAACAATAAAGTGCTTTTGAATGCATTCATTTTGTCATAATGCATCTTCTGTTAATTTGGACCAGTCTAAAAATGATTTGTCTGGGAACGGTTAATGGTTAATTAAAGGTAAAATATTTGAGCCAGGGTCTGGAAAAGGGTCTCTTAAGGCTTTTGAGCCTAACATGGTTCCAGATCAGCTTGCGTATACACAGTCTGATCAGGAACCATGTTGTTCTCCAAAAAATTAAGCTTGGTCATAGTATGTAGCAACCATGTGAGAGTAACATGGATTCAGAACAGACTGCACCGCCTAAGGCACAGCTTGATGTTGAAATATGGCTGTTACAAATGCTATAAGGGACCTTTTTCCAGATCTTGGCTCATTTGTTGTCTGGGAATGGGTAAATAGTTAATGGTTAATTAAAGGTGAAATCCTACCTTAGTTAGATACTGTTGGTATTGATCATCATTCACAGCCTAAAAAACATGCATAAAAATACATATCAGTCATGCAAACATGCCATTCTACAAGCACAAATTGTTGTCATTCATGGAAACATGTCAAATGCAGGCAATTAGAAAATAGCATCCAGGAATTGTAATTAGGCGACAGATTGCAGCTTTTCTTTGAAAACCATGTAACTGCAGCTTAAAATAAGCTGCAGTTAAGGGATTTAAAGAAAAGCTGCGGTATGTTATGCTCTTCAAAGAAATTTTTCAACAAATTGGTTCATTAAACTTTTTACAATTTAGAAAGGTTTCAGGAAACAGAATAAATACTATTGAAATCCTCCCTAAAACAAAACCTGGTTAACATAATTATCATGTCCACTGGTGATATGCTTCAAGAAACAATCAAAGAAAAGAAGAAAGTTCTCCAAATGTTTTCTATTCTAAAGTATACACATTCTCAAACTCTTTCTAACATATTTTTAACTTTGAAACACTCTAGAATTTGAGACCGATTAAAATCTTGTCATGTGGGAAAAGTTTAAATAATTCAAGAATTTCAGGAATCTTGAAAATACTGGAGTTTTTCATTCATTCAAAGCTATTTCTCCCAACATATTGCCAAACGTGTCTGACTTTCTGCCCAAACTAATAAACAGCTTCCAGAACTTCATTCACCTAATTTTGAATTCTATTTCTGACTCTGCTTAATCTTTAGCCAAGCTATCTCCTAGCCATGAAAACTTCAATGGTAAGTTTTAATATTAACCCATATATGCCTGATTTTTTTATTTCTATATAGTGGATTTATTCGTGAAAAGAATACAAATACTAAATAGAATTGAACATTTTTTACGTTGTACAGTACTTTATTTGGCTAAAATTGTACATTTTGTATGTGTCCTGAAAACAGGACTCTAGGTATTAGAGTAATCAAAATTTCAAAATAAATCCTCATTGATAGAATAATACCAGATAGTTTTAAACCACATTTCTGTTCCAAAAATGTCATAAACACACATAAAAAATGCTTTGTGAAAAGGGGGCTTCATGTACCACTGAATCGAATGCAATAAGCACCCTTTTCTCAGAGCGTATCTTATATTTTCACTCTGTCTTCGCTAAAATCATATATTTTATATTATCAATTTTCTTCAAAAGCCTCATCAGTGCAGATTGTAAACAAGGTGGTAACTATGTTTTTGAAGAAAAACTTTTCAATTTATTGGTATAGACTACACAAGTGCAAAAGTTTTCAAACACTTTGATATTGTTAAAAACATTTTCAATGAAGTTGAACAGAACGGTTAGTAAATATGGGTTGCAAGGCATTTTGCACAATGCATTAAGACAGTGCTACATAATGACCATTGCAGTTGCATTGAAGATATTCTGGAACATGTTTGTGGTAAGTAGAATGGCATCCTTTTGGTCAACCAACAACAGTGCATGATATTCTCTGAGCTAGTGGTACTGCAACAATATGTGTCTACTGTCTGTCTTCGCGCTCCAGGGAAGTTTGTTCAAAAGTCCCAGTGCTCTTGTTTGAATACGTTAATCATCAAATACTGTACTCCCTTCTTGATTGATTTCTGTCTCAGAGACTGGTTGTAGTATAGTTGTAGACCGTGAATGTTGTTTATATAAACATCTCCGTCCTCATACCCACTGTCCTCATCTGTCATATCACACACAGGAGGGTGTTCTATATGGATATCAGCCCTTTGAAAAGCTTCGTCATCCTCTACCATTGTTAGAACTTCGTCCATGTTAGATCTTCTGCAAAAAGACACGGAATTATATATAATGTATGACATGGACAAAAAATGCCTCCCGCAACCATTTACGCCTACAGTCCTGTTTTCAGGACACTTCAAAAATGTCGAAATTGCCATGGAAAAATTTACAAATGAATAATTTTTCCAAGCATATCTAAGAAAGCATTCACTTAGAGACATATTATATTCATGACATTCTATTGGAATATTAATAGATAAAAAATTATACACATACCTTTGAATTGTAGTATTTCCAAGAACCACTTTCACCGAAAACGGGTATATTTTGTTGCAGCAAATACAGAAATGTTGGACAGTTTTCATTTCCATTGTTCTAATGGGTCTAATCCGGGATTATCTGATGATTTATGCTATAAAAATAAACACTTATTACTAATTAGTGGGAAAATATGTTGGCAAATGGTACTGTCCTGAAAACAGGACTCTCGGCTTATATGGGTTAAGTTGTACAGACATACAAACATCTTCACATTTTTGCTGCACACAGAGAACCCCAAATCTAAATTATAAACTCCAACGGCAAAATTTTGGAATGTTCAAATTTGAAGGGTGTTGCAGAAGGCAATTTCAAATTGATGCAACTTTACAAAACTTTCCATTTTGGGTTAGAAAACATTGTGGAAAATGAAGAAATTGCTTGTCACAAGCAATTTCTTCCTTTTTCACCATGTTTTCCCAAGCCTTTTCTTGTGAGGGAGTCAAAAAGTATTATTGTGCGGTAATGGGTGAAATAAATTGGATTGAAAGGTAAATCATAAGTTATTGAATGAACAGTTTCAGATGATTACCTTGATAATGGTACTAGAACCATCTGATCACAGGTGTGTTTTATACTCTAATTGAAAATCACTTTTCACCTTTCTCTCTAATTTCAAATCATCGCTTTCACAACAATGAAATTGGCGAAGATTTTTATCACAGAAAATATTGAAGGGAAAGGAGAAGACGCTGGTATTCAGCATTTTCTTCTATTCACTCACTTGTTTCTAATTAGTATCATCAGATCTAGGATTTATTAGTGCAAGGATTTAACAACAATTATTGATCACTTCTTGACTTAAATTTAGCAAATTTGATGATAACGATCCATGCATAATACTGAAATCTTTAATCTTATCTTGTAGACAAAGACATTTCTTTATACAAGATTTAAGATATGACAGAAAAGACAATTAGATTGGTCAATCAATATTTTGAATAATGGCAGTACTTTATCAATCATTTCCTTTATTTCTAATGTCCACTCTTCTTCAAATTTTTGGTCTTGTGACCTTCTTCAGAGAAACAAAATATTATCATTCTACATCATATTAACATCCATAACTCCTCCATTGCTTATCACTCGCTTTATCAATTAATCTATAGATCTGATAATTTGTGAACAGTTTTTCTGGGAGCGGGGTAAGCATTTGTATGGTAGAGAATCATGAAAGGGTTCGAAGTAATAGTAAGCACTTCTAAACATTTTTACAGAAAATAATTTTGATTGTAAGTAGCCAATTATTGGAAGCAGGTGATTGTCTGAGTACTTCAATTTGAAGAAGATCTATATTATAACTAATGATGTCTTCACAGCTATTTCAGAAGAGAAATCAGTTTTCATCAATTCAAGATGTAAAACTACTCTAACTTCAAAGCACCAGCAATTATCGTTCCTCCCTCACAATGCATTTACGATAAACGCAAAATTAAAGTCTTAGAAAATGTTGCATACAGACTTGTTCAAACAGGCAACATCTTTGAAGATCTTACTATTACTATCAAGATCTTACTATTATTTTACTATTATGTAATTGGAAGTTTGGAAAGGTTGATCCAAAAAGTCTACAAGTCTAAAACCATTCTGGATGTTGATTAACTTCAAAGCACAAGTGACTATCTTTCAACTCCTTCAGTAGTATTAACCCATTCTCAAGCATCCCCAATGGAATTGATAATGGAAAATATTGAGGCAAAAGAACAAAATACAGATAACAAGTTTGTTGTGTACCTACAATAGTTTTGCACTATAAGCCCTCTATTTCCAGATCACATGATAACCATGTTACCACAACATAACTGTACCTCTAACGACTTATCATATAGATCATAACATATCGAACCCAAACATTGGAGAAAGCTAATCTTCAGTTCCAAGATAAGGGTTCAGGAATGAGTGAAGAACATATTGCCAGATCAGATAAGGAAAATTAAGGTAGAAATGCATCAAAATTAACATGAACCTGTTCCCGATCAGTGAGCTCTAATTATTGAACTCTAACTTTGCTTATACCTTTCCAAAATGGTAAAATATTGGATTGTTCCAAATTGGAAGCTCCTGCAGACAATATTGAGTGCAATTATATCTAAGACAATGTTCTGGCAAAAGGAGAAAATGCTGATTATCAGCATTTTCTTCTTTTGTCATAATGTTTCCCAAAATATTTTGTTAATGAGGAACATCAAAACCAGTTGTTATTATGGAAAGGGTAATGGAGGAGAAATGCATCAGAATTAACTGGAACCTGTTGCCAATCATGAAGATCCAAATTTGAAGTCAAACTGTGCCTAAATTACTCCCCAAAATCCGTTACATCAATGTTGAGGATTACTACAGGTGAAATAACCCCATTTACACCATCTAGCTCTGTTTGATATCTTAGAAAGCAAAACTATTCAAACTATTGCCTCATAATAATGTCTTATCCCCTGTACAATCTTATTCTGGGATGCTCTGGAAATATTTTTATTTGCAAGTTCTCATGATAAAAGTTTTGTGTTATTGTAAAGACAGTTTAAAGTTCATTGACAGTATGACTATCATTAATTATGTAATAGAAAACTTATGCAATGCATGAACATTGAGGAAAGGAATTTGGAAAATAAGAAAATTCTGATTTGGAAGCTACTTTAATAGTCGAAGAAAATATTGAAACTAAAAGACACAATTCTTCAATCAAAGACTACAAACCTTTTTTACTCTCATTTTTTAAACCTGTCTTGGCCAAAACTTTAATTAAGACTACATCAGTAAAATTATGTTTGCATACATCAAGTTAATCTGAGATGAATTGGCATTGTATACAACAATTGTTGATTCAATTTCCGATCTCTATTAATTTGGCTACCATATGTTTTGCAACCCAGGAAATTAGCTTCTTGCCATTATGTTCTTCCAGCAATAATCCAAGATGCATGCAACATACAGATCCATCATGTTGAAGCATTCCCTCTTCTTAAATATTTTTGACTGGTCCAAATCAAAAAAAAAAAAAAAAAAAAAAAAAAAAATAGTATAGAAGACAAAACAAATGGTACTCAAAATTGAATGTGTACAATTTACAGAATAGAAATCATTGAGGGAAAAGGAGAAAATGTTTGTCATCAGCATCTTCTTCTTTTTCCTCGAGGGTTTCTAGATTAAAAAGTCTGTGGAGATGTCAAAAGTAGGACTTTAACCTTATAGGGAAAGAGCCAGGCATAAGAATAATATTTCAGGCACTAATTTAATTAGTAAAAAGTTCAATCTCAATAGGGCACACCTAGCTTATCTGCATGAAAAAATGCAATAATGACATTTTAATGCGAAAAATTTCATTTTTGATATGAATCAAGAACCACAAGTGCCCTTCTATTAGATTTTAATGATGCAAAATCTTCAAAGAACAAAAACAAGAGGGCCAAGATGGCCCTGTATCGCTCCACTGGCTTTTAGACATTTAGACTACTAACTTCTTCAAGGATTACAATAGAGGTCTATTCAAAGAAGATTCATGCTACACCAGAATGAAATCCAATAAGTGATTAAGGAGCAGAAATGTTTTTATAATTTTCTTAAAATTACACTGTTTCATATAGCGAAAAAAAATCCTAGCCCACAACGGCCATGCTTTTCATCAGATCGTGAAGGAACTTGGAAGAGATTCATGCAAGGAAGATTCCCGTGAAGTTCGGTTGAAATTGGTCCTGTAGTTTTGGAGAAGAAGATCGTTTAACAATTTTTCGAAAATTCAATTTAATTAAATTTATTAAAATTTAAGTTCTTCACAGAAATTATTTTTTAAGGAATTTAGAGGAGATGAATGCAAGGAAGATTTGTGTGAGGTTTGGTTAAAATTGGTCCAGTAGTTTTGGAAAAGAAGATTTTTAGAAAATTTAATTTAATTTAATTAATCAAAATTTAAGTTCCAGATAGAATTTATTTTTTTTAAGGAATTAAGAAGAGATTAACGCAAGGAACATTTCTGTAAAATTTGGTTGAAATTGATCCAGTAGTTTTGGAGAAGAAGAATTTTTAAAAAAAATTCAAAAATTTGAATTAATTAAATAAATCAAAATTTAAGTTCTACATAGAATTTATTTTTTTGAAGGAATCAAGAAGAGATTAATGCAAGAAACATTTCTGTAAAGTTTGGTTGAAATTGGTTCAGTTGTTTTGGAGAAGAATTTTTTTTAAAGATTTTTCGAAAATTTAAATCAATTAAATTATTTAAAATTCAAGTTCTACGCGGATTTTATTCTTTTGAAGGAATATGGTAGAAATTTATGCAAGGAAGATTTCTGTGAAGTTTGGTTGAAATTGGTCCAGTAGTTTTGGAGAAGAAGAAATTTTAAAGATTTTTCGAAAATTTAATTAAATTAAATTAATTAAAATTCAAGTCCTGCATAGATTTTATTTTTTTGAAGGAATTTGGTAGAGATTCATGCAAGGATGATTCGTGTGAAGTTTTGTTGAAATTGGTCCAGTAGTTGTGGAGAAAAAGAATTTTTAAAGATTTTTCGAAAATTTAAATCAATTAAATTACTTAAAATTCAAGTTCTGCGAGGATTTTATTCTTTTGAAGGAATTTTATAGAGATTCATACAAGGAAGATTTCTGTGAATTTTGGTTGAAATTGGTCTAGTAGTTTTGGAAAAGAAGAATTTTTAAAGATTTTTCGAAAATTTGATTCAATTAAATTAATTAAAACTCAAGTTCTGCATAGATTTTATTCTTTTGAAGGAATTTGGTAGAGATTCATGCAAGGATGATTCGTGTGAAGTTTGGTTGAAATTGGTCCAGTAGTTTTGGAGAAGAAGATGTTTAAAGAAAAAGTTTACGCACGGACGGACGGACGGACGGACGGACGCACGGACGACGGACACAGGGCCATGACATAAGCCCCGCTGGCCTTCGGCCAGTGGAGCTAATGATCATTGTCGTAAAAGATTCAGAAAGCTTTATTTCCTTCCCAAACAAGATCTGCCTATGCAAAAAAGTTCAAGAACAGTTCTAGAACTTGGGTTCTGGTTGTGAGTTTGAATATCAGCTAGGCCAACATCCTTTCTGACATTTGACAAAAGTATTTTTTCTGTGACCAAAGGATTTGTTTTAATAGTGTTTTATATACTCTACCAATTGGCCGCCATGGCAGCAGCCTATATAGAATGCATGAATCAGAATGTTACATACAACTCAACAAAACTCCATTTTTCATTGCCTGTGCTGACAAGCCAGAAAATTGAGATATCCTACAGATTAGATAAGACATGATACACCATAAAGTTTTCTGCCTGCTTAAGGACAGATCCTCCAGTTGTTACTGCGCAACTTACTGCGCACATCCCAAATAACGAAATAAAGCTGTTTCAGTAATTGACCTTTTCAGCAAATGTGTTTTTTTACATTAAGTTAATGTTTGGTTGATAAATGACAAGACCCTTTTCATTTATTTCAATGTTCTCTGTTTGGTCAATTAAAGTGTAATAGTACTCGGATGGTACATTTCGCTTTCTGTTACGCGTTCAACATGTGGCGTTAGCAATAGGAAACGGAGCAAACAAAAGCAAAGTGGTGTCTTTATGAGCTAGTCCGCTTCAGATGGACACAAAAGATGACACTTTTTATTATCTTAAGCTGATAATAAGGAAGAAAATGGATAAAAGTAGTGAAACAATTTCGGACAGAGCTGCAAAAAGTAAACTGAATTTTACTTATAACTAAGAAAAACGCTTGGTTTGATATATTTTTCTTTTTTTGTTTTTGTAGGTATGACCAAGCACTATGTCTATACCAAAAAAGAAAAAAATCTTACCGCTGGAATATTTTTTATTATCAGAAACGTTGCGAAAAAAGAGCAATTTCAGCTACTTTTGAAAGAATGTTTTACAAAAAATTTCAAAATTATCACTAAATTTTCCCAAATTGATACTCATTTAGACAGAATAAAACATATTGAACACAAAAAAGACTTATTTACGTAATCCTAGTCATTTCGAACACCTTTTTTGTGGGTATTTAAGTGACACCTCATTTTTGCAATTTTAGACAAGAGTGGTCTCCCTTGAAATCCAATAACTTTTTAATTCGCTTGGTGACCTATAGTTTTTAAGTCATTTTTTTACCTCTCATATATTTAAATATCAGTACAGAAAAAATAAAAGAAATCTTACCGTAGGAAATAAATGGAGGATCTGTCCTTAATGCCCATCAAAAATTGTGGATCTGGATAGTCTTGAGCATTTCAAACTTTAAACTATACAGAATCTTGCGTTGTTTTTAATTCTCATCTGATATCATTAAACACAATTATATAACCCCACATATTTTACTATGGCACTCTACATGCAATATTGTGGGAAAGGCAGTAAGTACTCAGATAAGCATCAATTTATTATTTTAAGGCCAATGTTTCCAATGGCAATGCCTTAACCCTTTCCCAAACAAGACCTGGTTTTGACATCCCTAATTGAAACAGCTTTTGAAAACATTGAAACAAAAGAAGAAACTGCTGATAACCAGCAGTTTCTCCTTTTGTCTCAATATTTTCTGTGCCATATTTTACACAAATTCAATCTTTGATAACTTCCATTTTGTCATTTGTGGCAGTTTTTGAAGTGGATTACCCTAAAATTTTGCCGTTTGGGAAAGGGTTAAGATGCAGATCTAGTAGAGGCTATAAACTCTACTCGCCACAAAAAGAGCTTTTTTAAATCACTCCAGAAAGTCAAACTGCATTTATCAAATCAAACCATGCAATGACCTATTGTCAAAGTCATTCCTGTTGCATGTAATTTATTAAGAGTGGCCTAACAAAGAAAGACTAAGAAAGCTTTGAATTTTTCAATCTTTACCATAATTTGTAAGACTGCTCAAAATTCCAAGAAATGTTAGCAATTGTTTAACAAAGTTAATTTGGATCATCATTGTAAGAAAATAGTAATGATTAAAATCCTGGCTTCTAAAGTCAAATCTTTGCAATTCCAAATAAAGAACAATAAAAAGATCATGTTGTCAAGAGGGACATTTCCGGAAAAGAGTTCATCTCAATTCCCAAGGCACCGATCATATGAAATTAATACTTTCCTAAACAAGACCTGGTTTTGACGCCCCTAATCGATATTGCTTGGGAAAAAATTGAGACAAAAGGAGAAACTGCTGATAACCAGCAGTTTCTCCTTTTGTCTCAATATTTTCTGTGCCATATTTTACACAAATCCTATCTTTAATAATATCCATTTTGTCAATTGTAGCAGTTTTTGAAGTGAATCCCCCTAAAATTTTGTCGATCGGGAAAGGGTTAATACTCACAATTTACAAAGGCTCTCTTGCTTCAAATACTTCAATATTGATTGAATATTTCACAATTACAGGATAATTCCAATGAAAACTATTTCCTCAATAATCCCAATAACTATTTTCTATTCCAGCAATAGAATTCACTCATCAGCCAACACCTCTCTACTCTCACAGAGGATACAAACAATTTTACTGCAGTTAAATAAGAGCAATCTAAATTCTATGTTTTCACATCTTATCTACATATCTAACCCTTGCCCAAACAGAACATGGATTTGAAGCCACCAACAAAGAAAGCTGTGGGCAACATTAAAAGATGAGGAAATTGCTCCCAAACTGCATTTCGACTCTCCCATTATTTCCTATTATAGACCTCCATAACTTTGCTAATGTTTGTACCTATTTTGATGTTGTCTCAACTTAGATGTGGCCTAAGATTTATTAAGATTCAAAGAAGTCCAAACTAACAAGATGTGTTTGTGAAACACAAATGCCCCCTAAAATGGCTAATATTAAGTTTTCAGACAAACAGACAGACTGACAGACAGACAGACACAAGTAAAACGGTATGCCCCGATCTTTCAATAACAAGGCATAAAACAAAGTCATTAAATAGGAAAATAAAAAGAAATTGATTGATTGAATGGGGCATATAACCATGGATTCCTGGTATTTCTCTTGCCCAAGTCGTACCACAAATGACCAATCTGCCATCATCAGACTATGCTTGTATGCACTAAGTGTGTTCTCAATCCTGCACTGGTAAGTTTTGCTGCATGAATCATGAAAGTTTCATGGAAACAAGACGATAAGGCAGAACACTTGATAACATTATCATGATATCCGAAATACAAGTCTGTAAGAGACTCAATACCCAAGTTATATCATAATCACAGACAAGCTGCACTGATATTTCATCAACACTTAGTATTTTAGTTGAAGCATGCACCTAAAAATTTATTGATAGCTGCAAGCTACTTTTCAAATTCAGAATCGTCCTTGCTTACTATAGACTTGTTGTCTCTTTTGTCTTTTTTTACAGAATTTGCAACACAGGCTTGCTTTTTATGGGATTTACTTATAATAAGGGATGTTGATATTCCAAAATTGATATAAGAAAATGCATTTTTAATTTTTCCTTTGCTACAAAGAAGCTGGTGGGTGGTCTCGTAGCTACAAATTAAGATCGATCATCATGTTTGTGGTTTAAATATATATTGCAAAAAGCTGTGTAACTAAGGTGTCTTGCTTTCTGGTTATTGGTCAATTACCATATTTTTTCTTTTTTACTAGATTCATGTCATTGAAAGATTGAGTCTTGCAAAGCACGCCCAAATAAGAATGTAATACCTCAAGTTGTTTAACATTGTACAAACATGACAAAGGCTTTAAACTCAAGCCAAGAGGAAGCTGTAACAATTTCTTACATTCAACAAAAGCCTCTTCAAATCACTGTCAAAATATTTTGAGAGGCATCATTCACAAATTTCAGAAGCTTTTTTTTACCAGCCTGGCTATTTTTAGGTTCAGACATGCTATTTCTGCTAAAACATTATAATTCTATCACATGAAGAATGATGCCCATCATCCTAACAAGTTTGAAGGAGAGTTAAATTGGACATTCTAATGAACATTCCTCAGGTTCCAGATATCTTCCCCCCATAAACAAGGCAAAAAGAAGATACTTTTTGCATGGTGATTAGCTGATATGCTGATATTTATTTGCTTCATTACCTTAGCCATTGGAAAATGAGCTTTTACATTAATCCAAGATATAATTCTAACCAATTTCTAGTATTTAATCATTTAGGTGACCAGCTAAAATCTGAACTATGAATCTTTGGGGGATTAAATGAATCTTTTATGTATTTTGTGTTTATTATTGTTTTGTCTGTTTTCTCTTTTTTATGTCCAAAAATATCAAAACCTATACTGCGATCTTGCTTTCAATGGAATATTTTATGAATAAAGTAATATCGAAATCAAATTGGCTCAAAGAAAAGGAAAGAATATCCTCTCTGCCATATTGCATAGTTTGTAAATCATGGAATCGTGACTGTGCTGCTATGCTTCACTTTATTTCTGACAAAAACATAACCTTAATTCCTTTTCAACACTTTCATGCACAATGTTTTCTTGTTTAATTGCCAAGGCATGAGACCATCTTTAGAAAAAATATTGTTTGAAATAGAGACTGTCAGGTTTAGATTAGACAAAGCAATGTTTATATTATTTTCCTTTTTGCAAACTGTTATTTTGAATTGCATGGTGGAGAATCAATCCTACATATTTTCCTGGTATTTTTTCTTTTTAAATAAATTCCCTAGGAAACAAGAGAATAAACTTTTCTCAAACTAAATTATCTTTACATGCCATCAAGAAGCTAAGTACAATTTTCACCAAAAGTCAGTATTAAACAGTTTTTACTAGTGCAAAAAGCCATAGGAGGGATTCTTTCACATTGAATTGTATGAACAACATTTTTCATGGATGTTCAAAAGAAATTTTAAGTTCCAGGTTTGCATAGATCTACTTAGATTGAAAATAAAGAAATATGGTGTCAATGTCATCTTGAAAATTGAAATTAAACCTTTGAAGTCTGTATCTGCATCATGTTAACCCTCTCAGATTAGTTATCTGTATTACTAAGAATATTGCCAACATGGCCATTTTAGCTCCTTTCCAGGAAGCACCACAGAGTAAAAATTTCCTTTACATTCATTTACACATGTTTGAATAATTTTTAGAAATATGAGATGCTAGAATCTAAATTTTAAAAAAAAATCTATTATTTCTTTATCAAGACTTCAGACATTTCTGAGGCAAATAGGTTTGTTTGAAGAAGGAAAGCATATCGACCTCATGCTGGTCTGAAAATTTTGATTTTTGAGAAGATTTGCTGATCAAGCTTACCTTGATTTTCTAATTAAGCAGTAATGCAGGTAAAAACTACAAAGACAGCATGAATAGCAGGTGTTCTGCTGTCTTTAATCCAACCAATTCTTGTGAAATAATAGAGAAAAATTAAATAGCATACTTTGCCACCCAATAGCAAAATTTTACTTGATTTTTATGACATGTATTATAGCTGTCTATAATCCAAGTAATTCTTGTGAGATATTTTTTAGAGAAAAATATATGCATTCTAAAACTTTACTATTCAGTATGATATTATTGACAAGATTTTTCTCTTTAGTGTGAAGAATGTGTCAAGTCAAACCATTTTTCGGTCAACTCATTACTGCACAGTGTCGCCTTTTGACTCAATCACAAGAAAAGGCTTAGGAAAACATTTTGGAAAATGAAGAAATTGCTTGCGACAAGCAATTTCTGCATTTTCCACAATGATTTCTAACCCAAAATGGGAAGATTTTATAAATTTCATCAACTTGAAATTGTCATCTGCAACACCTTTCAAATTGGAAAAGTCCAAAATTTTGTCGTCTGGTAATGGGTTAACTATATTGCAGATTGATGCACCTAACCTTGTGTTCCTGGCATTTCTCTAACATATTGTCCAATCTAACCCTCCAGCCATTTATCCTTACTAAGATAATTGTTAGATATTTGATCATTGATGATTTCTCCATTGAAAGCCAAATGACGAATCATATCTCAGAAAGGGAATTGACCAAACCAGAATTTCAACATAATATATATGGAGTGAGAACCCTGGCTCACGAGTGTACAAAATTATCAAATGAGCTGTCAGGACTGAGCTATATATATAAGTGTCAATCATGTTTTCTGAAAGTCAATGTTAACTGCTGCAGTTTTACAGTGGAATTATCAAACATTCTTGGCAAAATGACAAGCCAATAAGAGCATTCTGGTAGTCTCTAAACCCTTTCACAAAACTATCACCCTAGTTTTAATTCCCTCTATAGCAACAGTTTGGGAAAATATTGTAGCAAAGGAAGAAAATGCTGATTACAAGCATTTTCTCCTTTTGCTTCAATATTTCATATGCAATAATATTCAAGTTTTCTTCCTTCAGAATCATTCATTTAATAACCAGCAACTCCTTTCAAACCAGAAGTCTGAAATCTTGTTGTTTGGGAAAGGGTTAATGCGTTTCTTGATTGAAAAGTAAAATCTTAAGGGGATCCACTACATCTAGCACATTTATCATGCTGTTTATGATTTATCATGCTGTTTATGATTTTCAATTACATTGTGGTGAAACTTCTCAGTGGAACTGTCTGATAACAGCACTGATTGGTTGAAAGTTTTTGGTTTGAACATTTTCCCCAAACAATACCTGGGCTAGATACTTCTTGAAGAATGAGCATTAGGATATATTGCTGTTTATAGAGATATCTCCTTTTCCTTTAATAATTCACAGTTATTCCAATAATTCATTAGTTATATCACAATGCTTGGTGCATCTAAGCAAGTGTTCCTGTCATTTCTAACATAAGCACACTGACGTGACATCCAATCTGTCAGCCACCAGGTATGGACTTTTATTAGGTGTTTCAAAGATCTGTGTCCAAATGTTTAAGGGAAAGTTAACCATGTCACCTGTCACCAGTAGTCTTATACAAAAGGCTAGTTATCAAGTAAGCTTGGGCAGTTGGAATACTTCTTTTCTATCCCATACAAATAAATTCTTTCTCACTGTATCCAAATTCTAGTGTTGAAATTTTCAAAACTCCAACAAAATATATCACCTCTGATCCATAGAGATGCCATAAAACAATTCTGGCATGTGAAGTTATACCCATGTTATCAGTGAATTCTGCTACACACATTGAGATGCTAATATCTTATACAGACCAAATCCACAGCTTAATACAACTTGAAACTTGACAAATGGAAGTTTTGGCATTTAAAGTGACATTTCACAGTTATTTCATTTTTTAAAAGTATGTCTTGATGCAAAGATTGTTTATTCTAATGCTATCAGTCTTTTGAAGTTGTTATTTATAAGCGAAAAATGCGCCTTTAAAGTTGAGACAGAAATGACAAATTCTATATAAATCTGAACTGTTGTCCACAACAATTTGTCTAATTTTAGCACAAAAATATATATTTCTCGTAAACGGTGCTATATTTTGACTTGATATTTTCAGAATTTTCATAAGAAAAGATGCTCTTTCAGATAGAATAAAGTAAAATTTATGTAAAAATAATCGTGAAATGTCACTTTAATACGAACATGGATGCAGATCCGTCTGTGAATACAGAAAGTGTTATAACGACCATACTGCTCATAGACTGTTTCTACTTTGAATATCAATACCAGGGTTTATTTGCACAAGGGTCACCAAAAACTACCATGATGCCAGTGGGCATTGAACAAGTGCAAATTTTGCATAATTTGATTACCACAGAGTTGTGTAATTTACAGTAAATGATATATCTCTCACAAAAATAGCAGGAAAACAGCATGGTCAGTATAAAACCATGGTTACTATATCTCTAGAACTGACCACTGACTGGACGAACATTTATCTTCATTAGGTTAACCCTTTCCCAGACAAGCTCTTGTTTTAATATCCCCTATAGAAGCTATGAAAACATTGAAACAAAGGAAGAAAGTTCTGACAGCAAGCATTTTCTCCCATTTGTTTCAATCCTTATAAATATTGCATACAAATCCTACCTTCATCTAACTCAATTTTGTTGTCGAAAGCATCTTTCAAATTCAATCAGTCTAATGTTCTGAACTCTAGGAAAGGGTTATCAATGAGCATACCTGTAGGCTATATCTATCTGATTGGTTTACAAATATTTGTATGCACAAAATCAGACCCCCTGGGAATTAGCATTGATTAATATTCTTTCTCTTGTAAAAAAATACCATTACTGTTTCATTCAAGTAAACAAGAGACGTCAGAGAGGGTAGTTGTCTCTTCTCTTCTAAAACCATCTAACTACAGCTGGAGTAAAGCTTCAGTTATGATGTTTTGGAACAAGCACCAAAATGCTCCCATAAATGAAAGCGGAACCTCATCTTTATTAATTCTTCCAACTAAACAAAACTGATATAAATGCATGTGAAAATTTAACCAATAACCAGATGGCAAAATGTTGGGCTGTTCTGATTTGAAAGGTGTTGTGGACGACAATTTCAAGTTTGAGAAATTTTCAGTGTTTGTACTTTTGGGTTTGAAAATATTGTGGATAATGAAGAAATTGCTTGTCACAAGCAATTTCTTCATTTTCCACAATGTTTTCCCAAGCATTTTACTTGAAGGGCATCAAAAAACTTCACTGTGTGGGAATGGGTTAAATATGCTTAAAGTAGTAGATCTACCTCATCAGTTGCACCTCATTAGATGCATCTTTATATCTATAGAGTATCTATAGAGTAGCCAGGTTGATTTACTTTTGACCTTCAAATGACCTTATCTATCAAAGTCTATTATATCAAATCCTGCAAATTTGCAAATTAACTCTTCCTCAGCCAGACCCTGATTTTGATGTTACTTACTAAAAGGGCTTTGGAAAGCAAATAGAGAAAAGAAGAAAATGCAGGAATTTCTGCTTTTCTCTTGTTACTTTTGGTGCTACAATGTATGAATCTCGTACTGATATACTGCTGTGTTAAAACTTTCACTTTTAAATCTTGCTGTTCTGGAAAGGAGACTGAGAACACTCCGAAGTTAATTTTACATCAATAAGATAACTCTGACGTCGGTTAGTTTGCAAAATGAAGAAATAAGCAGAGGGAATTATCAAGAATCACGGATCTCATTCTAAAGTTTTGATTTCAGAAATCAAATTAAAGGAAAAGAAGAAAATATAAGTATCAAGAAGATTTTTCTTCTTTAAATGTTTTCAAATACAAAAATGATCCTTTTTAGCACTATTATAAAGTTATTTTTAAATTATAAAGTCATGTACCCCCCCCCCATTTCCCCCAAAGTTATGAAAGAAGAGAGGTAACTCTAAAACAACCATTGTAATTCTAGGCATGTGAGTAATCTACCTTGTGTTTGAGGTTCCAGCATTTAACACATTCTAAAATAAGCTCTGGTTTTGGCATATCTAATCATATAGGCTTTAGAAGGCACAGACAAGATAAAAGATGCTCATTACAGATTTTCAATTGTCTAAATCATGAATTTTCAAAATCAACTTATCATGCATAGACAATTTTTTGTCAAACGTTTTTTGCAAACATCAGAAAGATATTGGTTGGGCAAACAAGTTATTTAATCATTTGAAAGAAATTGCGAGTACATGTATTTCCAACAATTCAATTCACAGCAAACAAATTAATCATGCAGCAAAAAAAATGAAAGAAAAAGGAATCTCATGACAAAAACAAGCAAAAAGATTTGCTCTATGTTCGCTTGTCTAAAAGCACTGTTCTTCTTTTTTCAAGTTTCAAATTAAACTCACAATTCACAAACTTAGCCAAATATTATTGTTATATCAAATATCATTCAAAAGAGCATAGACATGGATAGAATGTACAAAAAGTTGTAAGATCTATAATATCATGTATGATAGGACTTGAGTTGACAAGAATCTGCCATCACACATACAGATGGATGGACAGACAGCACAGATCAAGTACCACGACAAGCCTTTGAGCATTATCAATAATAAGTAATATCAAACAAGAGCATCACAATAAGAGGGGGTAAACGCATTCTATTCTTTTTATTCAAATTACAAACCCCATGTTGCGGGTACTTATTTGAATTGACTTAAGAAACAATTCTAATGAACACCAGCAATATATGGTTTGTTCAACAATTTCTAATCTTTATTTATTTAACTCTTTCCCAAACAAGGTTTGACATCCCAAAGGAAATAGGCTTGGGAAAACATTGATACAAAAGAAGAAAATGCTGATGATCAGCACTTTCTCCTTTTGCCTCCATATTTTCTGTGTTACATTGTACACAAATTTGATCTTTCCAAAAATCCCTTTAATTGTTGGCAGCAATTTTTGAATTAGACCTCCCCAACAGTTTGCTGTTTGGGAAAGGGTTAAGAGCCATACCCCCTATTATTTGTAGCTATAAATAACTGTATAGCACTAACCTGTACAACATAGTCTCCCTCAGGGATGCTCTGTCCTCCAAACTTGATACTGATACTGTAGTCTCCGGGGAACGCGGGAGTGAACGAGATGCTGAATGTGCCGTCAACAGGGTTCTCTACAATATCAATGTCAATCTCCGCGCCGGTTGGACTACGAATACGACATGTGACCTTGCCGGTACCCGCTTGTGATGCGTCCACCTGGATAACGGTCTCTTTTTCCACTGGAATATATGGCTGGTTACCCTCTGTAAATGGGAAAAAAATATAATGGAAATTGTTTTTTATCATAACAAAGCTTTAAAGCCTCTCTTACAACAGGTCGTACATGCTCCTGCATGCGGTCTGCGTCTAAAACTTATGCAAAATCGTGCGATACACGCACGTGCAACATATGGTTTTGGTGGACGCAACTATGACGCAGACTGCACATAGCAAAGAATTAGCCGTAACAATTCTTTAGCCTCTCTTACAACCCGTTGTGCGTCCTTATTAATCGTGCGTTTGAAACTCTCAGGAGACGTACTATTTATAAAGATGCATGTCAGGTTGTAAGAGAGGCTTAACCCATTGCCAGAGGGCAAACTTTTTTACAATTTGAAAGGTATTGTAGATGAAAAGTTTGAGATCCTTTGCATTTTACGTTTGAAAACATGGAGGATGAAGAAATTCCTTGTCATTTTACCACAATGTTTTCTGAAGTACTTTTCTTCAATGGTGTAAACTACCATTAATTTCCTTCATTTCCATTGTTGAATTCAGTTTTGTTGTTTGGTAGATTGTTTCATTGAACAGGGTTTCATACTTCTTTCAACTACTATGATAATATCATGGCTGAGTAGTTAACCCTTTCCCAAATGGCCAAATTTTAGGGTGATCCACTTCAAACTACCACAAATGACAAAATGGGAGTTATCAAAGATAGGATTTGTGTAAAATATGGCATAGAAAATATTGAGACAAAAGGAGAAACTGCTGGTTACCAGCAGTTTCTTCTTTTGTTTCAATATTTTCCTTAGCCTTTTCTGTTAGGGACGTCAAAACCAGGTCTTGTTTGGGAAAGGGTTAAACAAAGAATACAATGGAGTTATCTACCTTTAATTTTACATTTGTTGGCGTCCCCTGTGGGTACAGCTGTAGTTCTGATGGGTGCATCAGTCACCGGCTGTTCTCCGTACGTTACGCTGATGTCGTACGCACCACAATCCTCGGGCGTATATTTGGCAGTAAATGTACCGTCACCGTTGTCTGTGATGGAGGGACGAATGTAGGTACCATCAGGCCTCTGTGAATGTATACAAACTACAAATTTTATGTTTGTCCAACTTCAAAGCTAAAGTAGACAACAAAATTGATGTTGATAAACATTTTCAAGTATCCTACTATGAATCACAAAAGCTCCTGAAAGATCTTTTTTCCATCAGCGTGTCTTTTAAAATTGACCTTGATAAAAGACCTTTACCATGATACCAATTGATACCCATTATCAAGGTTTACCTACAAACCAAATATAAGCTTTGTAACTTAGAAGGATGGGAATTTGAAGGAAATGTTTTGTGTCCATATTAAGTTACACAGATAGACATAAGGCAAGATGGAAAGACAGATGGACAATCCTTAACCCAATACCAGACAGCAGCATTTTAGACTGGTTCAAATTCAAAGATGTTGCAAACGCCATTTTTAATTTGATGAAATTTAAAATATTTTTCGCCCATTTGGGTAGAAAACATTGTGGGAAATGAAGAAATTGCTTGTGACAAGCAATTTCTTTATTTTCCACGATGTTTTCCAAAGTCTTTATCTTGAAGGGTGTCAAGAGGCGTCACTGTGAGGTAATGGGTTAACTGTTATGCCCTGGTCTTTTCGATACATGTGAAATATAGACAAGAACAACCCCTACCTTGATGACGACATCTAATTCCGCCTGTCCGGCGTCCCTGGTATCAATGACAAACTCTACAGGCATACTGGCCAACACTTTAGGTTGTATACCGTCTCCAGACAGACGAACCTTCTTGGCATCAACGCCAGGTTCAACCACCATGTTGAATGGACTGTTAACAAAAATAGTACATTCATTAGTGCCATTAAAACTTTGGGTTCTCATATCTTATCATGCTAATTGAAGTGCTTTAACATTGATACAATGATTTCCTTTTCAACATGCCATGAGCCCCATTGAATATTCATCACTCCCTGACATGAAAGTCAGGACAGCCAAATAGAAATCAAGTGCAGGATTTTGACTTAAAGACTAAATAGACAGTGGAGACATGATTATACTTGAATGCTTTTCAATGTGAACACATGAACTACATACACACGCAAAGTTTAAAAAAATACCAAGATTCGAAAAAAAGGTGGCATGAGTCTTGTCCCACACTTATTACACAGTTCAAAAGCACACAGAATTTTAAAGTTGATGCATACCACATTACTACAGCATCATGGTGACTAGAATAGCTCCCCTTTTCATCGAAAAGTAAAGTTTACAATATGCTTTAAACACAGACTACTGACCTGTTTGGCACTTGTTGGTTGGCATATTTCACCTCCACCTTACATTTGCCTTCATCCACTGGGTAGTATGTGGCCTGGTATTTATAAAGTTTACAATATAGATATAACATTAGACTGACCTGTTGGGGACTTGCTGGTTGGCATATTTCACCTCCACCTTACATTTGCCTTCATCCACTGGGTAGTATGTGGCCTGGTATTTACCGGCCTCCAGGGGTACAATATCAGCTGGGTGGGGAGTACCTGAAACGAGGAGACAAAAATACAATGCTGTAAATGTCTAGCTTACTTTCCTTTTCTTGCTATATTTCAATTATGAATGTACTTGACAAGCAACAAATTGGGTTAAATATCATTTTAATTGAAACTGGACAAAATTTGACGAGTCAAACTCTGCATATCTCAACATAAAATGACATCCCCTTTGACTTTGACACAACAAGTTTCAACCGTGTATATATAATTTCTCACAGAAGTATATAACTCACCATTTTTGTCTGTATAAGTGACATCTAGAGGAGCTTCACCAGCCTCTGTTGTATCCACGGTGAATGTAGCTGGAGCGTTTGTCTTGATCTGTGGTGATTCTACACCAGGCCCGTAACATTTAACCTTGGCTGGGTTAACTGGGTTCTGGATGCCAACACGGAATGGAGATCCTACAATGGGTAATAAACTACAGACTTAGCGATTCGTTTTTAACCCATTACCAAACAACAAAGTTTTAGACAAGTTCCATTGAACAAAATTTAACATTTTTTGGTCTTTCTTGGTAGAAAACATTGTGGGAAATGAAGAAATTGCTCGTCACAAGCAATTTTTTCATTTTCAACAATGGTTTCCAAAGCCTTTTTTTGTGGGGCGTCCAAAAGCGTCAATGTGTGGGAAAGAGTTGAAGAGATACTAAAACAAAAGCCAAGAAACATTGCATGACATTGCACATGTTATACAGAACAAAAATGTTACATTTGATGTCATTATTCCCGCACTTTAGGCCACTAATGGCCACTCCCTGGTAGAGTGTTGATGACAACTGCCTTCAACATACAAACTTCCCTTCTGACCTTGATCTATTTCATTTTCTTACAAGCGTTTTTATTTTTTTACCTTGGCTGGTTTAACTGGGTGAGCTAATCAATGGTAGCATTATAAGATTTTACAAAGTTTCTAAAGAAAAATTATTCTCAAATTCGATCTGTCTGACTTTTTCAAAGAGATAGCTGATACCAATACACTGCAACAAGAATAAACCAACTTTACCTGGTATGTGTTGATCAGCAAATTTAACAGTGATATCATAGTCTCCCTTCTTGACGGGCAGGTATTCCACTTCACATGTACCGTCTCTGTTATCTTTACAGTTGATCTGAGTCTCCGCCGGGCCGTCAATAGCCAGGGCAAGTCCGCCTTCACCTGCACCCTTAACGTCGATCGTGAACACCTGGGGCTGATCGGTGTAGCCACCTTCCAGTCCAGGTCCGTACGCCTTCACCCTGCTGGCATCACAGCCGGGGTTAGCCTCTACCTTTACAGGGCTCTGTGGGATAGGGCAGTTCTCATAGGTGATGTCAATAGTGTTGGGCCCTGTAACAAAAATATTGTCATATATATGTGAGCCAAGTTTAATTTTGTCTAAAATGAGACAAAAACTAGAAATAAATTCTATTTTCAGACAAGACTTTCTTAAGAAACCTTTCCCAATACAACAATGTTTTAGGAGGGGTCCAATTGGAAGGATTTAATGACAGGAATATAAATTCTTCTTTAAGTCCAGAGTGGTAAATAATAGGGAAAAATCATTCTGGAAAACTTAGAAAACAAGTGTACAAACCAAGTATAAAGTTGTTACCTTGTTCAGTGGGTGTGTAGAGTACATCATATGTTCCATCCCCATTGTTCTTGACGAGACTGTCTGTCAGTGTACCAGAAGGACTCTTGACAACAGCTTTAACTTTACCCTCACCAGTCGGGGTCACAGATTTAGCATCAACAGTAAAACCAGTCGGAGAGTTGAGGAACACGCCTGTAAAGATAATAATATTCTTGCTTTGATTGTTGTATCAAATACAAATTATGGAACAACTACAATGTGTCTTTAAATCAAGTCCTTGCACAAGGTTATATACTGTGAAAAAACATAGTAACTTTGTAAGGCTAATGCTAGTATAAGTAATGGGAGAGGTGAAAGTACAGAATAAAATACAAAAGCTCATCATTAGAAATTGTCAACAAAACCTCTAAATTATCATCTCAACATGAACATTTGAAATATCAATTTAATAATTCCTAACGGTTTACGATGGCTGTTACATATTTCTGGAAAGAAAAACATATTAAAAATCATCATGCAATCAACAATCTAGACTATGAGTCATACAAAACCATGCTAAATTAATACAGAACATGAAACATTTATTTAGCAATCAAGAATGTCAAGTCCTTATTCTATGATCAAGCAGAACACAGGTATATTAGTAAACTTTGATGATTAGAAACACAGAGTCTTAGATAAGTTTCAAACAAGTAATCAAACAACAAGTAAAGGATGTACAGGTATAAGATAGATTTCTAAACCACATAAGCAAGACATTTACTGTTGGGTCTATAATAAGACAAAAGTCTGTTATAGAAATATTTCATAACAACGGCAAAACACATATCCATATTAATATTCTTTAAACATTCAGTTAGAGGCATATCCTAATGAGAAAACATGCATAAAACAGTAGTAAAGAGCTAAAAAGGTATCAAATATTTTAATGTTAAGTTTCTGCAAACAATCTTTTGTTTTCTTCAGAATTTGTGTTTGTTCTAATTTGGTTACTCATGCATTACATGCTGTGAAAGGAATTTAACATAGACATTCTTAAGTAATCACAATCAAGATGTAAAAATCACAACAAAATCATATCATGTCATGATCATATCAAGTACAAGTTTGACTCTGCGACTTTCAATAGAAACAGATTGATTTCTATCACCAGAATTTTCACACTAAAGGACTCTTCTCAAGCGATGGTCATAAGCAGACTAATTATTTATCTAGCTCCATGCAATTCAAATTGAGATGCCCTTGACAAGCATATTAATGTTCGACCATTCCTTGCATCACAAACACCATGCTAGTTTCCATTCCATAATTACCAGGTTCCAATCCTGGGCCATAAGCCTTGACACCACTAACATCAATATCTCCGCTAGGCTGAATCTTGGCCTTGAATGGTGATTTAGGGATATGTTCATCAGCGTACGTAATGTTGATGTTGTAGTCCCCGGGTACTGTAGGGTAGTATGTCACATCACATGTACCATCTTGATTGTCACGACATTCGATCTTGCTCTCGGCGGGACCCTCCACAGTGACACCCAGACCGCCCGGCTGTGTGGTCTCCCTGGTATCGATGGTGAAGTTGCAGGGCTTGGTGGCCATGCCAGATTCCAACCCAGGACCATAAGCCTTGACCTTGGAGGCTGGAGGTCCTTGTGGTGTGGCTTGTACAGAGAAGGGAGATTTAGGCACCTCATTACCAGCATATTTAACAGCCACGAGATGGGGTCCTTCCTCCAGAGGGGCAAACTGTGCCTCGTATCCCTTGGGTGTTTTCTTGACGGGCAAATCTCTGACTTGTCCGGCAGGGTTGGTGGCCGTCAGCTGACAAGGGGCATCCGGTGCGCCACACTGAGCTGTATCTACAGTGACGGGACGGATCTCTCCAACCTCAACAGCTGCAAACAAACAACAAACAAACATTTGATAAAAGATGATGGTTATATAGACTTTTTGCCAAACAAGCTATAATGTTTATGTTCCTAAAAGAAAAGATTGGGTAAACATTGACAAAAAGAAAATCCTTAATTATCCAAACATTTTCTATTCAACCAATGTGATCTTAATTAGATGTTCAATTTAGCTGTTAAAAAAGGGTATTTTTAGGGGAAAAGTCAAAGTTGGTATGAATGGGTAATGGATTATTCTATTTTCTGCAATCAAGAATGTTGAGCAGTAACATATAGTAAAGCAATGTAGGCACAATGTAAAATCATATTTTTCTTCATTTAAAATTGCAACATAGCTTAAATTAAGGAATATTATATCTATGTAATAAGATTCTTTATTCCACTAAGTACAGAACAACTTACGTTTCTCCAATCCAGACACCTTGACCTTGCTATAATCTACAGCTGGCTCGGCCATAACATTGAACGGAGATTTAGGTACTGGCTGGTTGTTGAAGTCTACGGCAACTTTGTGCGGGCCAGCCTCGGTGGGTGCCAGTGTGGCTGTGTAACCTTCGGGAATCTTGCGTGTGGGCAGCTCGACTGTCTTGCCAACTGGGTTTGTGACTGCCACCTTGCATGGAGCGTCTGGCTTGCCAGTTGTGGAGGTCATGACGGTGATCGGCCTGGGCTCTCCTACCTTGATCGCTATAGTACAATGTAGCATAATACTTCATTAATATATTGCAGTCAGAATATAATAATGTAAAGTAGGTAAAAAAACAATCATCGATTAGCAGAAAATTTTCATTTTGCTTCATACAATTTAACTTGTATAAAATAGCAATTCTATATTACTGCAAACAAATTTTAAGAAGTCATATTTGATAATGTATCCATACACAATATTTAGATCTACAATGTGAAAACAATTTATTCAGATGCAGAAATCTAATTGAGAATAAGAACTTTAAAATATACAAAGAGTAGGATAAAGAGTAGGATAAAATGAAGAAAGATGAAATACAATTTGAAGTACATTACATAACCTGACCAAGTAACAAATGTATTAAATTATCATACTCTTACTGCATAAACTTAAAGCTAAGACAATTTATCAAGGAAATAAAGGACCAATATCCTGTCGCGATTTCATCTACTTCATAATAAATAACAACTTTGTCAATACTGTTCACAAATTTAAAACAGACAAAATCAGAACAATTTGTCAGTAAGAGAACTGTCTGCCCATGATTGAGAAACTGACATGCATAACATGTTCACAGAACAGAGGGGGGGGGGGGGGGGGGGGTTGAACAAAGTTCACCATTAAAAACAGTGTCGTGTCTGTCTGAAAAACTGGAAAAATCTTCAAAGTCAAGAGAAATTAAATGTAAAATCACCATTTATAAATCAATTGATCTGATTAAATCATACAATGGGAAGAAGTTATTGCTCATTCCAAAGATGCCTGAAATATTTTTCTAAAAGATTTTTTATTGCAAATAAAGATGCACTTTGCATAATTTTGCAATAAAACATGTATTGATATTTCGATACTTAGACAAAATTAAAAATATTTTCATTAAGTAATTTAAACTTTCATCTTGTTTATTCTATGAGCTGAAAGAAAAACTCAAATATATAATTTTCAATTTAAACAAAAATGAATGGAAGTATTCATGATGAAAGACCATAAAAATATATTATTATGTTTATCACAGATGTTGCTAGAAAAATAAAGACCTGAATAATTAAGTAATCATTAACACACTATCAAGAGAAAACTACAGGGAGAAAATGAAACCATTTAAGATAGAAATATATCGGAAGGCATCCAAGACATGGTAACATCACAGAAATATGGAAAAAAAGAATATCTATGGCTAAAATCATGCAATCTCAGGCAGAATGCATTCTTAATCCTGTTACAATAATTTACAAGATAATTATAATATACAGAGTGGCAATAAAAGTATTCATCTACAACACAAGGAAAGAACAGTCTATATCTAGAGGTATATAAAGGAAAAGATAATTAGTATCATTTCATACTAAAAGGTAAAACGACTAACAAGCTAAAACAAAATACCATCAGCTACATTCAGAAATGTCATAACCACACCTTATTTAAGCTGTAATTACCACATTTTCTAACATAGTCAATGCTACACTAGTCAAAAGTCATAATTGGCCATCTAAAAGTACATTTTTTATAAATTTGATCTGTGGCATAAGTACCAAACATTTTTTTTCCGATGACTCATTGATAGATTGAAATAATCCTTGTGACTTCATAGATCAAACTCAATAAAATTATTACAAAGATGTCATAATTTTTAAAGTGACCATTTTTTACTTTTGACTTAGTATTTAGATATTCCAAGGACTAGAGTATTTATGACATAGGGTAGATCATGAAAACATGGGTCTCAGGACAATGGTAGATAACTGGCTAATTTATGTCATGCTCTACGGCAGACAGAGTGATGACAGGCACAGGTTCATTCCATTCTGGTCCATAATGTTGCCATGGAAACAAATCATGGTTGACACTTTCAGGGAATGTATGATGTATGGGTACTTGATGAAAGTCAGACACACAATGATGGATTGAAGACAAAAAGCGAGGATTCTAGGTCATGCTCTATTGAAGACACAGAGTGATAGTTGACACCACGGGTCCATTCCATTCTGGACAAGTGGTACACATTGTTGCCATGGAACCAAGTCATGATGGACAGATATTTGGGGTATGTATGACATAGGATATATCATGAAAGCCTGGCATAACTAACTGGATGAGTCATGCTCTACTGCAGACACAGAGTGATGGTTGACATCATTGGTTCATTCTGGTACATACTGTTGCCACGGAAACAAGTCATAGTTGACACATTCCAGGTTACTTACGAGTCTCCAATCCCAGCACTTCAACAGCACCAATGTCACATTTGGGTTCTACATTGACATTGAAGGGGGATTTTGGGACCTCCTTCTCAGCAAAGTTGACATTGACCTTGTGTGGTCCTGGTTCAAGAGGAGCAAACACAGTCTGGTAACCTTCAGGCGTAATCTGTGTGGGCAGTTCTGCCGTCTTCCCCTGCGGACTGGTGGTGGTGACACGGCACGGAGCATCGGGCTTCCCGGTCCTGGCTGTGTTGATCTGTACAGGTCTCGCTTCTCCAACCTCGATGGCTATAAATTTATGGAACTGATTTTTAAACCACAGCAAACAGATCTAACATTAAGTAAGATGAGAGAAGAAGAATACAAGGATGTGCACAGATCTCGGTAATGCTTTTGAATAGCCGAAATGAATTTTTTTGAAACCCATGTTCAGTTTTTCATCATAGCTAATTATTGACTTTGTTAAAGCCTTGAGACAGATGCTTGACCAGATATTTGATAATTTCATATACACATGTAGTCAGCTCTGGCATTCCGAGATAAGTGTACCATTTGAAAATTTCAGGATTATGACATTTGTATGCTTGTAACAATTTTGACAATTGTTTCAGTCTGTGCATTCCTTGTTGTTAATTTAAAGATATTGAATTATAAAGAAGAGTTGCTGTAAGGAAGAGATAAATAAGTATGAAAGAATAATGGACAAAATATTAGGTCTACTTTATCTACAGGGAATATGTTTCTGTAGAAACTAAATTTATGGTAAAGAGACATAAACGAATCCAAATTAGCGGCATGGTTTGAACAAATTGAAGAAAAGATTTATAAATATAGGAATTCAGCATTCTAGGTGCATCCTCCCTGCCATATCTTTAACAAGACAGCGCAGTTTCTAGGTCAGCCTCTTATTCAGCCTCTAAGCCAGCCTCTAATTCAGCGTCTATATCAGCTTCTATATCAGCCATTCAGCAAACAGCATCTACAGCCTTGTTGTAATTGTGTATTTCTAACAACTACATAAGCATGCTCTATCTATTCTAAAAGCTTTCTAAAGTTTCTATTGTCTTCCTATCGCAAGTCTCAGACTAGCTCAGCCACTATAGACAAGCCTCCAAATCGCAGTTTGGTGAAACCATCATCTACCATTTCGACATCTTCATGCTTCTTCTGACTTTCTGCCTTCTATTAGTTAGTGGTCTTCCAACAGTTAGTGCTATAAAAAGCTGTCTTAATTGTTAATAGGCTATTGAAATTCAACATCTTTCTGAAACCCATCTTCTAACAATTCATATTCCTTCATAGTTTTTGACCTCACCATGTATTTTGTTATTTCATAAGAAAGATTACACCAATTGTAACATTGTGATCCTTAATCTCTTCAGTTAGACTACATACTGCAATTGCTTGGACAAGGAAAATTTTAAAAAAAAATTTCTACAGGCGTAATTATACATCTGATATTCATGGTCCTAAAATATACTTTGTGTCATTAGTGGCAAAGAATATTAACATGCAATTCATTTATAATTGTTTAACTGGGATGTGAGAAAAGAATCTCTGTGGCATTTGAGAGACATATGGATTAAGATTAGTCTGAGTACAGTCGACACTCGTCCGGAGTTCGACACATCCGATTTTCTCTTTGTATCTATTTCAATAATTTTAACCGTTTTTGACGCTCATCAAGTACGTTCAAAATTGAAATAAAGTAGGAAAAGGAAAGAAATTGCTCGACATGAGCAATTTCTTTCCTTTTCCTACTATATTTCAATGGCTACATTTATTCTAAAATAATTTTGTTTAATTGTTTGATGAGGACGGGACCAGACTTTCACTTCGACTAAAGCGAAATTTCGACTTATCCGATGTGTACAAGTGTCGACTGTATATGCATATGATGATGAAGATCCATGCTGGTCTTATTTGGCTTTTTCAATACTTGAGTTTGAGTTTATTGGGGTTTTACGCCGTTTTCATCTGCTAGGGTCATATCGTGGCGGCTGGAGCACCTACCCATGATTCCTGTTGTTTCTCAAACTAGTACTACCACAACACCCTTACCGAGCCTCCAGCTGCTCGCCCACTTCAATACTTGAAGGTAATGTCAGAAAGCAGTATGGATCTTGTAATCCGAGACTACACTTTTATGCAGGCTGATCAGGATCCATGTTGGTCCCAAATGCCATTAAAATCTATTCCCATATATAAACTAATTTCTAAAATACATAATCATATCTTCAGAAGCAACTAAAATGTCATTCAGTTCCAGGCTGATAATGAGGGGCTATGTCTAGATTCTACACTATATTCGGGTGTCATTCCATCATTCCACGATAGTCCTGGAACTTACGAGTCTCCAAGCCTTGAACAAACACTTGTCCGACATCAGCTTGTGGCGTTACATCTACAGGGAACGGAGAGTTAGGGACAGGTTGTTCTGCGAAGTCTACAGCCACCTGGTGTGGGCCTGGCTCTAATGGAGCGAACACTGCCTGATATCCCTCGGGAGCTGGCTTGACAGGCAGATCCGCAACCTGGCCAGCGGGGTTCATGATCGCTACCCTGCAGGGGGCGTCCGGTTTACCAGTGGTACGGGTGTCAATAGAGATAGGACGGGGCTCTCCAACCTCAATAGCTACAAACACAAAGTACCTCAACTAAATCTCTTATACACATTAAAATTGGCTTACATTAAGATTTTACAGTCAATTAATTAGCTATAGGATCAATTTCTAATTAATCAAATATATTTGATAAAGATACAAAGCACTTATATGTCTATAAAACATATACCCAGTATCCAGGAATTTCTAATTTTCTGTGAAAGCAGGGATTCTGCTGTTTTCTTAAGTAACAGCATATATAAGGGGAAATCAAATTGTATTTTATGCATAAATATCTATGTCAAATATTGTATTTTCTGAAATATCAAAATTTGCTTGTGTGTAAAAATATTTGAAAGTTTAAAATGATACAAAATATAACAAGTTAAGAAATTTGGTTAAAAAATTGTGAGGAAATCTAACCTAGATTAGACAAAGAAGCATTTTCTCCTCTTTTTGATTTTTTTTGTTCTACAGTATACATAAATTCTACTTTTGTCATCATCTATTTTGTTGTCAGCATTAACTTTCAGATTGGACTGATATGAAATTCACCCTTTGTGACAGGCCTAATTAGCATGCTTTCATTATCAAACATCATGATTCCTTGATAACAATTTAAAAACGAAACAAAACACTAATCTAGACTATTCTAATTCTTTTAGGCTTTGGTGGGTTAGAATTCAAAATAGATGACAAAATTTCAAAATTGAAAAGTTGCAGACAGCTAAATAAACTAGGTCAAAAATGAAACAGGTACTACATTGCAGCATAAATTTTAGTTCTTGGTCAACCAAAATGATAGCTGGAGAGATTGAAACCTTCTCAACTGTGTAATGGTGCAGAGGAAGGTCATAGTGCACAGCATTTCTTTTCCGCCCTAGTATATTTCCGGGTTTCTTGAGTCAGGTAAGAGTTGTGGAAAAAGAAGAAACCACATGTTGCCAGCATCTTCTCCTCTACAATCACAGCTTTAACCATTATCCATATCATAACATATTAGTGCTATGGAAACACATGTTTAGGAAAAACTAAATAAAAGAAAATAAACAAAATATCTAAACTATACTATCCTCACATAGAAGGATGGTCAATAATAGATTGGTAAGCATGTATAAAGAGATGCAGTGCGGAGCTACTGTTAGTGCTATTGAAGTTTTACTTCATGATTCACTTATGGTAGTTTTAAACACACTTCTAAACTTGCATCCTCTAAAGAGAATTAACAACCCTTTCCCAAAAAAGACTGCTATGATAAAGCCTGGCAAAACACAGATGCAAATGAAGGAAAGGCTAACATCAAGCACTTTCTTCTTTTGCCACAAAATTTTCAGCGCTAGATTGTACACAAATTCTACAACTGTATTTAAACATCCTTATATCATATGCAACAATTTTGGAATTTGATTCTTTAATTATGTGCCATTTTGAGAAGCGCTTAAACTAACTGGGATGCAAAAACATTTCATATCATGGCTGACATTCCTAGTATTGATCATTCCATGCCAAAACTTACGCCTTTCCAGCCCTCGCACTTGTACAGCCCCAACATTAACCTTGGGCTCAACTTGGACAGGGAAAGGAGATTTGGGGACCTCCTTTCCAGCAAAGTTTACATTGACCTTATGGGGACCGGGTTCCAATGGGGCAAACGTTGTCGCGTACCCCACGGGGACCTTTTGTACGGGTAACTCTGCTGTTTGACCTCTGGGATTGGTTGCCATGACACGACAAGGGGCGTCTGGTTTTCCAGTGGTTGATGTGTCGATAAGAACAGGTCGTGGCTCACCAACCTCAATGGCTGAGAAAGTTAAACATTTTGTTTAGTGAATGTGTTCTCTACCCTTTATATAGTGATAATATATTGTAGTGACAAAACAAATCATACAAAATAATGGAGATGGGATCTGAAAATGAGCCTGTATAACATTTGAGATGGCAATAGGTCCACATAAGCTTGCATATAATTTGAGTCTGACTGTCTGATCATGATTTGTGCTGCTATCTTTCAATTTCTACAAATTATGAAAGAGTTATCAAATGTACAACATGCATCTTGTTCACACTAAACATTATAGTGCAGCCTGATTGGATCCATTTTGGTCTTGAATGCAATAAAGGTCATTTGCCAGATCCTTATCTCAAATCTTATAAGTGGTTAACCCTGGTCATATTCCAGTGGCTTTGGCAGGCAGAATAGAACAAGACCAGCCTGCACATATGTGCAGTCTGTCCTTATTCTATACTGCCTGCTTCTTCAAATTTAGCATGGCAAGGGTTAAAGTTTCTCAAAGCAGTGCTGAAATAGTACATATCGATGCTGAAATATGCTGAAAATCTACAAACAAAAATTCAAAACATTCTTGATCTATCAATGAAAGTAAGGAGAGATCTATTAAAGCCTACTATTAACAAGAGCCGTCATAGACGGATTATGCTCCCCGAATAAGTGTTTGTCACAAAAGAAAAACTATCATACATTAAGCCCCCTTTTCCCATGATGGATTTTTTGTACACACATTATTTATAGAATATAGTCTAGAACATCTCATTCATCACATAAGTACAAAATTTCATTAAATACTGCCCATTAGATGAAGAGAAATTAGAGAAAAACTAATTTTTACATTAAGGCCCCTTTTTCCATGACGCAGCCTCAAATCAAGAAACAGACAAAAAGGTCCCTAGGGATTGACCCCAGGAGTTCACCTGTGAAGTTTCATCCAATTTGGTCCAAGGGATGCTGAGATCTGACTGTGGACGGACGGACGGAAGGACGGACGGAAGGACGGACGGAAGGACAGCGTGGCGACTATATGCTCCCCCGAAATTTTTTCGGGGAGCATAAAAATAAAGTTTTTGCACATACAAAGAAACATGGAAATAAAGATAGAAATACTCATCAGACACCCTATTACTATTAAAAAAACAATTTCTAGTCTATAATAATCATTATCTAAGATTAGAACTGTCTGTTAAGAAGAAAGAGTTTTACTAGAATCTACAACTAAGTCCCTAGATACTACTGTCATGGCATTAAAAATGTAGAAAGAAGCAAGAAATTGAATTCAGTTATAGAATAAAATCTGAAATATCAAAATTGTGATAAAAACAATAAAATAAACCCTGAAAATAAAAGAAAAACGACAATCATTGAACTAAAAACAAATAATGTATATTGAATTAGCAAAAATAAATAAAGCTGACATACGATTTCAGCAAACTCTGAAAATACACACTTTGGTCAATCCACAATGAACAGAATCTTCATAATTTAAGCAAAGAAAAAAGTAGAACAAGTTCAAGAAGATTCAAAAGAGAGATTAAAATTTCATCAAATAAAAACAAAAATACAGAAAAAACTACAACGACAGTGCTTTACTACTCTATTCTCAAGCATTTCTGATTTCATATCAAATCTTTGGCACATTGATGGAGTACAAAACATTCAGTGTTGTGTTCACAAGGTCTTTATTCATGACAAACTCAGTAAGTGAGGCACCTTTTATTTATACCATATTGTACAATAGCACATAATTATAAAGGTTTTTACAGTCATACCCCGTTGATACAACACCCATTGCAAGAAGCAAAAAGATACATTCAATTTTGACCCAACACAAGTAAAACACTTCCCTGATGGACCCTAGTTGTCAGACTGGTCATAAATTACATGGGAACACCTATAATATTGTTCCAACCATCAGTACTTTTCAATTAATGGACTTGAACCTATAACACTTTACTCAAGAAGATCAAAATTATATTATATGAATTAATTTGTTTGTTTTACCAATTCACTAACCTAAATCAATGTGTGTTGTAAAACCAAAGTTTGACTGTAACAGTCTTTGATAGAGAAAAGAAATAAAGAGTCACCTGTATAAGTCTTGTGCCCCATCGTTTTTGCCAAAGATGCCAAGGCCTGTCTGTGAGTCAAAACAATACATTGACAAAACTGGTTTAATAAGTCAACAAGTGATAAATACAGAAAGATGCTCTTCGTGCTTACAGTGAGACACCAAGCATATTGCATATATATTGAAACAAAACATCTATCTTCAATCATGGGCCTTTGTTTTAGTACCAAGTCACAAAACCAGCTTGACAACGATATAGCCGTCCATGCATTAGAACAGTTAAAGTCAAATCCATTTCATTTCCCAAACTGTTGACATATAAGTCATGATCAAATGCATATAAAGCCAGTTATAACAAAGAAAAAACAGCCATTCACGGTCATGTCCTTTGCTGATAAGTGTAACTTACGACGCTCCAGCCCTTTAATAGCAACTTTGGTTATGTCAATTTCACTTTCAACCTTAGCGTGGAAAGGTGACTTTGGAACTTCTTTTCCATTGTACTCGATTTTGACAAAGTTAGGACCACTCTCCTTTGGAGTAAAGTCACATTCGAAACCATCTTTTGTCTTTTTGACAGGCAACTGTTCTTGTGGTTTACTTGGCCCTTTGGCAAAAACTTTACATGGAGCATCTGGCTTGCCACAGGATGATGTGTCAATTGTAATGGGTCTTGTCTCTCCCAGCTTGATGGCTGCCATAAATAGGAAACAAATGGCAGGCTTTAACAAACAGTAAACAAGTGAACAGTCAGAATAGGTTCTAGAAGTTCATCTAAATACACAGATATTTGAATAACTCATAGGAAATGCAGTATGACCAAACCTTGAAACAAATAAATTAATCAACCACAAAAAAAAATCAAAACATGTTCTAACTTTAAGCATTTGCAGAAATTTGTCAAATAATTTTGGAAACAGAAAATTAGAAATAGGAATAACTACCCATTCTACTTTAGAGTGATTAAACACAATTTTAACATAAAAATTGTTGAAATAAGTTAGCTTTATGACATGACAAGGCTTGGTTTTTAACAACAACAACTATAAAAACTATAGAAACTACAAGTAGATTTCAAATTTCATTTACTTCAAAAATATCATAAGGGATAGCAAATTGATCATAAATGGATCAAATTATTGAAGAGAATTTTGCATTATTTTTACTGTACTGTGATTCATTACATTTTCAAACTTACGTTTATCAAGACCTTTGACAGTGACTTTGTTTATATCGAACTTTTCAACAACATCAACATTGAAGGGAGAGTCTGGTAACTTTTGTCCAGCAAACTCCACATTGATCTTGTGGGGTCCTTTCTCCCTTGGTATAAAGGTACATTCATAGCCTTCTGGTATTTTCCTTGTGGTAAGGGGAGAAGTTTGACCTTTAGGGGTTGTTGCTGATGTTTTGATGGGAGCTTCTTCATCACCAGTGCCCTTAGTAATGACCTTGAACTTGCGAGTCTCATTCAACTCAACAGCTACAAGTACAGAGTGTAGTACATTGAATTAGTTTTTTATCTAAACTTACTTTATTTTTCAACTATCCTTTCAATTGCCGAGAAATCTTACAGTCTGAGAGACTTTGAAAATACTAAATTATCATTTGCATCAAACTCTCTTAAAAAGTTGAAATATCATTTTCCTAGAAATCATTCTTATTCACCTTGGAAATTTTATGTTATTCTACATGAAAATTTGTGTTACTGTAAACACTAATGTTTGCGCTTTGTTGTTATTTTTCAATTTAGTATAGGTTTTAAAACAAGAATTAAGATTGTTGTGATTTTTCCTTCATTTTTTTAAATACATCATACATCAGAATTTCAAGTTAAAACCAAACAGCAACTTAATCCAGATCTCTGACTTACAAGTTTCAAGTCCTGTGACTTTAACTTTAGATCTATCTGCAGTAGCCTCTACAGTTACATCATATGGTGACTTGGGCACCTCTTTTTTATCAAGTTCAACTTTAACCCTATGTGGACCTTTCTCTTTTGGACTAAATGATGTTTCGTAACCATCTTTAGTCTTCTTTGTAGGACAATCGACAGTTTGACCTTTAGGATTGACAGCGGTGACCTTGCAAGGTGCGTCTGGTACACCAGTAGACTTGGTGATTATACTTATGGCACGAGTCTCACCGAGCTGTATTGCTGTAAATATCATTATATTTATAATATTAAATTCCTATCCCAAAACAAGACACCTTTTTGATGCACCTTTTGGTGCTACTTAATAGTAAAAGATTACTTTCTTCTAAATCATTCAGTTCAAGACTAAAAATAATATACAAAGACAAAAGTTTGCTTTCATGTAATATGATTTTGTTTTTCCTTTTATTGATATTATTTCTTTTCATTATTCATCTTGAAAATCTTGAGAGGAAAAATTATTTAGTATCTGCCTTGAGGATATAAAATTGTCTAAACATTTAACAATCTGCCTTTTGTTGCCAATCTAACTAACTTGGCCAAAACTATTGATGAGACACATATGAACAGGAAACTTACGTTTCTCTAGCCCTTTAACTTCTACTTTATCCAAATCAACTTTAGGTTTAACATCAACAGAGAAGGGAGACCCAGGCACATCCTTCCCTGCATGCTCAACTTTCACTTTGTAAGGACCTTCCTCAAGAGGAGCAAATGTTGCCTCATAGCCATCAGGGGCCTTTTTAGTTGGGATATCTGAGGCCTTGCCTTTAGGTGTTGTTTGTGTAATTTTACATGGAGCGTCAGATTTTCCAGTTTTTACTTTTACTAGCCTTTTCTCACCAACAGTTACAGCTAAAAAACAAATTAGTTTAATTAAGAGACTTTACTGCATTGTCAACTCAAGAATTTATGAGCTTCCAAAAGGTAATCTCAGAGTCTAAAGACGTAATATTGATATGTATTCACTTTTTTGCTTAAAAGAAGAAAATGAATTTTCAGTTTGCCAAAGTTGAAATTCAAAGTTAGGCTTACAGCTTGGATGAATTTATTTTCACAAATTGCCAGTTGACATAAATGTATATTGTTGTAAATTGCACCAGCTATTCCATCCAGACACTTACGTGTATCAAGACCCTTGACTTCAATTTTGCCAGGAGCTGATTTGTCCTTTGGTGTAACTTCCACAGGTATAGGAGATTTAGGTATCTCTCTACCAGCATATTCAACTTTAATCTTATGAGGACCCACTTCTAGTGGAGCATAACTTGTCTCATAACCATCAGGCTTTTGTTTAGTGGGCAAATCTTTAGTGTCTCCTTTAGGACCAATGGCCTGTACTTTACAGGGTAAATCTGGTTTACCAGCATCCTTAGTTATGATAGAGATAGGACGAGTCTCTCCAACTTCAATGGCTGTCAAATCACAAAGGTTATAGTTCTTAAATACTTTTCAAAAAGACCCTACTTTTATATTTCACAAACAGGAAAAGCTTTAGATTAATTTGCTGAAATTGCCATTACTGATTTAATATAAATATCAAAGAATATGAAAATGAACTTAAAGCTGTACTAAGAATTTTTTGTTGATAGGTGTCAAGTTTTTATCTTTGTTTCTACACCAACATGTGAAAGTCTGTATAAATCTGGTAAGAATTAGATTTTTCTTAAAGTTTTTGTGTTTTAACAATGAATTAATCTGCAAAATCATTTGTGATTTCATAGTTGATTGAAATTTATATATCATAGCAAGATACTTTGATAGTTTCAAACTTACGAGTTTCAAGACCTTTAACATCAACTTTTCTTGGTTCAAGCTTCTCAACATCACATGTGATTGGTGACTCAGGAATTTCTTTTCCATTGTGTTCAATTTTGAAAATATGTGGGCCAGGCTCATTTGACATATAAAATGTCTCAAATCCATCAGGTTTCTTGTCCATAAGGGGTTCAAAGTTTCTTCCTTTTGGATTTGTGACTGTGATTTTACAAGTTGGCTCTGGCGCAAACTTGTTTGGCCTGGCTGTTGTACCAGTGTTAACTTTGATTGGTCTCTTTTCTCCAGAGAGAATGGCTGAATAAAGAATAAATGAAGCTTTATGTTATAGATGCAATCATATTTTTTCCAACATAATTTGATATTCTGAGAAATGTATTTTATTACATTTGCATCTCATTTTCATTTCTTCTCTTATAAAAATGCTCTAATTGTTGTAAGGCAGGCAGTACATGAATACACAACTCCTACTCTTTAATTTTCAATAGATTGATCAATATCTCCAAAATAAGTATGAACTGGTTATGTTAAAAGTATCAGTAGTAGTTTTAATGTTAAACAGTTCTATTTTGTACAGATTTATGAACCAAAATATTGTTATGATCATCAATAAAGCATTTTTTTAGATATTAGTTCTATCATTGTAAGAATATATCTTACGGGTATCAAGGCCGTCCACAGTAATCTTAAGTTCAAACTTGGTAACTTCCACGGGGAATTCCGATCCCGGAACTTCTTCCTCGGCCACTTCAATCTTCACCTTATGGGGCCCGATTTCTGATGGAGTGAAGGCTGCTTCATGCCCTTCACTTGTCTTGTGTGTCGGTAACTCAGTAACTTTATTCTTTGGATTAGTTACAAGCACCTTACAGGGGAGATCTTTTTTACCAGTGGATGTTGTAATAATCTGAATGTTTCTTCTTTCATTAACCATGATTGCTGGTGTTAAAAGAAGGAAAGGATTAATTTAATTTTATTTTCAATTATTCATGATTTTACCTAGTAATTCTGAAAAGATAGATTTTAAAGGTTAACAGTAATTGTTTCTCTTGTATATCAAAAAATTTAACATCAGCTATTTCTCTTTATCAGGCTAAGGTCTTCTACAGAAGTGTGAAATAGACTTGTTGGAACAACTTAACCCTTTCCTAAACGTCAAAATTTTGGGGTAATCCACTTCAAAAACTGCCACAAATGACAAATGGATGTTATTAAAGATAGGATTTGGGTAAAATATGGCACAGAAAATATTGAGACAAAAGGAGAAACTGCTGGTTATCAGCAGTTTCTTCTTTTGTTTCAATGTTTTCCCAAGCCTTTTCTATTAGGATCATCAAAACCAGGTCTTGTTTGGGAGAGGGTTAAATCTATGTCATCAAATAAAAGTATTTCTCCTTAGTCCCAATTTCAATATATTTTTAATCATGTGGCTGCTTGAGCATCTGACAATGTATTCCTAGCACCAATACAAACACAACATATAATTCCAGCCACCAGCTGCTCATTCAAGATTACATTGATAATTTGTGAAAGATTCATTTATTGTTTCCTGCAGCAATGTTAAGAAGATTTTAAATATTCCCAGGAACTTACGTTTTTCAAGCCCTTTGACCTTGACCCCAGAAAGGTCAATAGTCTGGACCAGAACTTCAAATGGTGATTTAGGCACTTCTTTCCCAGCATATGTAATTTCTACTTTATGCTTGCCCTTATCTTTAGGTTTGAAGTCAGAAGTGTAACCATCAGGGCCTTGTTTGGTTGGTAACTCCAGAGTTTCTCCCTTGGGAGTTTTAACTAGCACTTTACAAGGAGCATCAACTTTCCCAGAGGCAGAAGTCAGAATTGAAATCTTCCTAGTTTCACCAAGCTGAATAGCTGATAAAAAGAGAGAAAGTCGGTTCTGATTGAGTTCTTTTGGCATTGATTTGAAATATAATCATCTGCATGGTACAAAAGTACAATTAAATCTTTAATGTCAGCAGGAATAGAAGGAGAGAATAGTCTCTTTAACAAAATTAAATGCTATTAGATCTCCATATACCAATGTTTGACATTCTAATTGCTTTTTATTTCAAGTTAATCTATTTATAATCAAATATTGCTTTATTGTTATAGCAATCATATTAAAACCACTAACTTCTTTTGATTCTGATTGCTGCATTGTATTTGTAACTTTCATTTAACTACCTTAACCAGATTGATGGCCATATCTAGAAGTAAGAACGAGACTCACGAGTATCAAGACCTTCCACAGTGACTTTCGAAACATCAACCTTTTCTACGAGAACTGAGAACGGAGAATCAGGGATTTCCTTTGAATCATATTCCACACTGACAGTGTGTGTTCCTTTGTCCCAGGAGGAGAAAGTGGCTTCATAACCATCCGGTACCTCTTTGGTTTTCAGCTCAGTTTTCTTTCCTTTAGGTGTTGTGGCAGTAAGCTTGCATGGTGCATGTTTTTTCGGGGCTTGAGTTGTGTCCACAAGCACTGGTCTCTTTTCACCAGGATTGACAGCTAAAATGGGGATAATGAAAGGCTTTTGTGATGATAGCAGAAATAGATGAGGATCAACAGTTGAATTAGACCATAGTCACAATATACACCATGTTTTTGCATTTAGACCCTTTTTCTGTAACAGTTCCTATAAATATGGCAAATCCCTTGACAACATGCACTAGGTTGTGAGAATATATGTAACATTCTGTGAAAACTTCCTCTAGATCTCTTCATGAATGTGGTGGTTGTATTTACAAGATATGGAATTATATACAGACACTTGGAGAAGATAATAACAATGTACGCCCACCTTTGGCAGCGTATAAAATCATTCATGTGAAAAATATCAATAGTGAGTAATAAATGAAGTTTGATGTTTTGCATGTTTATGTACCATCATAGTGAAATTTCCCCTATCTTGAAAGCACTGGTTGTTTAAGCTAATAAAATTTAACTGCAACACAGCCAATTGGGTTTGGCATGCAATCAAAAACGCAATATAATAAACAAAGTAAGGAATAGAGAGAAACATATCAGATCACAAAAATGTAATATGGGATTTGAAAATATGTATTTAATATGTAATATGGATTTGAAATCTAAGCTTATATTTGGCTCCGCACAATACACAGTAAATACTTACAGATTTATAAACATTTACAATAGTGATGTAACAGCCAATCATATTATTTTTTATATTATTTTTTGTAAACTTAAAAATACTTCACAAGAGTATATATTGAAGGCATCAAACACTTACGAGTATCTAGACCTTTAACCGTAACTCCACCAGTAGATGGCTCTTTAGCACCTTTGGGAGTCTGAGCAGGGGCAGCTCTTTGTGCTAAATACAAAGTGGAAGAGGGATTATCCTTAATGTTGTCAAACCTGAATATTCTACTAAGCTTCATTTAAATAGGATACCACTAGCTTTCCTAACCAAATCAATTATATCTCTGGTCATTTAATTTTAAGTGAAGCAATTATCAACTGTCTCCGACTTCAATTATATTAGATAGTTTCTTCTACTTTTTATAGGTAATTTCTTGTATCTGTAAGCTTTTAAATTGACTGAAGAACAAGTTTGCTTGTATATGGGTTGTAACTAAATGCTTTGAGATTCAAATGACAATGCCATCACTTACGAGTAATTTCCTCTGGTTTAATTTGCTGAGGCACAATCTTAGAGACTTCAACAGTCACTTTATATGGTGATTTAGGCAACTCTTTCAGTGCATATTCTATTTTGACTTGGTACTCCCCAGGTTCTTTAGGAGTAAAGTCACATGTATAACCATCGGGTGACTTCTCTGTGGGAATATCAGCTTTCTCACCCGATGGTGCAATAGCAGTCACCTTGCATGGGAGGTCAGACTTGCCACAGTCTTTTGTGATTATGCTTATTTTACGAGTTTGACCAAGTGGAATAGCTGTATAAAATCAAAGGATATACTGTAAGATATAAGAATGAAACAAAGGATCATAATAGAAAATCTGCCAGTAATGGAAAACCAGTTTTAAATTCATATTTTTTTAAATTAGTTTTGGATCTTCATTCTTTATACAACAGAGATGATAATTGTTTATAGGCAAGACACTGAAGATTAAACTATTCAATGACATAATAAATAATCAATTTTCTATCATGTTTATCAAGCCATTTGACTATGATTGCCATTTAGTGTCAAGTTTAAAACTTTGAAGTGAGTATATGACTGACTCCACTCACGTTTTTCCAGCCCTTTGACTAAGATGGCAGCCAGATTTACTTTGTAGACCTCCACGTCAAAAGGAGATCCAGGTACATCAGTCGAGTCATATTCTATCTTTATTTTGTGTATTCCAGAATCCCAGGGTGTGAAAACTGCCTCATAGCCTTCCGAGCATGTCTTGGGTTTGAGATCGGAGGAGCGACCTTTAGGATTGGTGGCAGTTATTTTACAAGGGGCGTTCTTTTTGGCAGCGCTAGTTGTGACCACAATTATAATTCTCTTTTCTCCTGTCTGTATAGCTAAAATTCAGCAAAATTAATGTCTCTTTAAATTTTTGGAACATCTAATCAAAAAGCTGTTTTTTAGTAATTTTAATGCTAATTTTCATCTTTTTCAACTTTGGATCGTATAAATCTATCAATTTCACTAGTAGCTTTCAATCCTGACTAAATGTTGACCAATCATATTGCATATACCTTGAAGTAACAAACAAGCTTGTTGAAAAAGTCATCGTTGAATTTTGCATAGTGTCAAATTCTTAGTGATTTCCTTTAAAAATAATGTCATAATATTTGGCAACCATTATAAAAGATGGCTTACAGTCAAGCCACTCACGTGTATCTAATCCTTTAACAGTGATTTCAGAAGGACCAGGGGCGCCCTTCTGTTTAGCACCCTTGGGTTGTACATCAACATTAAAGGGTGACTTGGGTACAGGTTTTTTATCAAAGTCAACAGCCACTTTGTGAGGTCCAGCCTCTGTAGGGGTCAGTGATGTTGTGTACCCTTCTGGTGACTTTTTAACGGGTAACTCAGTAGTTTTGCCTTTTGGGTTTGTGCAGGTCACTTTGCATGGGGCATCTTTCTTTGGCATTGAAGTTGTAACAATAGATATTGGGCGGGTTTCTCCAACTTGAATAGCTGTTTAAAATAGAGTTATGTTAAATTTAGATTTTTTTGTTTTATCTCTCAAACTATAGATCTAGCACTTTCAAAATTCTGTTTTATATGAATACTCAGTTTTAAAAAGCTTTTTTTTCAATTCTTTATATTCTAAGTGTATTTGTCATTACGAAACATTGGTGGTTTGTTTGAAAGTAATTTACTGCTATTTAAGACTGTTTGTAATTATTGTTGATTTTATAAAGTATTAATATTCACACAGAGATATATATGTATGTGTTGATATATGTGTAGGAGGGGGACACGGTCATGCTTCAACTTACGTGTTTCAAGTCCTTTCACCTCCACCTCTCCTGGCTTCACGACATTGACACTGAACGGTGATCCACTGACGGGCTTCTTATCATATGTGATAGCCACCTGATGAGGTCCTTCCTCTGTAGGCTTGAAGTCACAGGTGTATCCATCCGGGCTCTTCTTGGGTGTAAGGTCAACTGTCTTCTTTTTTGGGGTTGTTACAGTTACCTTACAGGGAGCGTCCTTTTTGGGCATACCCGATGTTATTATTGTTATCTTTCTTGTTTCTCCAATAGGGATTGCTATAGAAAGGCATCTTTTATTTATAATACAGATTGCCACATTTATTTCATAACATTTTCTATATATAGGACATATATAAGGACAACAATGAAAACAGGACAGGCAATATGTAACGATATATATTCATAACATATAAATATGAGCCAAGATCTGGAAAAGAGATTGTTATAGCATCTCAGATCTTTTACCCTTTCGCAAATCAATCTCTACCTATGTGCAGTCTTATTAAGATCCATGTTGCTCTCTTACTAGTGCTTCAAGTTAAAAGAAGCAATTAGAGTACAATATGGATCTTTATCAGACTGTGACGCTGATCTGGATCAATGTTGTTCTCAAACACTATAAAGGATCTTCTTCCAGATCCCAGCTCATATGTGTAGACAGGATCCAATTCATGACATATACATATGTGTAGACACAATTACATATTTTGTAACTCCATCATGTGCTCAAAGGGTATATTTACTCTAAAACTTGTGTACCGGTATAATATGCATGATGCTTAAGCTGATAATATTTTGCTTTTGAGGAAGAAAAAAAATAAAATTGAAGACCTGAAAACAAAGACAGATTTAAACAAGATGTTGCTTCCAATGGGAATGAAAGTGTGTATAATGAGTTTGCTGAAAACATCTGTCAAGGGAACTGCTGTAACAACAGGCTGCAAAAGAGCTGAAAATGAATCTGTAAAGGTTGAAAATGACATGCTGGCAGTGTGTGGTGAAACAAAATCAAAATGGATGGTATGGGATGAAGCAATCAATGGTTTTTGAGCTCTAACCAAAACCTAAAAACTCACTATAATATTTTGTTCCCAGTTCTATTCTAAAAGATGTATAGTTCAATGCAAAAATTGTCTAACTTTTAACTCCTTGAGTGTAATTTCACTCAAGTCTTAATCAAGCCTTGATCAATATAATGAGTTCAAAGATACAGATGTTTTAAGGCTTGTCAATTGTAACCAGTCAGTATTTTGTAGAGCATGAACAAACAAGGCTGCTTGACAAAATTCAAAAGGAAAACAAAGATGGCATTGTTAATTTGAGGCAATGTTATGAAGGTGGTATAATGACCATGGTAGCGGCTGGAATGTTCATTCAAGGAGTAAAACTCCTACTTACGAGCTTCAAGGCCCCTGACCTTGACCTGGCCAATGTCTATTGCTATTTCCACCATGACAGTGAACGGAGATTTGGGCACATTCATATAACCGTATGTAACAGTTACTGTATGTTTCCCCACCTCCGTCGGTTGGAAGAACGTCGTGTATCCTTCACTGACAAATGCCAGTTTTAGTTCAATGTTCTTCCCAGATGGGGTTGTTATGGTTACAGAGCATGGGCCGTCTCTCTTTACAGCTTTCAATGTAACTACGGTGATTTCTCGTTTCTCTCCAAGTGTAATTGCTAATGATTGAAAAAGTATGAATGTTACTAGTCAATGATGCTATCAAATCCTAAATTGGTACATGGTTATGTTGTCCCTGTTCTTCCAAAACACAGTAACTACAACTTAGAACAAGCTGTAGTTATGAAGTTTTCAAAGAAAAGTAGCCATACGTTAATTTGAGGCTATGAACTGTTCATTTAAAGAAAAACATTTCTTTTAGCTATATTGCTATTCTAATCAGGTTGCTATTCAATTATCAGAAACTAGGGTATTGTCAGATCTTTTTGTTTTTATTTTTCACAGACAAAATAAGGATTCTAAGATCATACAATATTTTAGCCAGAATATTAGACATCTCAGAAAATCTTTGAAACAAATAAGCGAGTGCCGAAGTGCAGCCTAATCAGGATCCATTCCACTCTCTAACAATAAATAATTAGAGAAACAACATGAACTGTGATCAGACTGGGCATATTGATGGCTCAGCGCAAAACAGTTGTAACTGCCTATAAACAGTTACAACAGTTACAACTGTTTTGCGCCGAGCTATCAATATGTTTTGGCTGATCTGGATCCATGTTGGTCTAAAATTCTGTAAGATCCTTTTTCTGTATCATATTTATTTTTATTTTGAATTTGTCCTTATACTTTGACAAATTGTAATATCTAAACTAAACCATCACCAATACCATAAAACAATGTACCAAAGATTAGACAATCTACATACTAACATAACATAGAAATGATTTGATGAGATGATAACAAGACACTATCACTACAAAACAGTCAACATAATGTAAACAACATTTAGTAAAATTACAAAGACAATAGCTTACATAACCTAATTCATTAATTGAATATACATTTTCATAGCAGCGTCTTTGCATCAAATTAAGGAGCACTCTATAAAACATTTCCATAAAATTTCTGGATGTAACTTAGAAACACAAGATATCTTGCATGACCCCTCAAAAACAAAATTCATCTTCAACATTTCATTTTTTTTTTACTACTTTTTAGCAATATATAATACAAATTATCATATTCTATTTAGTATCATAATATATGATACTGAATTTACTTAAGAATTCTAACATTAAAGAATTTTTGTCATCAATATGATCAACATTAATTTATTCATAATGTAACAACTTACACAATTATACATCAACATATAAAACTTCATGTGTTAACATTGACACTACACTACAAGAAGAATATGTCTAGAACACTTCTTGGTCCCAAAAGGAGAAACTAGCCTCAAATAATTGTAAATAACCTTATACAAAACATAAGTTTTTTCTTATCTGAAATTAGTACATTATCAACTTCTTTCACATACTGTGAAAGTAGTTTATTCGAACAGCCTTGAAACATGTATGACATGTTAAGCAGCTCTATAAACCATGGGGTTTAGACCGAAACTGTATTCAATATTGTCTTTTTTCAACAAAAACCTCTTAACTGCAGCTTAGAATAAGCTTCACTTACTAAGTTTTTGTTGTAAAGCTACAATAATTTATGTACTTTCAATAGTTTTGTACTATGCCCTAAAATTGTGTCGTACTGTTTTTTCTAATTTTGGGAACCAAAAAGTAGTGCAGACTTTCAAAGGAAACAAACTTACGTTTTTCAAGCCCCTTGACGGTGACTTTTCCGACATCAATGCTAGACTCGATTGTGACCTTGATGGGAGATTTGGGGATCTGTTTACCGCCGAAGTACACCTCAACAGTGTAGACTCCCGGAGTTTCTGGTGTATATGTGATGGTGAAGGTACCGTTTTTGTTGTCCTTGGTTTTGACGGGAACATCCTGTCCTTTCTCATCAACAAGGAGGATGGCAACGTCTCCTGCAAGTACAGATAGGAATGTTATTGGATGGCCAGAAATCTTTTGATCACATTTCATTAAACATTTAAGTTAAATCTACAAGACATAAAGCACTCTTTTCTATCATGAAGCTTCAAAGCAAACAAAAATTGGGAAAATGTACATAAGCACATTACCATAATCAATTTGTATAATGGAGTTCCATCCAATTCAGCTGAGAAATTGTTTCGTTATAATATAAAAGACTTGCAAGGGCCAACATCTTTGTAGGCGACTGTGTGTTTCAACACATGTCTTGTTCCTCAACTTTGGGTCCAAGTAACCCTTTAACCCTTTGAAAATAATACAAACCTGGACCAGCATCCTTATAGTCGACAGTAAAGTGTGTTTCTACAAATGTCTTGTTACCCTTCTCAACACCAGGTCCAAACACCTTAACCTTGCCTGGTTCTGATGGCTGGGATACATTCACCTGTAATCATATAAACATTATTCTGAAATATTCATATACCTGTACTTATTACAAATATCATATCATTGGTGTTATTGCAAAACCTCATAACTCCAGCTTGATTAAAGCTGGAGTTATGAGGTTTTATAATAACACCTAAGATATACCATTTTCATTTATATGTGGAAAAGGTATTGTGGCATCATCCCTATTCAAAGGCCCATCAACTTTGACTTACAACTATTTTTCAACGACTTGGCTGCTCACAAACCAGCTAAATCTCATAAGTCATATTTTGTTAAAGGTGCAACATGTTATTTCTTAACAAACCCATGTAGAAATTACAAGCACGCAGGAGAATAGAGTGGAGACAAAACGTTTCATGTGATATGAACTTTGAAGGTTACATTTGATATAAATTGCATAAGATTAATTATGGCAAAATATCTCCCTAACATTGAGACAAATTTGGTTTACTATTAAGGACAGTTGGCCGCAGCTTACCCTGAATGGACTCTTTGGTATTCCAACGGTTCCCCATGTGATGATGACTGTATGTTTGACGGGGGATTTCGGTGTGTATTTACACGTGTATGTACCGTCTCTGTTATCCTTGGTGATCACCTCGACCACCTTGTAGTTAGCGTCGATACATGTAACCTTCAGTGGAGCCTTGCCTGCTCGCTTGGCATCTACTGTAAATTCTGTAGGCTTGTTTGTGATAACTCCATTCTTCTCCAAACCAGGTCCATAGGCAGAAACCTGCAGGGAAGAAATGTAATTTTTTATGAAAAAATCTCTGAAAACTTTAGATCTACTTTATACAGGAGAGTGAAATTATCTAAACTTGAAATCTAAATAATACTTATAATTTCAGGTCTATTGTCAATGCTAGTTTACAATATACATTACCTTGACTTTTTATTCTTTGTGTATCATATTGACTTTGATATCTCATACAGTTATGAAGTAAATTTTCAAACAAAACTACAACCAACCTTAGAAGCATCAAAGGCAGTATTTGCAGGCTGTATTTGAGCCATGTACGGTGCTTGAGGAATGTCTTCATCGTTACACAGAATATGCACAGCATACTCGCCGGGGGCGGTGGGCCAGTAGGTTACGTCAGCTGAACCATCTCCGTTATCCTTACAGTCGATCTTGGCCTGGGATGGACCCTCAATGGAAAATCCTGGTGGGGAAAAACAAAAGGTTTTAGACAGTGAGTACAAATGACTTCAGTTTTGAAATATTACTTTTAATATTAATGTTCCTTAAACAATCTTACCACTTAGTCATAGCAATGCATGTTTATTTTCTTTGCAATCAAATTCATTTTTGGTAAATACAAGTCCTGAAACTGATATCATAATTAACATCTTTTTATAATAGATACTTTTGTTTATACCAAAGCATTGAGCAAGATTGAATGTAAAACCTGCATCATACAAAGGACATGTATATGACTGTGTATCTTTAATTCTACAAGCAGAGAAATACACATTTGACAAAGGCATTTTCTGGAGATGGTTTTATTTAGAAAAAAAAAATATTACAACTTACCTAAGGCACCAACTTCTCCATTTGTCTCTACAGTGAAGCAGGCAGGCTGGTTAACTACACCTCCTTCCAGACCAGGTCCAAACGCCACAATCTTGGTTGTCTTCTCCGGGCCCACATCCACTCTGAAGGGACTCTTGGTGATGTGTTGACCTCCAAATGTGATGTTGATGACATACTGACCGACCTTGGTGGGTACGTACACACAGTCATACACACCTTCTTCTGTACTGGAGGGCTTAACTGTACAGTTTATGTTGATACCACCTGTAATCAAAGTATGAAATGTCAGATTGTCATTGTTACAACATGACCGTGTTTGCGAAACATCAAAACTTCTGTTACAGCAATTTTTACCCAAAATTATAACCTTACTATTTTGACCTTGATCTTGAATAACAATTCAAATGTACATTGTTATCCCTGATAACTGTTTCGCCATTTATCATGTTAAATTTGAGTGACCACATCCATTAGTTAAACCTTTGTGTAAACATTGGTGTGGTCATTGCATATGAAACAAGAGCTTTGCAGAGTGGCACATATATATACGCCCGAGAGGGGCTTGTCAGTAAAATTGGCCATTTTTTCCATTCAAGGGCAGATAATTAAAACATGAAAAGTTACCAAAATTTTGTTTGCACAACAAGACACCATAGAGATTCATTGTGGCTAGTTTGATTAAATTCTGGTTGAAACTGTAGGAGTTGCGCACAGGAGAAAATGGGCACTTTTGAGAAAATGGGCATTTTTCCTTAAATTCAAGGGCAGATAATTCAAGAACGAAAACAGTAACACACCGTAAGCGGTGTGCACAACTAGACACCATGGAGATTCATTGTGGCAAGTTTGATCAAATTCTGATAAAAACTGTAGGAGGAGTTGCACACACAAGTAAATGGGCACTTTTTTAATTCAAGGGCAGATAATTCAAGAACGAAAAGAGTTATCTGAATTCCGTTAGCTGAGTCCACAACAAGACACCATGGAGATTGATTGTGGCAATTTGATCAAATTCCAATCAAAACTGTAGGAGGAGTTGCGCACACAAGAAATTGCCAACGGATGGACAGATGGACGGACAGACAGACAGAAAGACGAACAGACGGACAAGCGGGGCCATAACATAATAAGACCCTTCGGGCGTATAATAAGCCTCAAGAAAACATGGATTGCTACTATTAGTGTTTAGTTTACATGACCATAGATGCTAAGATAAGTTTCATGAAAGTGATCCTCACCAGGTCCAATAATTTGAACTTTGACCTCTGCCTTTCCAGCATCCTTTGTGTGAACTTTGAACTCTGCATTTTGTTTAACTCTGACACCCCTAGGCTGAATACCCCTTCCAGTAGCATAAACAGCCTTTGGATTGATGGCAGCACCAACATTGACTCCATACGGACTCTTTGGAATGGGTTTACCGCTGAATGAAATGTTTATGGAGTGTAATCCGACCTCGATGGCGGTGTACTCAACCTTGTAGACGCCATCTTTGTTGGGTGCGGAGATGGTTGGTACCACTTTGTCCTTGTGACCTGCAGGGTCCATGATGGTGACCTCTACAGTACCCTTACCAGCATCTGTAATATAATGTAATCATAGCATTTAGGTTTCATAATATTGGTGGTTTAGATAACACAGAGGTTATCTACTCTTTCCAATTTTAGCTGATCATGAATGATTTATGACATAGGATAGAGAAAACTTGATTCCATATTATGTAACTATACACAGACTTTTTGCACTAATAGAAACCTTGTTTCTCAAAGCTATTTCTAAAATCCTAAACAAAGTTTATTATCCTTAAATTTGTTGTATTTGATATCAATAAGAAGCAAGTGTATCTTTCCTGGTTATATGTAAAGCAATAATATGATCATTTCTGTTTTCTGTGTTTTCACAATTCCAGTTTCCTAGCACCATATTTTTGGTTGTGGTTTAATGTTTTAACTTCATCTTTCATTTTCTTGCATTTTATTCTGTCCATTTATCACAAACAAAAATAAACAGACAGTGCAGGATCTTCATCTGGAATATAGGCCTTTGTTACTTATTCTCCTTAATTAAACAAGCAATATATCATGCATGCATATTAGGCTTTTTAGGTCAGCATTGCAAAACTAGTAAGGATCTATTAATTTGTTAATGTAGAATAAAGTGTGCAAATAGATTTGGAATTCCAATTTCTGAGTATTGCGACCAGTTGCAATCAATTTGACTAAACATTGTATTGGTACTGATACATGAATATAAAGGCCCTGTCCCACTGGCAGATTGACAAAAACGTATGCAAAAAGGACACAGCGGACGAGCAAAATTTCGGTAGTAGTACCATCCGTTCTCATCCGCTTTTAGAAAATGGCAAAAATATAACGGAAAAGAGCGCATGTCAGTAGTATATAGCGGGGATGTTAAACGGATATTCGTGGGAAGCCTGGCGGATGGGAGCGGATGTCGGCTAAATATACGGAATACATCCCAGATAAAAACTCTTTTTTTCCCTATGTATACTTCATATACGCGAAGCATATGCTTACATCCTTTCTATTTCCGTGCTACTTACGATATATAGACGTTCCGTGTACCTTATCGTTCTTCTATCAATCCCTTTTCAGTTTCGGTTGATTTGAGTTTCAAGGATGCCTATAGGATGGAGAAAGGATACAACGGACTGATAACGGACATAGAACGTCTGTTGCTCGTATATATTGCGGATTTATATCGTACACGACGGAAGGTTCATCCGTTCTAAAAGTTTTGGGCAGCCCAAAACTTGCGCGGATGAAATTACGGTTGACGGATGCCCGTTGGATAAAACGTATGCAATAAGTACACATCGGACTTCCAACGGATGGAAAGGGACGTCTAACGGAAAGCAAGATTTATTGTACGTTTTATATCCTCTTTACATCTGAAAGTGCAGTGGGACCGGGCCTTAACATCAATTTTTTAAGAGAAAAACTTAAACATAAAATATTTCAAGTTCTAAAACTCTAAACCCTTTAACTAATAAGATTGAAATTTGACACCCTATCACCAATAATCCAGAGACAATCTAGTTTCTGTCTAGTTAAAAACAATCTAGCATATATCATTTTATATGTATCATTTTCCTTAATCAATTACCAGATGGTAAAATTTTAGACTGCATGGACTAAATTCAATGGTTTTGCAGACAACATAATCAAGTGTTAGATTTTTGGTCTTTCTGTGTAGACAAGAGCCGTCAGAGACGGACAATGCTCCCCAATTAAGGCATTGTCACAATAAATGTATGCTATGCAGAGCTAAGTTTAAGCTAACAAACATTAAGCCCCCTTTTTCTATGACATACTTTTTATACGCAAATTTAAAGTAGTTTATTGTCAAGGGCATCTGATTTGCTACTCAAATATGAAATTTCATCAAATTCTGACCATTAGACTATGAGAAATTAGAGAAATAGTGTATTTGACCTTAAGTCTCCTTTTCCCATGACGAGGCCTCAAATCCAAAAACTGGGAAAATTACATCGGCATTATGTCATAGGGAGTTCACATGGTAAGTTTCATTTGATTTGGCCCAAGGGTTATAGAGAAATCGCTTCGGACGGACGGACGGACGGACGGACAGACGAAGCGGCGACTATATGCTCTCCCTTCGGGGAGCATAAAAACACTGTGTAGAAAACACTGTGGGAAATGAAGAAATTGCTTGTCACAAGCAATATCTTCATTTTTCATGATATTTTCTAAAGCCTTTATCTCGTGGGCGTCAAAAGGTGTCACATTGTGGTAATGGGTAAACCATGTATGTAAATGTGATCCAATCTATACATAGACAGATGAAAATGGCAATTCAGTGACTGGTAAATGTTTTCATGCATTTCACAGAGGAATAAATCACTTCAGACAGGGGAAAACTCAAATTCATTAACCTTATAATGTGGAATAGAACAGACGCATTATTCATATCTTGTAGGCTATGTACATGGTCCTTTTCATAAAACACTTAATCATTTATTTTTACAGCAAGCCATTAAATACCAATAAACTGCTCCTAGAACATGTTTGACAGTTTAGTGCAAAACTATTGTTAGTGCATATTATTCAATAATGCACCAGCTGTATTTTTGCACAAAGCCACAGAAGTGCTGGTAAGAAAAACATCAACTACTGGCAGATGACAGATGGAATCATACAGTAACTAAATGTCTTCTTTCTATAAAGAGCATAAGTTATCTGTTGTCACATGTGATGTACTTATCTAGTAAAGATTTACTTGATTAATAAACAGTATACTAATTCTCTTGGATAATATAATTTAGTTAGCTACAAAACATATTCTAGCCTTCTTCCCTGGATAAATAAAAATGTTAACTATAGATTTACTGCTTAACCCTTTCCCAAACAAGACCAGGTTTTGACATCAACAATAGAAAATACTTTGGAAAACATTGAGACAAAAGAAGAAACTGCTGATAATCAGCAGTTTCTTGTTTTGTCTCAATATTTTCTGAGCTGTATCATACATAAGTCTTGTCTCTATCAACATTCGTTTTGTTATCTGCAAAAGCTTTCAAATAGGATCATCCTAAAATGTTGGTTTGGGAAAGGATTAAAATAACCTCATTCCCCTGTTTTTCATTTTGTTCTGCTTATATTTGTACATTTGCCAAAATAAGGTACAGAATGATCTTGTAATAGCAATGTAACTCATATTTTGAATAATATATTCAAAACTTCCTCATAGTTTTTTATTTTGAACTGAGAAATATATTCCTGTAGTTTCGCAAATTTGTTGAATCAAACTTGTCAATAATGTGTTGGTTTGTCTAATGCCAGTTTGTGACAAACCAGCAACTGTTTAGCCTTTAAATTGACCTTGACCTCTGACATACAGGGACAAAAATCAGGCCCGTAGGAACAGGAAGGCTAAGCCCCCCCAAAGTTGGCCAAAAATGCCAAATTTTCCTTATTTCACACTAAAAATTTTGGGAAAATTCAATTTAGCCCTACCCCCCCCCCCAAAATTCAGACAATGAGGCCCCCCAATATGAAATTGCTTCCTACGTGCCTGAAAATAATAGAGCGATGGAACTTCATTTCATTTAGAACATTTTCCAGAAATCTCAGAAAGTCTTCAAAATGTGGGACCAACAGAGGCATGCAGACATCAACACACATACAAAGAAATGCAGTTGACATTGTTTGACAATTTCACAAAATTTGGTTGTCACAAATAGACTTGACAAAAACAAGGGAATGGTGTAACTTAACAACAGAAACAAAACAATATCGAAGGAACAACACATGACTAGATGCTGTTGAAGCTTGTTGATATGTCTTACCCATTTTCTGGGGCAACTTGCCCGGTCCGCCTGACTTGTTGGGTTGACCTGGTGTGCCATGATAATAATAATGATAATGATAGTTAAACCTTTCACAAACAAAAATTTCTTTCATTGAAGTCTCTTGGAAAATTCAAGAGAATAGAAGAATATGCTAGCACACAAGAATTTCCTTCTTTTTCCTCAAAGTTTTCTACCCTGTTTTAGAGCTACAAATAATAAGGGTGATGGCAAGTCTTCTTCTAAAATCTATATTGTGAATACTCATTTGAATCCTCTAGAAAAAGATCATATACAAATGAATATCCACAATTTGGAGTTTGATTAACAATGACCAATGTAGCTTACTTTCAAGTACACCTACCATCACTCTCATCATTTTGAGCAAACAGCCAAACATTGCTGCTTTTAGAGACATGCATTCCATTTATTCCTCTTTCAATCTTGACCAGTCTAAAAGTTTGTCATTTGGGAAAGGTTTAACTGTTAGTACATGATTACAACTTCAATTCAAATAGTCTACTATATGGTCTATTCTAACTGAGGACTGGATCATTATCAAGTGAATGATTTAGCTTTTTCCCATACCATCGATGGTATTGATATACATTGGAAAACATTTGTTGATTACCAGCATTTTCTTCCACTCCCAACATTATTTTCTGAGCTATGGTGCACAAAAATTTTGTTTAATGCACAAAACATTTCAATATCTGCTCTAGCCCTTTTCAAATTCAAGCAGTCTAAACTTTTGTTTTTTCAGAAAGGGTTAATGAATTAACTAAATGACAGGGTTACAATCATATTCATGTATTAACTTTGACCATTCTATACTCTTTTCATTTCTTTAACAGATCCAGTCCTCAACTAAGCATTCAAATTGCAATCCCTATAGGTAAGAGAGCCTGATCATATATATAAGCTTATAGCTACATTCATGCATAATGCCAAAATTCTACAATGGTTTTATTCTAAAATGTATGCTCTTCAAAAGGTTTATTTTGTATTAAATATCAAGCAATAATTAATATGTTGATAAATTGTTACATAAAATATTGACTAATCTTTCTGAAGTAAATGTATCAAAAGCAGAACACTTTTCTAGTTCACAAAATTTTACAAAATTTTAACTAGTCAATCTAAAAGACTGCAAATAACTATAGATTCAGATGTGTTCTTAGCCAAGCCTATGCATAATTTGGGGAAAGCATAAAAGGACAAAAAAGGAATAACTTTTGGTGATTTGCTTTAACTAATTTCCAACAATACTTTGAGGAAGTAACTTTTAAACAAACATGGTCATAACTATGTAATGGTAACTTTTGGTATCTCAAAATGAGAACATATTCAAAATGATTATGAACAGGAATGTGAAAAATAGTCTTTGCGGCATTTCAGACCAACATGGATCAAGATCAGCCAGCATATATACACAGTCTGATCAAGATCATATTGTTCTCCAAATGCTTCTTTGTAACCTGTTTAAAGCATTAACCCTTTCCCAAACAAGACCTGGTTTAGACGTCCCTAATAGAAAATGCTTGGGAAAACATTGAAACAAAAGAAGAAACTGCTGATAACCAGCAGTTTCTCCTTTTGTCTCAATATTTTCTGTGTCACATTTTACACAAATCCTATCTTTTAATAACATCTGTTTCATAGTTTGTAACAACTTTCAAATTAGACATCCCTAAAATTTTATTGTTTGGGAAAGGGTTAAGAAACATTGTACCTGGTGAGACTGCACAAGTACACAGAGTCTGATCCAAAACATTGGTGCTCTATAATGTCATACAGGTCTTTTTTCCAGATTTCAACTCATATTTATGATGCCTAATGATTGACAACTATAAATTTTCTTCATATCAATGACTGTGTGCTACAACTATGCCATATCATTTCTATATCTAAATCATTCAATGTGTAATGCCATTCACATGAAGGTAGATCTATATGCCTTTATGAAAAGGAATCAGTATGGGTATGTGTAAATCAAAATGCAAGGTTTGTATGAGTAATGAATAAGGAAAACCATCAGTGTTTTCCAAAATAATCCATGTCTTATCTTTTACCCTAGTCATATGTAGCAAGCTCCAAGACTAAATTTCCAAGGCACTATACCAGGATTTGATTTAAAATTGATATTTAACCAGGGGTTGAAAAATCCACTCGCCCGCTCGCATTGGCGAGTAGAAAATGCCGTAGGACGAGTAGATTTGGTGACGAACTAGTCCGACGGGGCGAGTGCAAATTTAGAACTTGAATCATGCTGATTGAGGGAAAAAATAAAGGATCGAAAAGAAAGTATTTATTTCAAACAACTTCATATCGGAAACAATAATATTCCCTGTAAAATAAGACCGTTCCATGTTTATGTCGATCAATCCCGAAAGTGAAACTAAATATGGAACTCTGTGTTACTCATATGCGATAATTTTAATAGCAAGATCAAAAACGCCTCAAACACAGTCAATTGATGACGTAGTCATTCCAGTTTCAATATAATCACGTGATTTTTACGCACCCAAATAAGGTTACGTTTTACTATGATTTGTTTACAAAAGTCGCGCGTGCCAAAAAGCGCGGGAAAATGGGATGAAGCATTGAAAACAAAACGCTATCTACGTACTAAATACACTGACGTTAGATGGTTTTAACACCGACGCGTTGTCTCTTTCGGTTATGCCGCCTCGCGATTACACAAAGAAATTCTTTCACATTTACCGGGTAGAACTTTGTACATATTAAACTGGTGTGCTTACTCGACCATGTTGACAGCTTATCTATCTTTCGAATTATAAAAAGTAAGTGTTTACAGTAATATTAATCGGCGATTGATTTATGGTAATTTACTAAAAGATGGAGTCAAGTCTGGGCCACATTCGATTTATTGACCTCTTTTTTAATAAAATTGTTGCCTTATTCGCCTATGACTTTTGAAGTGGCGATCGCCAGCGCGAGCCCTGTCTGTCGTTTATACCAAAGAAACTTTATTTGTACCTAAACATTAACAGAGTCAAAGAGTTATGTTATTTGCATAATAATGCATCCGTAAGAGCCAACAGTCTAAAATTTTCTTCATCTTTAAGGGCGAGTTGGGTTGCCTTAAGGGCGAGTAGAAATTCAGAGCTACTAGTCCTACAGGACTAGTAGGTTTGAAGAAATTTTTCAACCCCTGATTTACCTAATTATGACAATTTCATTTTAATTAGCGTAATTAGGAAAATATTAGCCAAATGAAGCTTTGGCTCCTTCTTAAACACAGTTGTTTAGCAGACCTAATATTTCCAAATACCCACCTTTTGTGAACACTTCGAAGTATGTTTTCTTGCCGACTGTAACACCAGTTTTCTCCAGACCGGGTCCAGAAGCTGTGACCTTGGAGGCATCACCTGCGGCTGCTTCAACCATGACCTTGAATGGTGATTTATGGATTTCTTTTTCTCCGAATTTGATGATGACTCGATGTTCTCCCTCCTGAGCTGGGACGTATGAGCATGAATATGTCATGTTTCTGTCGTTGTTATATACAGATTCAACCTGAAGAGAAACAGATTAGAGTGTTTGAAGATCAATATTAGAAATATATACTTAACGAGATGTGTCTGTGAAACACAAATGCCCCCCCCCCCCAAAAAAAAAAATGGTCATTTTTGTAAAATGTTAAGTGTTCTTGTAAAGGGTTGAAAATGGTTAACAGATGACCTTGAGAAAGGTCATATTGCATGGAACAGATAGATATCATTGAAAGAAAGTTGCAGACCAAATTTGGGCTTTGTAGGTCAAATTCTTTGTGGTGTAAAGGGAAATGTTTAGTTTTGGGACAGACAGGCAAACAGACAGACAGACATGATTAAAACAATATGCCCCTGATCTCTTGGTACGGGGGCATAAAAATTTCCTAACACTTTATTCACAGGCGGCAATCACGTGATTTTGTTATGATATATTTTCCTCACTTATGTAAACAAATACACTCGGTAAGAACACATTTTCTTAAATTTTAAATCAAATACTTAACTCTCAGAATTGAGATAGGTACCATTCGATGCGTCGTAATCTAAGGTTTATTTTGATACCAAGATCATCCCTCAAATCCATGTCAAAGCTGAGAACATTCGTGCAAAGTGCAAACATTTCTTAAGAAAATATATCACAGCATTTTGAAATACTTTGCACGAATGTTCTCAGCTATGACAGGGATTTGAGGGAAGATCTTGGTACCAAAATAGACCAGAGAATATGACGTATCGAATGGCACGTATCTCAATATTGGGTGTTAAGTATTTGATTCAAAATTTGAGAAAATGTGTTCTTACCGAGTGTTTTTGTTTACATAAGTGAGGAAAATATATCATAACAAAGTCACGTGATTGCCGCCTGTGTTATTATATACTAAAATAAAACTAGAATATCACTGAAAGTGATCATACCCCCCAAAAGCGCAGTTTTTGTGCATTTTGAGAAGTTTACTTCATTTGAACTGGGAGCTGTTCAATTGGAAAAATAGAGCTAACAAAAAATCAACAGACCAAACAACACATGTAAATGTTGCAAAAAATACCAATTTTCAACAAAAGGACATAGCTCATTTAACAATCCCCAAGCCCAGCCCTGCCATGCTGATATTTTTCAATAAACCAAAAATTTACAACCATGTATTGAAGACAGTCAATAAAGGTAGGCCTACATTCCTGTAAGATTAGGTTCAAATTTACTGTATAATTGATTTTAAAAGAATTTTCTCTTATGATGTTGTTAAGTCTGATAAGCCCTGCCCTGCCATTACCACATTTTTTGCAAATCAAAAATCCACGAACAAATTTTGAAATAAGTCACCAAATGAACATTCCTGCCAATTATGGTAACAAAACACCGAAACAAAATTTCACGAACAAGTTTTGAAAAGAGTCACCCAAGGAACATTCCTGCCAAGTTTGGTAAGAATTTGCTCAGTGGTTAAGGAGGAGAAGATTTTTGAAAAATTATCTGACAATTTCTCGAAGTCAGATAAGCCCCGCCCTGCCACACCCACATTTTTTGATGAATCAAAAATTCATGAACATACATTGCATACAATCTATCAAGGGACATTAGTGCCAACTTTAGTTAAAAATGGTCTAATAATTGATTTTTAAAGAATTTTCACATGATTTCTCTAAGTCCAATAAGCCCCGCCCTGCCACACCCACAATTTTTGACAAATAAGAAATTCACGAACAATTTTTGAAAAGGGTCACCCAAGGAATATTCCTGCCAAGTTTAGTAAGAATTGGCACAGAGGTTAAGGAGAATAATTTTTTTGAAGAATTATCTAACGATTTCTCGAAGTCGGATAAGCCCCGCCCTGCCACGCCAACATTTTTTGGCGAATGAAAAATTCATGAATATGCATTGAATACAATCACTCAAGGGTCATTCCTGTCAAGTTTGCTTCAAATTGGCCTAATAATTGATTTTTAAAGATTTTTCACATGATTTCTCAAAGTCCGATACGCCCCGCCCTGCCACGTCCACAATTTTTAACAAATCAAAAATTCACGAACAAGTTTTGAAAAGAGTCACCCAAGGAACATTCCTCCCAAGTTTGGTAAGAATTGGCCCAGTGGTTAAGGAGGAGAAGATTTTTGAAGAACTATCTAACGATTTCTCGAAGTCGGATGAGCCCCGCCCTGCCACGCCCACATTTTTTGGCGAATGAAAATTCATGAATATGCATTGAATACAATCACTCAAGGGTCATTCCTGTCAAGTTTGCTTCAAATTGGCCTAAAAATTGATTTTTAAAGATTTTTCACATGATTTCTCAAAGTCCGATAAGCCCCGCCCTGCCACACCCACAATTTTTGACGAATCAAAATTTCACGTACAAGTTTTGAAAAGTGTCTCTAAAGGAACATTCCTGCCAAGTTTTGTAAGAATTGGCCCAGTGGTTGAGGAGGAGAAGATTTTTGAAGAATTATCTAACGATTTCTCGAAGTCGGATAAGCCCCGCCCTGCCACGCCCACATTTTTTGGCGAATGAAAAAATCATGAGCATACATTGAATATAATCACTCAAGGGTCATTCCTGCCAAGCTTGGTTTAAATTGGCCTGATAATTGATTTTTAAAGATTTTTCACATGATTTCTCTAAGTCCGATAAGCCCCGCCCTGCCATGCCCACAATTTTTGACGAATCAAAAATTCACGAACAAGTTTTGAAAAGGGTCTCTAAAGGAACATTCCTGCCAAGTTTGGTAAGAATTGGCCCAGTGGTTGAGGAGAAGAAGTTTTTTGAAGAATTATCTAACAAATTGTCGAAGTCGGATAAGCCCCGCCCTGCCACGCCCACATTTTTTGGCGAATGAAAAAATCATGAGCATACATTAAATATAATCACTCAAGGGTCTTTCCTGCCAAGTTTTGTTCAAATTGGCCTGATAGATGATTTTTAAAGATTTTTCATATGATTTCTCTAAGTCCGATAAGCCCCGCCCTGCCACGCCCACAATTTTTGACGAATCAAAATTTCACGAACAATTTTTGAAAAGGGTCACCCAAGGAACATTCCTGCCAAGTTTGGTAAGAATTGGCCCAGTGGTTGAGGAGAAGAAGTTTTTTGAAGAATTATCTAACGATTTCTTGAAGTCGGATAAGCCCCACCCTGCCACGCCCACATTTTTTGGCGAATGAAAAAATCATGAGCATACATTGAATATAATCACTCAAGGGTCAGTCCTGCCAAGTTTGGTTCAAATTGGCCTGATAATTGATTTTTAAAGATTTTTCACATGATTTCTCAAAGTCCGATAAGCCCCGCCCTGCCACGCCCACAATTTTTGACGAATCAAAATTTCACGAACAAGTTTTGAAAAGGGTCACCCAAGGAACATTCCTGCCAAGTTTGGTAAGAACTGGCCCAGTGGTTGAGGAGGAGAAGATGTTTAAAGAATCAAAGCGCTGAAAGCGCTGAAGGCCTTGAAGAATTTGAACACATGCAGATTATTGGTATGAGAAAGTTTAAATATTCTTTAACTTCAGCAATAATCAAAGTGCTGAAAGTGCTGAAGGCCTGGAAAGTGTACGAAAAATAACAAGAGTAATATTTTAATCTTTTATTTTATTTTTGAAGAAGTTTCGAACAAATTTGAACACATGCAGATTTTTGGTATAAAACAAAAGTAAGATGAACAGAAATCATCTGTATGGTATGAAACAAAAGTAAAATGCACAGAAATCATCTGTACTGGATGGCCACTAGAATCATGGGGGCCAAATTATCAAGGATCAGGTAAGAAGGATTTCGATTATTAAATGAAGTTAAATCATTGCCGACAAATCGTGATGTTATTTCTATACATATATCTTCACAATATATCATTTAGAACCTTATTAAATCATGAATCTGCCTATTAAAACATAACTATCTAACACATGTATACAAATACATAGATATATAAATAACAAAGTTTTAAAACAGATTAAAGAATAACAAATCGTTACTATTACCTACGGTATTGGAAAACCAAATATTTCAAGTGTGAATCGGTAATCACTGACGCGTTCCGTGTGTTCCGGTAATTACTATGCGTTCCATGGTGTTCCGGTATTTCTATGGACCCAATAGTTCTTTCGCGGTGGAAAAAACGAACATTTACGGAAAATTTTGCAATGAACAAGTTTCTTTAAATATTAGAGGAACGTCGGGTACTTTCGGACAGTTAAGCGATCGTCAGCCATTATTTAGATAGGTGAAGACAAAAACTGTATCTTATGTCACAATCAGAAAATTCTAAGCCTTTTCCCCGGCATCGGTAATGAGAAGTATGTATTAAGCGTATAAAACCGGGTACCATAAGGAAAACAAAATGAATCATCAACGACAGGTTATTTCGGACACATCGGGTCTGATCGGACAGGCCGATAATCGAGCTAGATTTATTTCAAATAATTATGTTTGCACTTTTACGTATTTAATTTGGAACAATCTAAAATTTTGTTTGGAAAGGTTTTAGGTAAGATAAAATACAAATGAACGATCTAAGATATTTATTTGCATCGAGTATTTCATAAAAAAAAAATAAAAAATTTACGCTGATAGCTGGAATAGAACGTCGGTTCCCCGAGTTCTGAGACTTCGACATTACCACTCGACCACTGAACTTGCTAAATCAGGAGTGACATAATTAATTTATAAAATCATTATTTGTCCGGTTAGACCCGACGTATCAATTTTCCTTCGGGTCAGATCGGACACCATTTTATTTCCAAAAATAACTAAAATTTCTATCATCGACAGGTAAAAACCTCTCGAAAACCTTTTAATCTTCTTTTTAAACCAGACTAAAAAAGATTTAATCGCAATAATACATCGTCATAATCTTGCGTCTGCAGGGTATCTATATTTAGATATTGCTTACGATGTTGATTCGGGGGAAAACCCACTAAACGTTGAGTATTGGCGGCGAATGGATCCGCGCATAATATATGTTGCAATCGATTTCTTGATTGTAAATATTTTACGATTTTAAATGCCTCTACTACTATCAACGTATGTATTTACTTCTTTTGTAATGTACATGGGTCAAAAATCTGCATAAAGTAGTATAGATCTAATCCAGTTCCGATTTACTTTTCATCGCGCAAGAACACTATCTATCTGCGTTCAACGTTTTCACAAGATAACGATTCAGCACGCCCTGGGAAAAATGACATGCTAAATTTGGCCTTCTTCAAGGCCAAAAAACCAACAGACGGACCAACAGACCAACAGACAGACCAACAGACAGACCAACAGACAAGCTGACTCCTATATACCCCCCAAATTGAATTTGGGGGGTATAATAATTGTTTGTTGACAAAATGATTCACTATTTGAGTAAGGGATATAATCAAAAGTAATGAACAAAGTAACTACACTAGGTTATCTCCCTTCCATTGCAATTAGATTGAGTAAAGCTCTACATCACATATCTAACCATGTATATTATTTAACAAATTCACCAATTCCAGTGTAGGTAAATAATTGTGTCTAATTATATTTTGATTTAAAATGCTTACCAATTTAAATCATACAATACTTACTGGTAATTCTTTTCCTTTTGGATCTAAACATTTGATTTCTAGGTTTCCTTTTCCCGCACTGAAAGTTTCCACAGTGAATTTGGCTGGTTGAGCGACTTTGTTACCCTTGGGTTCAACACCAGGACCGTATGCCCTGACTTTACCAACATTCTGTTTTGGTCTGAGTGGGGCACCTGGCTTCAATTTAGCGTTGGGGAACTGTGAGAGGTATGTCATCATACTGAGGTCGTCAACCTTCGGGTTGGTCATTTCTTCTGGCTTGATCAACTGTAAATAGAAAGAACAGTGCATGAGTAATCCAGTCCTTGTCCTTCTGAAACAATACTTCCTGAAATTCATCAGATATGTCTGACGATTTTTCAGTCAGACTGAACTTTTTCAGCTCTTTCTCTGACGTTCCTGCAGGTTTCATTTGAGCCCAAACTACTGACAATTAAAAGTTTATATAAACAAGAGCCGTCATAGACAGATTATGCTCCCTGAATAAGTGTTTGTCACAAAATAAAAATCATCATACATTAAGCCCCCTTTTCCCATGACAGATTTTTTGTACACACATTATTTATATAATATGGTGTAGAACATCTCATTTATCACAAAAGTACAAAATTTCATTAAATTTAACCCATTGGATGAAGAGAAATTGGAGAAAATCTAATTTTTACATTAAGGCCCCTTTTTCCATGACGCAGCCTGAAATCATCAAACGGATGAATATGTCCCTAGGAATTATCCCTGGGAGTTCACATGTGAAGTTTGGTTGCATTTGGTCCAAGGGTTGCTGAGATATAGCTGTGGATGGACGGACGGACAAATTATCATACATTAAGCCCCCTTTTCCCATGACAGATTTTTTGTACACACCAGTGTTCTCCCCAGCCTAATAAGCTGTATCGGCCCCACTACAGCTTCATGTTAATCTATGTAATGCCCCTACAGCTTCAAAGTTACCCCTACAGCTTAATTTCTACAAAATAGTCACCAAATAGAGATATTTAGAGGTATTTCGTGTCAAAAACTGATAAATAATGCATTCTTATAACTAAAATGTGACAATTCTGTATAAAAGCAATAATGGGAAAAGAAGAAATTGCTCAAATTGAGCAATTTCTTCTTTTACCATTATGTTTTTATTCAGAATTATCAACTCCAGGGGCCAAGCGGCCCAAGCCTTTACAAATTTTTTATATCACTATGTTTATTTTCATTGCTATGGCCCATCATTTCCAAAAATGACCCATCAATTTCCCTACCATGGGTCATTTCGACCAACCACTCTTCAAATAAATCTGAAGCTCTGATGAACACAATTTTAATTTGCCCCTACAGCTTCAAATTATTCTGTGGAGAACCCTGCACACATTATTTATATAATATGGTGTAGAACATCCCATTTATCACAAAAGTACAAAATTTCATTAAATTCTGCCAATTGGATGAAGAGAAATTGGAGAAAATCTAATTTTTACATTAAGGCCCCTTTTTCCATGACGCAGCCTCAAATCAACAAACAGAGAAAAAGGTCTCTAGGGATTATCCCTGGGAGTTCACATGTGAAGTTCGGTTGAATTTGGTCCAAGGGTTGCTGAGATATGGCTGTGGACGGACGGACGGACGGACAGCATGGCGACTATATGCTCCCCCGAAATTTTTTCAGGGAGCATAAAAAATTCTCCTTTCTGTGGAGGATTTCTTTGCAATCAATTGTAAATTTACTATTGCTAGAAACATTTATTTTGGTTTAAATTGATTTTGTCCTTCAGACTGACAGATTTTCCCTCCTTGTCAAACCAATGATCGACATTTTTTCTGAACTTTTGGACAGTCAGTAAAACAATACAATTTTATACCTGACTACTAATGCATCTTGGTTTGAAACATTGACCAGTAAGAATGAACCCATTTTCTATATATATAACAGAAATAAAGCACATCATCCATGGGGGGAGGGGGTCAAAACCTTGTAACTACAGCTTGAATAAGTTTTGGTCTCCCACCGACAATATATAATTTTACCAAAGCTCTGATGAATTTCTTTTTATCCTTTCTTTATTCTTGTAATCTTTTTAAAACTAGCAAATATCATCATTTTGCAATAAAGATCACTTGGAAAAGGGGAAGGATTCAGAAATGAATACCATCCAATCATTTTGCAGAAGATTGATTACTTTCCACCAGGAAACCATGGTAACTAAAAAGAACAATCATAAAAACATGAAAGCTAAGCAATTTCTCCGTTCCATGCCAAACAACAAAAACACCTGGCTTACTGTGTACTTTTGATAAGTATTTGCAGTAGACATTGGTCTAGCCTGATAACTACTTAACACCTTTCATAGTAGATTAAGGTGTATTTTAGAACCGTTCATAATTATAAAATAAAATTTCCTAACCACAAACAGCTCCATATGCATTTCTGTATCTTGCTGGATGCTCTAAATAAATATTTCAAACATGTTTTAGCTATTACAAGTTTAACATTTGACAGATTGGTAAATTGATTGATTGGTTGATTGATTGATTGATTAATGGGTTGATTGATTTAAATTAGAGTTGATTGATTGATTAGTTTGGATCAAAATTGATTTGATTAATCAGATTTGATTGAAAAAACACTATGATTGATTGGTTCAATGATTTTCAGATTTTTTTTTTCAAATGACCACTTTTAAATGATTCATTGATTAATTGATTTATTGGTTAATGAATCAAACTGATTAGTTGGAAGTTTGTTTCCTCACTGTCATAAAAAAGAAGGTTCCTATCACAGAAACTTTGAATTATCTACTGATCTACGCCCCTGTAATCAACAAGTAACATTGGTAGGTCAGGATTTGATTGGATTGATATGTTTGGATCAATTGAGGTTATTGAAAAATCAATTGATTGATTGAGTACACTGTTGGTTGGAATTTTGTTTCCTCAAGACAAAACAAAGTCCATATTATAGGTGTTGACAGAAATATACAATTATCTATTAATATCTACAGTACTCTTATCAACATGTAACTCTGGCAGGTAGGGGAACAAAATTCCACAAATAACAGATAGTTAGATAAAATGTCTTCAGGAGTCAAGGTTAGGAACACATATTTCCAGGAAATATTGGTTTGTTGTATCCACCCAGTTAGAATGGCCGGAGGAATTTCTGGTTGCTTTACTTCTACAACATGCATTACTTAAAACCCTTTCCAAAACAAGACCTGCTTTTGACGTTCCAAAAGGAATAGGCCTGGGAAAACATTGAAGCAAAAGAAGAAGCATTTTCTCCTTTTGCTTCAATATTTTCTATGATGTAAACTAATTTTGTCCTCATCATTATCCATTTGTCATCTGTAGCAGCTTTCAAATTGGAACACTCCAAATCTTTGTCATTTGAGAAAAAAGGCTGATCAAAGTAGCCTCTACGATTTGTGTTCAATTAAACGACAAAAAATGCAAAACAAGCAATACCCCAGTCGCATAAAGTTGGTCCGCGTCTTCTGCAGTATCCATTTTTTCACTTATTTGTCTTTCTTTATAAAATTGCCTACAATCAACTCCATCTTAGTAAACATAGACATGAATTTTTGAAAATTTGTAGTATGTGTAGTGAGCCAGTCATTTATTTTTTGTTTGTTATAATCTGAATGGCCATTTATCTTTTTAACCAGTGATTGTTTAGAAGTTTATTCTACTATACAACCCTGATCACTAGAAGGGATTTTTTTTTAACAAAGCCTTACGTCTAAATGCAAGTTTTGGGACACTGAAACTATTGCATAAACTATCAGTTATGAAACCAAGCATTGTTCTTGTTTATTTTTTCTTTGTTTTGCAAATCCAAATTATTTTTTGTCGGTAAAAAATGATTTATATACAAGCATACAGATAGCAGACGTAAAAAGGGTAGAAAGATTGACAACCGATAAAGTGCCATAATAAAGCACTATTAGATTACAGCTCATGTACTGCCATACTAAATGGTGCCAAATGAATCATTTACATTCACCCTATCAGAAACTTATAATATCTATACTAGTTTTGGAGTACTTTATCAAATCAAAATGGAATGTGGAAATAATGACAGTGCTTATTATATTTTTAGGAACAAAGAGCATAAAAACAACATCAATGTTGAATGTTTATAGAAAATGAAGTTCATTACGAGAGTAAAGCAGGTAACAATGTCCTAATTAAAAACATGTGAGTGAAGAATCCTTTATTTCAACACCTGTCAAGGTTGTTTATTTCAACCTAGTCTATTTAATCCTTTCCCAAACAGCAGACACATCAAGCAGTTCCAATTTGGAAGTTGCAGCAGCTGACAAAACAGATGCTGAGAAAATACTGATTTATGCACAGTAAAGCACAAAAAATACTAAGGCAAAAGGAGAAAAGGCTTATTATCAGCATTTTTTCTCAATTTCATTTGCTTCTGCATCAAGGGAAGTAACCTATCTGAGACAACACTATCCTTTTCCATCAATTATTTCCCTTATCATAGCTTTGACATAGTCCAGGAACCCTTCTTTAATTGCATAGCTGTTGCAGATGACAGCATGGCAGACACAGTAAAGAAATCATTGAGACAAAATGATAAAATACTGGTTATCAGCATTTTCTTCTTTTGTCTAGATACATTACCAAACTAAGTCCACCAGGAGATGTCAAAACAAAGGGTTTTTTTTCCAAAAAGGTTAGTTAATAAGAAAGAAATAGTTTATTATTTATGTACACAATCTGTTTACAACCAATTTTGACTGATAGTTTATGGATGCATTCAGATTTCTATTTCGAACGAATTTTTATGTTGAACGTGACAGAATATCTGATAGAAACAAAGAACCAAAACTGTATGTAGATCTACAAAAGATTTTTGTGTAACATTTTACTGTATAATAGAGAGTAGATGGCAGAAAAGTTTAGAGTTTAGATCTCAAACTGTTTATAACCTGTTTGATTGATAGTTTATGGCTGCAGTTGGGTATACATTTCAATGGAAACTTTATATGTTTTAACAGTTAGCCAGTAACAACCTCATTTTACCCTTTCTCAAAACTGGAAAGGTCATATTAACTTTTAAGAGCTAAAAATACAGCACATTTTCAATTACACAATTCATTATTGTCATACATATCAAGGGACAAGAATTCTTCCAAGCTTTGTAGATTTTTAAATTTTCTTTAACTTTGATGATATGCAGGAACAGGGACTGATTTGGCACAGAATCTAAAGATGTTGACAATGGGAAGATTAAGGTAGAATACCCTAAATGAAATTTGTGCTTCTTCAGAATTATTTGGGCGAAGTCGAAAACATTCGGCGGTGAACCTTTCCATCGCCGAATGTTTATGACCATGTCTGAATAAGTTCGAATACGAAACAACGCCACTCGATTTTTTATGAATCTAGAGATGGCCACATTACGGGTATTCTACCTTAAAGTGAACATTTTCACAAAGGTAGCATCAAGAGAAAGAGAAAATGCTGGGTGTGAGACTGTCAGTCCATATTTTATGCTTATCTTTGATCATGTAACTTAGCTTTAATATTGTACTTTGATTTCTGACAATAATTGCAGTTTGATTGCTACTATAAGGGATGGATTTGGTGCAGTGGAAGCATGCTGACTTGCAACATGGATCGCTGGTTTGAGCCCACAAAGTGATACAAGTATGAGACTTTAAACCCAGTTCCTGTCTCAATATGAGCTGTTAAAATCCTATCAATCACTGACTGATTGAGGCTAAAGGCTTATCATTCAGTGATTATAATGAGTACAAACAGCATAAGGATAGAGGGAAATATGAGAAGTAAAGAATAATTATTAATCTTTTATCAAATGCTCTAGTAAAGAATGCACTGATGTAATGCAGTGAGGCACTAAAATATGTAATCAAGCATTTAACAGGTAAGTGCTGGGTGGTTCATAAAATTTGTGTTTGCTGATAGTAGTTATGTTATTATGAAAATGATACATACAAAATGGAATGTGGGCTGATAGTGGGTGGGGAATTTTTCTGGAATGAAGCATTTACCTTTCTCACAATAAAAGTAATTTGGAAAGCATTGAGAGAAAAGAAGAAAATGCTGATAACCAGCATTTTCTCCTTTCCTCTCAATGTTTTCATCGCTATATTATGTTTATGATAGTGTATGATGTTATGAAATGATACATACACGATGGAATGTGGGCAGCAAGTGGGTGGAATACTTCTGGCATGAAGCATTTTATAATGTCAGAAAATACATGTAGAGCTGTTACAACCTTAACGCCTGTTAACACTTCCAGAGTGATTGTAACCCTTTTCCAAACAACACAATCAATAGCTGTAGCAGATGAACAATAGGGAGTAAATGAAAAGAGAATATTATCACATTAGAGCAGTTTTCCATATTTCCTTCCCTTGCCTAAACTTGCTTATTTTCCTTTTCTACATTCACTATCAGGTACTATCAAAGTGCTAAACCACTAAATCTATCAAAAGTTGTTGTCTAACACTTGTTTTATAACATTGAGCATTGATGCACCTAACCCTACTTTAAAAAATTTAAACATCAATTTTAAAGCCAGACAAGCTGTGCAGCCCACATATCAAATATTTTAGCTATCATTTACCCATTGGCGACAAAATTATTGATGATTGCATCTAATATCATTAACCCTTTCACAAATAATTTCTGCATTTTATACACATGGAGAGAAAGCGTTAGAAAACAATGAGGAAAAAGAAGGAAAAAACAAAGCCCTGCTGTGTAAAGAAAGGGTTTAAAGAGAGTGACTAGTGAATAGTTTCCTTCATGTTTAATTACCTGAGCTGCCTTTTTTCTTCAGTACACCTTGCCAAAATACTTATTTATCTTAGTCAGCAGTTTTTGCTTTACTTATGAACTGGATCGTTAGAAATATGACATTAGCATGAAATTGTGCAGAATTATAGAAAGTGGAAATCATATAACATTTAACCATTCCCAACAAAACAGATGCCAATAAAGATAAAATTTGTGAAAAATAATGAACAGAAAATATTGAAGTTGATTGGTTGATTGGGGTTGAATGCCATTTTCAACTGCTATGGTCATATCGTGGGGCTATAACATCTAACAATGGATTCGTGTCGTCTCTCATACCAGTACTACCACAACATCCTAACTGAGCCTCCAGCTGCTCACCCACATAGGTTAACAGTATCAAACCATAGGTTGAAGAAGATTTGTCAAAAAGGATATTTCCAGCTACTGGGGATCGAACCAGGGACCTCATAAGTGAGAGTTAATCCGATGCAATTACCAACTGCACCATGGCTGCAGCCGAAAAAAAGTTGAGGTAAAAAGAATAAGTGCTGGTTATCTGGTTGCAATATCCTGTGCACCCAAAGTCTATCTTCTTTTTTTTTATTCAATATTCCAGTAATGCACCCAAAATCTATCTTCCCTTTTTCTTCTTTTTTCTTCTTTTTTTTTACAATACATTGTATTGTCATTTACAACATCTTTCGTTTGGTCCAAACTTACATTTTGTCATTTGGAGAAGGGTGAAAGTTATGCCTTTTATTGACAGATTTTCATAATTTCACTTCATGTGACCTGAAAATTGGTTATTGATGTGTGAACCTTTTGGCAAAATTACAACTGTATGAACTTAATACTATGTGACCTGTTAGTATTAAGCTTAGAGTACCATAACTAAAATGACCTGACATTATTTTGAATGGATTGACAGGATGGGTGTTTAACTTTTCACTCTGCCATTTTCAAATTATATTAGGGTGCATGGTTGATAATACAGTATACATTTAGTACCTTTAACAAGTACATTCAACATGATGCTCTATCAGCCACCAAATAGCTTTTTTCCTTTTCTCTCATAGTTTATATAAACTAAATGTTTGCAAACTGTTCAAGTTTTGTTCTCATTTTACTTGCTTAATACTAGAAAATGCCAATTTCAGGTGAGTAAAATATTGTGCTTTATTCTAATTGTAGACAGACTTATTTTGTTTCAATCAGACAGACTTGTTTCCTAATCAATATATGGAAGATATAATAGGTCAAGCACTTCAAAGATCCATGCTGAGACCACTTGACTTTAATGATAGGCAGTAATGACCTAATTTCTACCTTTAACTCTACCTTGAAATATATCAGGAGAGGAAAAACTTGAAGAAAATATATGTTTATGCAGACAAGACTAAGTGTACATTTAAGCCCTGAAATGTTGAGGCAAACGGAGAAAATGCTAATAATCATTTTCTCCTTTTGCCTCTTTGTTTTCCAGGGCCTTTCAATTATGGATGTCAAACACAGGACTGCTGTTCTTGAATGGGTTAACAGATTGAGCTATATAACAATTTGGCAAAGTTTATGCAACAGAATGATGAAGATAAGGGTATGATTTGTGCTGTGACATTATGTGCATTATGTTTATGCAGGGTTTTTGTTTTTTCACAACAAATACCAGATCAAAGTGTCAACTTATGAAGTGTTACAAGTATTACCAAGGGCCTGATATATATCTACTACATAATAGATATCCTGTGCACATGTCAATTTGCCGTTTGTTCATGATGTGCAAAATATCTAAATAAAGCTAGTATGCTCTTGAAGATTTTCTTTACAACGAATGCGGATTTCAAAGTGTCAACTCTTGAGCTTTCATAAGTAGGCTATAAGGGCCAGCTAAATATCAATATTCTGTCCACTATCTTGTTTTGATAAGTAAAATTGTGAAACAAATGAATTTAGAATTTAACATTTAACATTTTTTCACATATGATATATCGTCGGTGCTATGACAAAATGGCGTAACAAATTAGTAACGCCATTTTGTCAATTTTTTTTTATAAATGCTTTCTACTAAGTATGTAGGAGCGCATATCCTGTCAAAATGGCGTTTTTCTACACCTATTAGAACCCTTTCAATTATCATGTGACAAAATTGCGTAACTCGATTTAGCTGACAAAATGGCGTTATACGTAGACAAATTTACACGAGAGTAATAGTGAGTTACGCAATTTTGACGGCATATTTTTTAACATTTTTTAAAACGGCAAAAACGTTTTTGGCTCTCCTGAAAAAAATGGTTTTCGAGCAAAATTTCTATTACGCCATTTTGTCATAGCACCGACGATATGGAGAAAAAGTGTCAACTATATACTGAAGTTTCACAAGTATTACTAAAGAGGCTTGATAACATCTACAGTCGAAACTGTCGTATGCAGCCAGCCAAGGGACACATCAAAATTGGCTGCATACGACAGTTGGCTGCTTAACACAGAAAAGAATATTCTGAAGGCTGGATGTAAATGTCTATTTGTATGACTGGCCCTTTTAATATGAAGAAAAGGCAAGTGTTGTAAAGTCAAAAGGGTACACTTTTATATGACATTTAACTGTTTATCACACCTTTTCATGGTTTATGCACATGATTAGGCAAATTGCCAGATGTATTATCAATATTTCACACAATGCCTGCCACCAGTTAGTTGTGCATGGCTCCTTAAGGGGATATAGGTAAAGAGCAATTGGTACAATTAAAGCTGGCCACTGACCACATTAGACAGTATATTGTTATTCACAGTTACTTTAAAGAGTAAAATTGTATGGGAGGACCTGAACTGGCTGCATATGACAGTTTGGCTGCTATACACAGGTGGCCGCTAACACAGTTTTGACTGTACTATGTAATTATAGATAGTCAACTAGCCTAATGTGTATTATGTTGACTGCTTAAGGTGTTACGGTGTTTACAATGACATAATTATTCTCATATATAATGTAATTATCAATGGCTTTTAGAAAATGAGCCTTTAAAGAATTCATGGTTACTTTATGGTAGATAATTAAACCATAATGCACAGATTTATCTTTAAAACTGCATAAATATTACCTAAAAGGGTTTGATACATATCTACAATGTCATTACAGATATCTCATGATCAGTTTACAATGTGTGTTGATTGCTCCAGGTGTTTTGATGTTTACATATTCTTAATGTGAATGTATTCATTCATGTTGTTTACAATAAATTTTACAGATTACTAGAGTTACACTTAGGCAGAAAGTTGATGCATATTCTGCAGGCCTATCTTTATCTTTCCCCCAAGTTACATATTAAATAACCAATAGACATGAGTGATATGACATTTTTCATTTTTGCATTTTTCAAAAGTGAACTTTCTGCACCGAAGTTATTTCAGGTTACGATAAGAATCACATTATTCCACAATAATAACTGAGAGCTACATAAAATTTATGATTAAACTTCTGCATGTTTTATTACTCCCATAACTCTGGGCTTAAGCATATCTTTGGGAAGCAACTTTTTCGAACATTTGCCATTCTAAAGAGATGCATAATGGGAATTTGCTTCTACAACTGACAAACTTATTGTTTGCTATAATTGTCTTTGATGTTGTTATCTTAAATAATAGGCTAATTACATAAGCATTACCTTATATTCAGAAATAAATGAACATCAACCACCAATTAATCAATTCTGCATGTAGTTTCATAACTAGATGTATCTTATCTGTCTTTGGTACATATTTGTATTATAGCTACCCTTTCTATTTGTTTTGAGGAACTTTTCTGCTGCCAATCTTTCGTTCAGAGCTGTATGTATTTAGATGATATGATAAGAATCAGATTATTTCATAAGTATTACTCAGAGATAGATAAGTATCAACCACATATTGATACCTTCTGCATGTGTTTCTTCCACACATATCTGGCCTTTGGTTTAACCATGTACCATCCTTCTCTATTAGATATAATTATGCATTTTTTCTTGGATTCACCCTGCTCTTGACATTGCTATAGGATTTGAATAAGAGATCCATGAGAGAAAAGGAAATGCTGATAATTTACACCTTCTGCTTTTAATAACATCTATTTGGTCTTCAGCGAGTCTAGTACATCAGTTACTGTATCATTTTAAGAAAGGATAAGCTGGTTAATCCTTTTTAGAGCTGCAGGATAATAGGATATACTTACTTCTAATGATAATAATGATCCAAAGGTACTCGAAATAGGTGGATATCAATCATAATCATATTGATACTGTTTGTACATGTATATTACAATCATCTGGCTTTTGGCATATATTTGGGGCAGCAACCATCGCTAGCATTTACCATTTGTCATTTGATATGGTATATTTTTGTTGTTTACTTTAAAAACTATCTATACTGATGAATATACTTATGTAAATAGCTGGGAGTTTATTTTCAAACCTTTTTCTTTATACATGAAAAGATGATACTTGTACCAGTAATATCCACAATTAATATTTCATGACCTAGACTAGATTTCTCGGATTTTTTTAGGAAAGATACCACCTGTCTTGCTGTGAATTCATACAATTCTGGCCTAAGCAGACAGCAAGGACACATTATCAAAAAACACAATTTTATGTGTAGTCTGATCTTTATATAGATCTGCACATCTCTAACAAAATATTTGGAAACAGTCAACATGATGGGAGTTAATAATGAAGTGATTGTAGCACGAGTCTAGATTGGTTATAAACTAGGTTATTGTGGGTTTCTTCAGCCACCATAAACATAATTAATTATTCAGAGAGAGCCATGGTAGATAGAGCACAATTACAAGCTTTATTATTAACCATGATAACTTCAAACCTAATGTGAATGTCTTACAATGAAAAAGAGCAGGCTTGTTAACCTTTCCCCAACAACAAATATTATGACTGGTCAAATTGAAACATAGCCATTGAGACTATTTTGTTTTGTCTTTGTCAACTGAAGAAACAATAATGGACAAGCTGGAATCAAAGCCATCACAATTGCTATCCTTGATTTGATGTTTTTTTGGGGTTTTTTTTGTAAAAAGCCAATGACTTAGCCACAAAATGGCAGGTGTAGATTATCTTTTCCTTTTGTCTCAGTGTTTCCCAAAAGCTTTTGCTAGTATGCATGTAAAGAGCAGTTCTACTTTGGGAAAGAGTTAACAGGCTTGAGTTTCCGGGAAATCACTTATGAAGAATTTCAACACACACCCTTTAATATTCTTAAAAATGAATATTGAACTAAATTGAATAGGCAGCATATGGAGATTACAAAATTAATCATCCTGGTTTTATCATTTAGTTCAGTTAGCAATTGATATGCACAACTTGTTAAAGAATTTGAATTAAAAAGTAATGAATGAGCAAAATTTAGAATGAATCTCTGCATGATTTGGCAGCTGCATATGGGTTATCTTATTTAATATGCCTTTTTAAATTTTTGAATATCTTCATTTTGCATTACACCTGCTATGTCAAAATAAAGTTTAAGTGTTTAGCTGGAGTCTCTTAACCCTTTCCCAAACAAGACCTGGTTTGACGTCCCTGTTTGAAAATGCTTGGGAAAACATTGAAACAAAAGAAGAAACTGCTGATAACCAGCAGTTTCTCCTTTTGTCTCAATATTTTCTAAGCCATATTTTACACAAATTATATCTTAAATAACTTCTACTTTGTCATTTGTGGCAGTTTTTGAAGTCGATCACCCTACAATTTTGGCGTTTGGGAAAGGGTTAAGACAGGCCCATGTTGAGCATAACATGATAATTTTCTGTTGCTTTTAAGAGTTGAAGGTTGTTTTTTCGGGTGAGGAATGATTAAGTCATCATCATTTTTTTATTCAATGCTATACCAAACAATGTATAATTATTTCAATCAATCAATCAACTCCCACTAGAATTGCAGCAGAAACCAGAGATTTATGGCACTAACCCTTTCTTATAACATAGCCAAAGCATATTTAAGCCTCTCATTATACCATGGGTAACTTTTGAGTAAAGTTTCATGACTCTAAGTCAAAAAGTCGTTGTTTGGAATGGGTTAAAGACCAGTGTTATAGGCAGTTGTACCATCAATATTTCAGAATCTCTGTGTTATCTTACCTGTGGAACATCTAGCCATTTCTCTGCTGCATCCATGGCTTCTTTAGCATTCTGTTTGGCCTTCTTGGGATCCCAGTCCTCCCAGTCAGGGCATAATCCTGCAAATAGATGGACAGGTTTGGATATTGTATTCAAATAAGTAGTGACACAATTCTGTAATTTAATATAATCAACTAAACCATTTTTCATAGTAATCATAATGCCTGGATTTGAAGTCCCTTTGTTTGGAGAAACCATAATTGAAAAGTAGAAAATGATGATAACAAGCATTTTCTCCTGTGCCTTCATGGCACTTTATATTATCTACAACAATATTTCTATTTTTTTTTCAATATATTTGCAATTACTTTCTCAACAATAGCTTTTAAATTTAGAGCAGTCTAGGGAAAGGTTTGGGAAATGTTTGTATGCCAGCACTGGTTAATCAGTGTTGCTTTCAAGCCTATAAAGGGCTCAAAATCTGGCTACATTTTCATGGGCAAAAAAACTTTGCAAACTTTATCAAGAACTGTAAAATTGCAGGTAAGAATGATACCAAGTAATCTAATTAGAGATGATACAGCTAGCTTATCTACAGAATAATGAGATGAAGACAATGTGTAATCTGTTTTATGTTTCCTCCCCACAATTTTGTGGCTACAGTAATGATTCTACTCTTGTTGTGATATGTATAGGTATAGCGCAACAATAATGCACTCCTACTAGACTATACATAGTAAACTTAACTTATGACAGTTTTTGAAAAGATAAATCTCATCTGAATCGCAAGGACAGACACAGTCTCCTCAGACTAGGTGAAGACGATTTCCTTAGTCAGTATTTTTGAAGGGTATAATGTATCTCCTTTGATATGAATGGTAACATCCCAATTGGTCTACTCCCATTTCGTCTACTGTGTATTTAGTGCCTTGAGTCCCAATTCGTCTACTGTCCCAACTCGTCTACTTTCATGTCAAATCATCAATAAACAAGAGCCGTCAGAGACGGACAATGCTCCCCGAATAAGGCATTGTCACAATAAGTATATGCCATGCAGAGCTAATATAAAGCTAACAAATGTTAAGCCCCCTTTTTGCATGACATATTTTGTATACGCCAATTTTAAATAGTTTATTGTCAAGGGCATCTGATTTGCTACTCAAATATGAAATTTCATCAAATTCTGACCATTAGACTAGGAGAAATTAGAGAAAAACTGTATTTAACCTTAAGTCCCCTTTTCCCATGACGAGGCCTCAAATCCAAAAACCGGGAAAAGTACATCAGCATTTTGTCATAGGGAGTTCACATGGTAAGTTTCATTTGATTTGGCCCAAGGGTTATGGAGAAATCGCTTCGGACGGACGGACGGACGGACGGACAGACAGGACGGACGGACGGACGGACAGACAAAGCGGCGACTATATGCTCTCCCTTCGGGGAGCATAACAACATGATTTTGTTTTAGGAAAAGAAATTAAGTCAAAATATTCACAAATGAAATAGAAAATGCAAAAATTTTAATGAAAATCATGTAATATCATATTGATATACAAAGTATAGACAAGAGACGTCATAGACGGATTATGCTCCCCGAATAAGTGTTTGTCACAAAAGAAAAACTATCATACATTAAGCCCCCTTTTCCCATGACGGATTTTTTGTACACACATTATTTACAGAATATAGTCTAGAACATCTCATTCATCACATTAGTACAAAATTTCATTAAATTCTGCCCATTAGATGAAGAGAAATTAGAGAAAAACTAATTTTTACATTAAGGCCCCTTTTTCCATGACGCAGCCTCAAATCAAGAAACGGAGAAAAAGGTCCCTAGGGATTGACCCCAGGAGTTCACATGTGAAGTTTCATCCAATTTGGTCCAAGGGATGCTGAGATCTGGCTGTGGACGGACGGACGGAAGGAAGGACGGACAGACGGACGGACGGAAGGACAGCGTGGCGACTATATGCTCCCCCGAAATTTTTTCGGGGAGCATAAAAAGAGGACGAAATTGGAACAAGAGGACCATGATGGTCCTATATCGCTCACCTGAACCAAAATGATATAAGCAACACTTTTCTTCCTTTCAAAAAATATTTATGACTTTAAGACTGAAAACGAACTTATGGTCAATAACATTGTGAAAATCGAACTCATCCAAGATTTCATCGTGCCCAACATTGTGTCCAAGATTTGTCTTGTTTGATAAATAATTGTAGATTCTGGAGTATAAACAAGGTCGAAAACAGCCGCAAACAGCAATTTTGTCAAATTCAAGGGCACATAACTCTCGACTTTCTAGTCAGATCAGGCTGAAAATCAAACTCATCCGAGATCTTATGATATCCAACATTGTGTCCAAGATTTGTCTTAATTGATAAATAATAGTAGATTATAGAGTGTAAACAATGTCAAAAACAGCCGAAATCGGCAATTTTATCAAATTCAAGGGCACATAACTCTCCATTTTTAGCTCACCTGAGCAACATGCTCAAGGTGAGCTTTTGTGATCACCCTGTGTCCGGCGTGCGTCGTGCGTCGTGCGTTGTGCGTCGGAAGTCGTCAACAATTTCTTTAAACATCTTCTCCTCCTTAACCACTGGGCCAATCCTAACCAAACTTGGCAGGCATATTCCCTGGGTGACCCTTTTCAAAACTTGTTTTCAGATTTTTGATTCGTCAAAAAATGTGGGCGTGGCAGGGCGGGGCTTATCAGACTTAGAGAAATTGTTAAATAATTCTTCAAAAATCTTCTTCTCCTTAACCATTGAGTCAATTTCTACCAAAGTTGGCAGAAATGTTCCTTGGGTGACCCTTTTCAAAACTTGTTTTCAGATTTTTGATTCGTCAAAAAATGTGGGCGTGGCAGGGCGGGGCTTATCAGACTTAGAGAAATTGTTAAATAATTCTTCAAAAATCTTCTTTTCCTTAACCATTGAGTCAATTTCTACCAAAGTTGGCAGAAATGTTCATTGGGTGACCCTTTTCAAAACTTGTTTTCAAATTTTTGATTCGTCAAAAAATGTGGGTGTGGCAGGGCGGGGCTTATCAGACTTAGAGAAATTGTTAAATAATTCTTCAAAAATCTTCTTCTCCTTAACCATTGAGTCAATTTCTACCAAAATTGGCAGAGATGTTCCTTTGGTGACCCTTTTCAAAACTTGTTTTCAAATTTTTGATTTGTCAAAAAATGTGGGCGTGGCAGGGCGGGGCTTATCAGACTTAGAGAAATTATCAAATAATTCTTCAAAAATCTTCTTCTCCTTAACCATCATGTCAATTTTTACCAAAGTTGGCAGAAATGTTCCTTGGGTGACCCTTTTCAAAACTTGTTTTCAAATTTTTGATTTTTCAAAAAATGTGCACGTGGCAGAGCAGGGCTTATCAGAATTTGAGAAATTGTTAAATAATTCTTTAAAAATCAAATGTTTATCCAATTTGTACCAATATTGGCTGGAATGTTTCTTGAGTGACTGTCTTCACTGTGTGTCAAGAAATTTTTGATTCGTCAAAAAATGAGGGCATGGCAGGGCGGGGCTTATCAGACTTAGAGAAATTGTTACATAATTCTTCAAAAATCTTCTTTTCCTTAACCAATGAGTCAATTTTTACCAAACTTGGCAGAAATGTTCCTTTGGTGACCCTTTGCAAAATTGTTTTCAAATTTTTGATTCATCAAACAAGAGGCCCAGGGGGCCTTATCGGTCACCTGAATCAAATGAGTAGACACAGTTAAGGAAAATGTTAAAAGTTAACTAATAGCGCACCCCCCAGCACCACCATTTCTTGACAGTTTTTTTTTTCTCTTGTACAAACTTATTTAAAGACTCAAATACCAAATGTGAATTCAATCCAACAATAGAACATTTCTTAATATGTACCCTATTTACCCCCTTTTGGCCCCTTTTGTGGCCTCAAAGGGAGATAACTCCATGATTTGTATAAATCTGAAGCGGCTTCCCAATGGGATGCTTCCTGCCAAGTTTGGTAGAAATCTGTCTCAAAAAAATGTAGAAAATGTTCAAAGTTTAGTAATAATGCGAACCCCTCCCATCCCCGATCCCCAGCACGACCATTTATTGACAGATTTTTTCTCTTGTACAAACTTTGTAGTCCTTGCCCTAAAGACTTTAACTTCCAAATGTGTATTCAATGCAACAGCCGGTTCATGAGAAGAAGATTTTTTAAGATGTACCCTATTAACCCCCTTTTTGGCCCTTTATGGGACCTCAAAGGGAGATAACTCCATGATTTGTACAAAATCTGAAGCGGCTTTCTATTTTAGGATGCTTCCTGCCAAGTTTGGTTGAAATCCGTCCAATGGTTCTTAATAAGAAGTCGAAAATGTTAAGTTAACTAATAACGCGACCCCCCTCACATCCCCCATCCCCAGCACGGCCATTTCTGGACGGATTTTTTTCTCTTGTACAAACTTTGTTGTCCTTACCCTAAAGACTCTAAATACCAAATGTGAATCCAATCCAACAGCCGGTTCATGAGAAGAAGATTTTTTAAGATGTACCCTATTTAACCTCTTTTAGGCCCCTTATGGGGCCCCAAAGGGAGATAACTCCACGATTTGTACAAATCTGAAGCGGCTTCCCATGGGGATGCTCCCTGCCAAGTTTGGTTGTAATCCGTCCAATGGTTCTCAAGAAGAAGTCAAAAATGTTAAGTTAACTAATAACGCGACCCCCCCCCTCACATCCCCCATCCCCAGCACGGCCATTTCTGAACGGATTTTTTTCTCTTGTACAAACTTTGTTGTCCTTGCCCTAAAGACTCGAAATTCCAAATGTGAATCCAATCCAACAGCCGGTTCATGAGAAGAAGATTTTTTAAGATGTACCCTATTTAACCCCTTTTAGGCCCCTTATGGGGCCCCAAAGGGAGATAACTCCATGATTCATACAAACCTGAAGCGGCTTCCCATGGGGATGCTCCCTGCCAAATTTGGTTGTAATCCGTCCAGTGGTTCTCAAGAAGAAGTCGAAAATGTTAAAAGTTAACGCACGACGGACGACGCACGACGCACGACGCACGACGACAGACAAAACACGGTCGCAATAGGTCACCATGACCTTCGGTCAGGTGACCTAAAAATGTGGGCAGGCAGGGCGGGGCTTATCAGACTTAGAGAAATCATGAAAAAAATCTTTAAAAATCAACCATTGGTCAAATTTGAAGTAAACTTGGCAGATCTGTTTCTTGAGTGACTGTTTTCAATGTGTGTTCATGATTTTTTTTATTTGTCAAAAATGTAGGCATGGCAGGGCGGGGCTTATCAGACTTGGAGAAATCATTAAACAATTCTTTGAAAATTTTCTTCTCCTTAACCGTTGGACCAAATTATACCAAATTATTCAGGAATGTTCCTTAAGTACCCCTTTTTATTTTTATTACAAATTTCTGATTCGTAAAAAATGTGGACATGGCAGGGTGGGACTTATTCGACTAGGAGAAATGATAAGAAAAATCAACTGTCGGGCCAATTCGTACCAGGGATGTTGCTTGAGTGACTCTTTGTAACAATAATATTGTTTGTGAATTTTTGATTTGTTAAAAAATATGAGTGTGGCAGGGTAGGGCTTATCAGACTTAAAAAAGTTGTACAGAAATTCTTCAAAAATCAATTATGGGGCCAATTTAAACCAAGTATAGCAAAATGCTCATTGAGTTACTCTTTTCAAACACTTTGTTGTAAATTTTTGACAGGTTAATAAATGTTGATGAGGCAAGGAGGGGCTTAAAATATTAAGCATATTAATGCTTGTAATGTATCATTCTGATGTTTCAAAATTTAATTGTAAAAGTTAAATCTTGGTTATAAAAATCAAACTGGAACAGCACATGATATTCAATATTTAAGATGTCACTACATGCAATATGATTGAATACTAATGTGACTTCATTGCATTCATTGGAAATTATGAAACTTTATTAACAATAATTTGATACGACTGATATACTCGGCAAAACTGCTAATGCATCACTCAGATCTTTGTTAATATTTTTTTAACGAATTTACAGAATACCTTCAAAATTTGCACATGCTGACTAACACCATTTGATAAGAGATCTATAAAATGTCATAGTAAATGTTACCGTATCTTGTAAAATATTGCACTTTTAATAAGGACACCCTTAATTCTAAAATTCATAAAGTCTGAAATTTGATTAAAATGGAAAATTCACGCATAACTTTCAAACCTTTTGTAAAGGCTGAAAGAGTTTCTGTTTATAAAAGTTACGCTTCAAAAAACAAACCGACGGCTTTAACTTTTTTATGGGCGCGTAATGTATTCCCACAGAGGCATTTTTACATCACTAGTGCCGTTGGTATCATTGATGGCGTCGACGGCGACTTAGGTTATGTAGACAAAAACGTATCGGTCTATATCTTATGAACTGTATAAGATGCAGTCTTGATATTTCACATATAGACAGGCCCCACAAAGACCTTTCACTTGACACTATAAAATTTGACATTGTGACCTTGACCTTGAAAAATTGACATTTTCTTTCAAAAAGGTGCGTCTATGCGAGCTACGTTGTCCCGGAACAGCCCTTGTTATGTTAGATAGAAAATTATTTTTTTCAGACTTAAATTTCACAATAAACCAGCTTTCAAAATCATGTCAAACAAAAATGATTGAAAAAGATCACAAGTTACACGAGCCGAAAAACTGTTTTGGTCCCCCTTTCGTATGACACGGTCACATAAGAAAGAAAACTTAGATATAGTTTTATGAATCAGTGCAGAAACTAGTGGGATAAATATTTGCCAAATTATAAATCTAAATCTTTGACAATAAAGAAGTTAGGCAATTTTAAAAAGTGATGCGTTAGCTCTTTTGCTGAGTATATATTTGTTCACAACAAAATTTATATCATACACTATCAAATACAGGAAGAACTCAGGTGAGCGATATCAGTGCCTTTCAGGCACTCTTGTTTTTATCAGATTGGACTGAAAATCAAACTTATCCAAGATCTTATGGTCTCAAACATTGTGTTCAAGTTTTGTCTTAATTGATAAATAATAGTAGATTATAGAGTGTAAACAATGTCAAAAACAGCCGAAATCGGCAATTTTATCAAATTCAAGGGCACATAACTCTCACCTTTCTGGTCAGATCAGACTGAAAATCAAACTCGTATAAGATCTTATGGTCTCCAACCTTGTGTCCAAAATTTGTCTTGATTGGTCAAAAATTGTAGATTCTAGAGTGTAAATAAGGTCAAAAACAGTCAAAAACGACAATTTTGTCAAATTCAAGGGCTCATAACTCTCATCTTTCTGATCAGATAAGACTGAAAATCAAACTCATCCCAGATCTTATGATCCCCAATATTGTGTCCAAGTTTTGGATTGATTGATCAATAATTGTAGATTCTAGAGTGTAAACATCGTCGAAAACAGCCAAATATGACAATTTTGTCAAATTCAAGGGCAAGTAACTCTCGACTTTCTGATCAGATCAGACTGAAAATCATACTCATCCGAGATCTCATGGTCCCAAACATTGTGTCAAAGTTTTGTCTCGATTGATGAATAATTGTAGATTCTAGAGTGTAAACAAGGTCAAAAACAGCCGAAAATGGCAATTTTGTCAAATTCAAGGGCACATAACTCTTGTCTTTCTGGTCAGATCAGACTGAAAATCGAACTCATCCGAGATCTTATGGTCTGCAATGTTATGTCCAAGATTTGTCTTGATTGATCAATAATTGTAGATGCTAGAGTGTAAACAATGTCAAAACTAAGTATTTTTCGCATTCAAGGGCAGATAACTCCTGACTTTCTAGTTCGATCTGACCCATAATCGAACTTATCAGAGATCTTATGGCCATACATGTTTTGACCAAGTTTGGTCAAGATTGGCTTATATTTGTAGATGCTAGAGTGTAAACACGAAATTGTGGACGGACGGACGGACAGACAGACAGACGGACAGACAGACAGACAGACGGACGACGGACAAAAAGTGACCACAATAGCTCACCTTGAGCACTTCGTGCTCAGGTGAGCTAATAATGTCCAAAATAGTAGACGAATTGGGAGTAGACCAAATGGGATTAAACCATATGAATGCCTACTCTCTTACGAACAGAGCGTATTCTCCCTACATTCCATTTCGATAGAATACTCTCTGTTCTTGCGGGGTCGTTTCACGTCTAATCTCGGGGCCTTGGCGGGATTTCGGTATCCAATCGTCGCCAATATACTCATAAACAATCGAAATTTCTGATACAAGAAATGATTGGCTAACGCTTCAAATTACCAGCTTCCGCCAAAAATAGAAGCGACGTAATGTATTCGTAATCAAACCAGATCAAACTGAAAGATTTTGATTCGATAATTCAAATGTTACCGGCTTCAGCCAAAAATAGAAGCGACGTAATGTATACGTAATGATCATGCAAGATAAAACTGAATGATTCTGATTCGATAATTCAAATGGTGTGCTATAATTAGATTATGACGACCAAATAGGCTGTTGGCGTACCGAAAACTGCAGAGGTCATATTTGATGGTTTAATCAATAGAGCTCGGCATGGAGAGTAGTGAATGCCAGATTGGACAGACTCCTCTCTATCATTCAAATTGATAGATTCTGCCATCCTAGCATTTCAAGTGAGTAAATTATGTCTGCTCCATGTCCTGTTCCAAATAGGAAGAGGAAGTTATTTCTTTAGGGAATTTGACATGCTATTCACTTACCTGGGGCAAGAGAATCGACCAAGGCTCCGATGGCTTTCCCGTCGTTCCAGTCTGTTGTGAAGTTCTTGATGGGCATTTCTGGCACTTTGCTGTTGATCCAGTTGAGCAGTCTCTGTTTGGGTGTGGGGCCGCCCTCGGATGGTTGGGGCTCCTCCCCCTCCCACATGGGCATGGAGATGGAATAGTGTAAGATGAGCGTCCATATCAGACCGAGAATGAGCTTCAGTTTACAGTCTACAATGTCACCAGAATCTGGAAAATAGGGGGCAATAGTTATTATTAGCATTTTGAAGAGATGACTAATATAATGTCAATTCCAGGTCTTGTTTGAGAAAGGGTTAATCAACTTATTCCTGACCGTAAAATGACTAGTAAGACTAGTCCAAAGCGTTGTAGACAACAAAATGAACACTTTAAGGCTTTTATATACCTCTTGATAAGGGTAAAAGAATTTTCCCATCTTACGATATCAAAATGTGGCTTCTGTTTACATTTGACCCTGGCCTTGTAATTTGTAAACATACAAAACAGTATCAATGACTGACATTCCCATGCATTTCAAAATATATAAATTACATAATCTGGTAAATGTATCCCAGGTTATGTTTGCATGTTTGGCTTTTATATCATTTTGCACCAATAGTAATTTGAAAATACACAATAACATTAAAAACATCAAGGGGCAGAAAAACTGTGTTCGATTACAATATTTTGAACATTTCAAAGTGGCTGGAGCATTGGATTCTTCTTATTCTTCCTTCCTGAATGACAACTACATCTTTCAGTCCAGCCTCCAGCTACTTATCCCATTTAGGTTTACATATTACAATTATCCAACTATTAAAAGGAGGCAAAAGTCACAACAGATATTGGCCCCAGCCAGGAATCCAAACAGAGAACCCATACTTACTTAACCCTTTCGTTTGCAGAATTATTTCCCAGAAATGACTTTTTCCCTATTTCCAAGCACTTTATGTATACAAATGCATAATAGATAGGTTTTACTTGCAGAAAACCCATAAACCTATATATCATTTGAAAGGTTATTCAATTTCCTTTAACAATATAACTGATAGTAACTGATAGAAAATTTGCATCTCATCAAAATCTCGACCTCTAGCCCCATGACCCCTGTCAGGCCCCATGCCATGACCCCCGACCACCCCCACCTCTACGATTTGGGACTGAATTCGGTTTAGGGTTATCGGAATCACTATCGGGGTCTCCGAAACATTTTTAATGTTCAAATCACCCTTTTACACCCAAAAAATCAGTGTAATCGCTATCATCATTGTCCGAGACTGACATGATGATTCACGGGACCACTTCTGCAGAATATTGAACCCTCCTGGCCATCGTTACAGCTCATAAAACCCCCAAAACTGCGCTTTTCTTCACATTTTACGAGAGCAAAACATTATTGCGCAATATTTCAGCATGTATCCGGTGTCATAATAACTTTACCAGTGTAAAAATTGCTTTTAAAAGCCCATGCCCCCCTAAACAGTATAAGCGTTCCTGACCGCGCTTTAAAGCGCGCTTGCAAACGAAAGGGTTAAGGGCCTGACAGACACTATGGTCTGTGATGGCTAATTCATGAGGAAATTTTATCAATGAAACAACATATCATCAGCTATGTTAGATAATGTTGTAACTACAGTTTGAATAAGCTATAGTTATGTTGTTTTCTAAATTAGCCCATTATGTATACCAGTACAACAGTTCTGTTTTGAAGGGGTAAAACAAAAGTGATTGTTGAGTAGCAGTGAAGACACTTAATCTGCACTTGAATCCACTCCAATCTTCATCTTATCTCTACATCACAGCCTACTGCAAATCTTACTCTCTAACCCTTCAACTTACAGTCATATAATAATGTAAGTACAACTATCATTATTCTGTAGTGCATTTCAACTGTTCCTACCCAATCCAAAAATATTATTACACTCTTAAATGAATAAATGTTCTTTTTCAGCAAAATCTTGGACATGGAAATGATAAAAGGACCATCCGTGAAGTCAGTAAAATTTATAAATTTTTCTTTGTTTGCCTCAGTATTTTTTGTGCTAATTGTAAACAAATCTTTTCTTCATCAATGTCTATTTTGTAGTTGACCCCAGCTTTAAAATAGAAATAGTAAGGCTTACAATAAATTCCTATAATGCTCTTCTGAAGGTTGCAATCATCTCAAACAGACAGCTAAGGCATGGACAGGGCCTTATACTTAGTCAATGAAGTCTCTTCAATACCATCTATGGGTAAGGGACAACATCAAGTTGTTATCAAACTTTCATTTATCATAAAGGCGACATTATTATAGAGGTGTCATTACAAACTACCTAACATTGCATAACATCAATGGTATGCTCACTTATTTTTTGACACTCAACATTTCCGACTGCTGTTTCAGCAGTTTACTCTAATTCACTTTTATCATGAGAGCAATTTCTGTTTCAACTTTTATACCCTTTCCAAAATGGCAATTGATTGATTGAATGGGTTTTAATTGAAAGCAAACTTAATACAATAAATAGCATGCCATGGCAGCTGGATCACATGACTATTGACTCGTATGTTATTTCTATAAATAAGAATACCACATCATTTCAAAGCCTGTCCCGCTGTTTTTCAACATAGGTAAAAAGAATTTTCCATCCATTGGTTGAAGAGAAATTTCCGAAAGGATATTGGTCGCTGACAGAAATCAAATTTAGAAATCCATTATTGAGAGTCTAATGTCATACTTATCAATTCCCTATATTAAATAAGCTCTATGGAAAATAGGAAATCTGAGTACATTTTGAAAGAAAAATAATCATTGAAAGAAAAGGCGAAAGGAAGACCCAACTTACAAATATATTAATTAATTATTACACTTCTAAACCATATCAATGCATAACAAATGCAGAAAATTCATCTTTATGTCATTATAATGAACACAATTCCATCATTACATGCACCAAATCTCTGGCATCACATCATTATTGGTAACTGAAATCAACCAGACACCTTGGGAATGACAGTTCACTACAAACTGACATATTTATTGTGAAATAAGAAACAATCAGTAATTAATTCTCTGTTATTGGCATTATTTTGTAAGTTTTTGTTTTTGTTATTGTTGTTATTACTGCTGCTGCTGCTGTTGTTTGTGGAATGTTTTAACATATCTATGCCTTAAATTCTGTTAACTAAGGGTTTACAATGACATTTAAATTTGATATTCAGACTGCATATTTTCTCTTGCTCTCTCCCCCACACAAACTCAAAACTAAATTGAACATTATTATCCCTCCATTGGAACCATTTGTTTTTGAAACGCCAAGGTCCATGTAACAGTAACTATGACAAGTTGATATTTGACCTTGATGCTTGAATGATGACCTTGGTGTTGGCATCACATAAAATGGGGCATAAACAGGAGATACTGATTACAAGCATTTGCATCTTTATTCCAGTGTTTTCCAAAGAATACTTTCTTGATAAAGTCAAAACTGTTTGTCATTGACACATTTTCAATGTTGGTAAATATCAAACTTCTATCAAGTTGTGACATTTCAATAAAGTAAAGTTGCTGGTAATGTGATGAAAATTGCTATAATTCATGAAAAAGATCCAGAAAAGGATAAAAATAATGGGACCAGTAAAATCTTGAGGAAACTGCATGGTCATTGTATGGCTATGGGTTAAGATACATGTCAAAAAGTCAGGGCCCCCTCCGCCTGCACCAATTTATAGTTCTAATATTTCATGTCAAGATGCAATTGCCATTTATTTGTAACAATATACACTGAAACAAAATGCTGCCATTCATGAATCAAATTTCATTCTCATGAATCATGCTCCCATTCGGATGTGGTTTAACACTTTCCATAACAACAATATCTTACAATGGGTTCAATTCGAAAACAGCTACAGAGAGAGAGAGTATTTGTATAACAACAAAAAATATTGAGGCAAAGGAAGACAATGCTGATCACCAGCATTTTCTTCTTTTGTCCCAATATTTGTCAATCTATTAACTTCCATCTGGGGCATTTAAACAGGGCTTGTTTAGCAAAGCGTACACTTTTACTACAGCGAGTCACTATTAGATTACCTGTCTGGGTTTTTTACTCCCACATTCCCTGTGGCAGCCTAAATAATTAATTCAGAAGCATGGGCTAATAATCCTTCATAACCCTTTTCAAAAACATGAAAATGGAAATCATTTGTAAGCAAAATGAAAACCAAGACAGCCACATCGATGTAAAAAGCCCAAAATTTGTCGACAATTGAATGGAAAGAAATGGAGAAACTGCGGAATCATGTTTGTCTTTTCCCTATGCCATTCAAAGGAATGTCAGAAACATCTAAACATCTTACTACTTGGAAAAGGGGCAGTCCTACATCCTACACATCCAATATTTTATGATATCTTAAAAAGTTCAATTTTGAGGCAAAATAGCAAGGCCAAGGTTTAAGGTAGTCTACCCCTAATGCGATTCGGGCGACATAGAAATTATTCGGGCAAAGTCTAAAACATTGGGCAGTGGAACTATCCACTGCCGAATGTTTACAACCGCGTCCGAATAATTTTGGAAATGTATTGTTGATGCTTGAAAAAATCTGATGTTTTATGAAAATCAAAATGGCCACATTGCCGGTATTCTAACTTAATTCCAGCTGATTTATCATTGCTCCTTGAACATTTCTTGTGTGGCTCAGATCTTTTATATTTATTGCTTCATTTCAAGTATTTCACTAACATCATATTAAAGCTACTATTTCCCAGATTTGGACCCAAAAATTGTCAAATACAAAAGAAATGTACACTTTTTAAGCTTTATATGACCTGATTAAATGATTACGAGAAACTATTGAAGCAACGACTCATTTTTTCGCAATTTGATACCAAATTCATGAAGCGATGTCGAAAGTAGGTCAAAACAGTAGGACATGCGACTTTCTTAAATGACGTCACAACATACATGATGACGTCATATTGAAATTTAAGTATGAATCTCGTTTGAATCATGGTCCGCGCTGTATGCGCATGCGCAACAATTTGAAAATAATTCTAACCCCATCAGTGATGGGGTTGAATTTAGGCTTGGATTCTCCCTAAATTCAGCTATCTGTCTTGTAATTTCGGCTCATTCTCTGTCTGAATCGCATATTATTAACCATCCCGAGGTGGTCAACACAAAAGTTTTGCATATTTTTTCAAAAAATTTCATTTTTTGCAATAAGACCATCTGTTACCGTCGCCCTTTAACCCTTTCCCAAACAAGACCTGGTTTTGACGTCCCTAATAGAAAAGGCTTGGGAAAACATTGAAACAAAAGAAACTGCTGATAACCAGCAGTTTCTCCTTTTGTCTCAATATTTTCTGTGCCATATTTTACACAAATCCTATCACTAATAACATCCATTTTGTCATTTGTGGCAGTTTTTGAAGAGAATCGCCCTAGATTTTTGTCGTTTGGGAAAGGGTTAAGATACCGTCCATCTAGTTTCAAAATAATTCAAAACAGGCCGATAAAGTAATTTGCATATTAATGAAAAGGCTAAAACATACATACAAGAGAATGTTTTAAATGTTTACTCAAGTAACCTAATCTGCCTTAATTGTCGATAAAAAGATGTTTTTAGACAGCAAGAAGACATTTAATCCTTTCTCAAGCGAACAATTCAGATTGTTCCAATGCCAAAACTGTTGTAGACAACAAATTATGACGCTCATATGAAAATGATTTGAGTACAATGTAGAGAAAATATGGAGGCAATAGGAGAATATGTTGGGCATCAGAATGTTCATCTATTGCCTCAATGTTTTTCTTTTAGCTTACTATTACCATCATGGAAGTCAAAACCAAAGTTTATTTAAGAAAGGGTTCATGAATGAAGAGGCTGAATAAATAGAAAGGTTTCATGTATTCTTGATCAAATAATTATGTATGAGAATTCACTGAGGCATGTAATCAAACTTAACACCATTTCACCTCATCCTTACCCCAGATCCTCTTAATGTAACCCTTTCCAAAACAAGCCACGGTTTTACGCCTTCCTAAGAAAAGATTTAGGGAAAAGAAGAAAATGTTGATAGTCGATGTCAGTGAATAATGTAATCAAACTGGAGACCATTTCACAGTAACCTTAAGGTAGAATACCCGTAATGTGGCCATTTTGAGAGTTATAAAACGCCAAGCGCCATCGTTAGGTATCCAAAATTATTCCGGCATGGTCATAAACATTTGGCGGTGGAACTTAGTCATAGCAGACTCTTACTCATGGAGGCCAGGGTTTGGTCCCCTGCCATGTGATATTGTCTCAACCAGATCAAACCCCAGATCCCAAGAGTAAAAGCATGATGTGCTACCAACTGTGCTGTGGCTGTAGCCTCTCTGGTTTTGGATAGCTTCAATGTTATGAAGGGTTGACTCTTTCCCAAACAGCAGAATTTGGTGGTCCAAACACTCTAAGATGTTGCAGACGACAATATGGAAGATATTGAAGGTAAAATTTCTGAATAATATAGCATAGTAAATATTGAGGCAAAAGAAGAAAATGCTGATTATCAGCATTTTCTTCTTTTGCCTCAATGTTTTCCCAAGCCTTATCTATTAGGTGCATCAAAACCAGGTCTATAAGTTTGGGAAAGGGTTAATTACTGATTATCTAGCCTGCAGGTGCATAATGCATTACTGATTTGTTTTGTTTCATCATTATTAGAGAGGTTTCGATTCCGAACTTGTACGCCTACTTCTACGTGTACGAGTAATTTTTGTGCGAAACGTCACTATGACGTCATCACTTTGTGATTATTTATCACTCTCGCTACACGTCGAAAACTTGTAGAGGCCGGTTTACACGTAAGTAAACACTTGTAGCTTTTTATTCTTAATTGGTACAGTTTCTATGTGTTTAAATGAATGCATGAGGTAATTCATGCATTTTTTAATGAGAATATACTTGTGAGTGGTATCCTAACAAGAATAGTTTGAAAGTTACAGCGTGTTTAATACAGGTCGTATCAACGACCTTTCCTAACCCAATTTATGCCAGTACATAGAGTCAGTACCGCAAGTATTTACCCACTAACCCTGCATAGGATTTATGCAGTTGACGCCTTTTCAAACTTAGTAGATCTAGATCAAGTTTATTAAACTGAAATTTATAGATCTACTGTCATTTTCAGATAAGTTTCCGAAGGAAATTCTGACCATTTTTAATATTTTTTGCTGAAGTTTTTCAATAAGGGTAGATCTGGAATTGGGGGGAAAATGCTGGAATTTTCTTCTTTTCCGCTGGTGCTTTCCAAAAACACTTCTAGTTTTGAAACGGGTACAGTTTTTTAACCCTTTTAACCCTTTCCCAAATCACCTGCTACAAGTACACGTACGCGTACAAGTTGGAAATCGAAACCTTCCCTAGATAGAAACGTGTACGTGTACGTGTAGTTACAAGTACACGTACACATACACGTACAAGTTTGAAATCGAAACCTCTCTATTGTATGTAAACAATAGATAAATTTACATCAACTTTTCATTTTTTTGGTGTCTGCTTCGAAAACAAGAATCTCTCCCATGAAGTTAACCTTTAGTTTTAGAACCCTTTCGGGCTGAGGAGAAATTTTCATTTTATAACACACATTTTTCTTAAAAAATTCAATTCTTTTAAAACTAGTCACCAACAGTTACTTCTTTCAAATTAAAGTAAGCTTACAATTTGTCCTTTAAACTGGGAAAGGGTTCAAGTCTGGGATCATCAAGAATGTCCTGTTTCCTAGTAGTGACCTAAATTAAATACATTTTCATGACAGTTGTATATAAACAAAAGCTACAGTTATTGTCCAGCAAGATTAACCCGGGACATCTGCATATGTAATGACCCCACTTCGGTTTTGTTTTGTTAAGACGCTCAACTAACGGACTTTGCGCACGAAAATTAAGTTGTCCCGGGTTAACCTTGCTGAACAATACAAGTTTGATTTTCAATGAGGCTGTCTTAGAATCAGATTTGGTACAGTCATAACAAACTGGAATGCTAATCCAGAGGTTGTCAGTAGGAGCCCCAGACACTCAAGTCATGACACATGTCATGCTGATCTAGAGGTTGCTGGTAGGAACTACAGACCTGTAAGTCTTACATATCTCTGCTTTTCAACGAAAACAAGCAAACAAGCTGCAATTACAAGTTTTTTTTTGAAAAGTGACAATATGACACATAAGACCAAGTTCCCATCAAAATTATTCATGATCTAAGCTATTTTGTGGGATGTGGAAGTAAACGCCAGCAATGAAATGATTACCCTTTGAATATCCTGAGTTTACTTAAAACTTCCTTTTATGCAACCTCACCTTGGTGTGTGAAACATGAATTTACAAAGTATTTCATTATTATTTTTAGGAACAACTGTGTAATATGCAAGGATAACTGTTATATGATTGTTAAGGTTTGGCAGGAGCCTAAATAAGTTTTCAGCCTCACTGCTACATGCCAAGGTAACACAGAGGCTGATTGAGTTACCTATAAACTGTTCTGTTCAAATGTGTGCCATGATATAGAGAAGATTTTCCAGAAGTTACTTGTTGTTTTTTCTGTCATTTACTGGTACATGCACCTAAATAAGAGTCAAGATACATGCACAAAAATGTCACCCATCAATGGTTTGATATCGTGAACCTATGAAGGGGAGCAGCTGGAGGCTCGGTAAGGGTGTTGTGGTAGTACTGGTATGAGAAACCAATAGGAATCCATGGTTAGGTGCTCCAGCCGCCGCAATATGACCTTAAAAGTTAAAAACGGCGTTTAACCCCAATAAACCAAACCAGATATATGTATGAACAATTTACTGATTGCAATGCAACATACACCCACTAAAGGGAGATAATTAAACAAGTTATATATGTGTTATAATAATAACTTATTTAGGTTTATTTGTCTGATCAATGTAAGTTTTCTGTGTCCAAATTTTAAATTCAAGTCCTGCGGTGAGTTCTTTTGTTTTTTATTCTATTACAATTTACATGACAGTGACAACAAAATCCGTCTGAATCTATTTTCTTTTGAAAACTGATGTTGATAAGTACTACATGACAGTCTTCCCTTTTTAAAAAACAATTTTGAATTTAAAACTTTATTATAGGACAAGGATTTTGCTGACAAACATTAAATTTTTTTAATCAGATTTCATGTTTACATGTTTGTGGCTTCAGACCTGCTCACTGAAGTAAATCATTCATTTTACCTACAGTCATCTACTCTTTCCAAAACAATCAGGTTTTCCTATTTCCTTTTCAAATAACTTTTGGAAAAATATTTAATGAAAGTCAGCATTTTATTAATGTTCCCATTTTACCCACAACAGTTACATCATATCTCTTTCAATAGTATTTTTTAATGCATTGCATTTTTTTTGCTTACTATTAAACCTTTCAAATAAGAACTAATTTAAAATTTTGTTGTGACAAGTTAAGAAGGGTAAATCGAGACACCTCATTTAAGATCACCTTGAGTATTACATTATTTTCTCATATATCATTAAGTCAGTTACCTAAAGCAATTAATAGCAGCATGGGCTGGGGTAAACTTGATACAGATACAATCTCAGGTGATTTGCTATTATATTATCAGCTATGTTCAAAACAGCCATATCTATGACATTTCCAACATAGCCATCAAAATGAAACAATCCCATCCCAGCCTGGTGTCTAACCGGTGAAAATTTCACTGCACTTTAACCCTGGCATTGACATTTGACATTTTCTCCATTTTTCTCAATGATTTCCATGCTGTGATGTTCAAATATCTTTTCTTTTTTAACTGTTATATGCAACACCTTTGGAAAAGGATACTCCTAACATTCTATTGATGATGGGGGAAAGGTTAAAGCAATAACCGATATTTTGAATCAGCAGAATCATGAAAGTTTGAATTGGAAGAAAGTAAATCAACAATACATATTTTCGATTTTGTAAATATGTGGTAACGGGTTTAACATCTTAGAACTTCAAATCAGAGACAGTTCAATTAAAGGGCCTGAAATCATTGCCCCTGGGGCTGATATTGATTAATGGACAGCTGACCTGGGATGCGGTCAGCTAATTTGAAGTCACCTTTACATGAATGTAACATTTATCTGAATAAACAGTTGAAAGTATCGAATCACACATCATAAAATTACGGCACATTTATATTGCCTATGCAACACAGCCTTGAAGGGTTTTTAGAGAGCATGGCTCTCTTATTTTATCATGCTTTAATGTACTTTAGATGTACTTTACAAACCGCACAACAAAAATAGTTCCTCCCAAACAAGACAAAAAGATCTAAATGACAAATAGAATAGTCTACGTGTCAAATGTGTCATAATATAAAATAGATGGCATGTATGATCTAAGCAAAAAATCAAGTATTAAACAAGTCTTAAATAAAAAAGAGATCTGAGTAGTAATTTGCCATTCACAATTGGGTCATACAGGTCATGCGGTCAAGTCATGTAGCCTAAATTTTGGACATTGCAAATGGTCCAAAAATAGAATCACATTCCGCAGACAGAAATTCTACTAGTGGGTGTCTATCTGAGTGTATTTATTGTAAAGCTTGTGCTGTTTGGTGATAGTATGTTGTGTCATGGATAAAGGGGGCATTAGAGTAAATTTCCTATTAACCCATTACCACACAATGACTCTTTTTGACTCCCCTCAACATAATGGCCATAGAAAACATCGTGGAAAATGAAGAAATTGCTTGTGACAAGCAATTTCTTCATTTCCCACAATGTTTTCCATCCAAAAAGACCTAAAAATTAAAAATTCCATTCACTTGAAATTGTCGTCTGCAGGATCTTTCAACTTTGATCCCCCTAAAATTTTGCCGTTTGGTAATGGGTTAACTCATCTTCTCACACATTTATGAATGAATTGATTTGAACTTATCCTTTCCCAAACAAAACTTTGTTTTAATGTATCTATAAGAGCAAGCTTTGGAAAATATTGAGGTAAAAGAAGAAAATGGTGATATGTTTGGTGATACAATATTGCATCACAGAAAAAGAGGCTTCACTTTATTGTCAATACATTTTAACACATTCCTCCATTTATGGTTGAATTTGTAAGAAACTATGATGGACAGTTCCTCATTATGCAGCCTTTTGAATGAAGTCATGTTTTGGTGACGTTTTGGTGGGCTTTCTTTCAACCCATTACCACACAGTGACTCTTTTTGACACCCACAGGAAAATAGCCTCAGAAAATAATGTGGAAAATGAAGAAACTGCTTATGACAAGCAAATTCTTCATTTCCCACAATGTTTTCTATATAGAAAGACAGAAACGTGTAAAATTTCATTCAGTTGAAATTGTCGTCTGCAACATCTTTGGATTCGGGACAGTCTAAAATTTTGCCGTTGGATTAAAATGCTTTGTTAATACAGCTCCACCTATATTCATGGATTGTTTTGCATGAATTATGTTACCATGCAATATTGTCACAAGATTTCATGTTGTGTCAAACATGCTCTCTAACAGTACTTTCAGTACTTTGATTAACTTTAATAGCCCATCCCCAATAGACAATATCGTCATTGTAAATGCAAAACCTTGTATCTCGTTTTTGCAAAATTTTAAAGGGGAGCGAAAAAAGTGTAATAATTTTTCCCAAACTGAAATGTTTAACTTGAAATTTGGATATAATTTTTCACAAATGATTTGTCATTACAACTGATCAGTGAAAATATCTCTACGAGGTTTTGCATTTACACCGATGATATGGGCATTAACATTAGAAAGGGAAGGATAATTACAATATTTTGCATGATTTTATTGGTGATATCTAACAAGATTTTCTGTACATTCTCACAGTATAAGTGTTTATAATCTTGTTCGACTTTGCATTAATGCATCAGTTCAGATTTCAAAACGACAGACTTTCACAGACCTTGTAAACTACAGCATCAACCTCATGTTGTGGTTGCAGGGTTTTAGGAAGCTGATGAGGACAAACTGATACAACTTCATGATTGATGTATACCAGTCATAAAGACAGTGACTTCACAAGTACAGTCTTAATTCATTTTTGACAGTCCATGCCTGTGGGCAATGTTACATACTTATTTCACACCTTACAAACTGCATGTAATGCTACAACAGCAATAGGTTCTGTTGCTTTCAAATAATGATACATCATGATAATATGCATGGCAGATTTGGTACAGAGGTAACACACTGGATTGGTAACACAGGAGTCTCCAAACTCCAGTCTTCCATTGAGACCTTGAATTATTAGGCCCTACTGCCTTAACTATTAAATAGGATGTACAAAATGTAAAGCTGTAATACTCCATTCAAACATGAAAATGAATTTGTTTTAATGTAAACTAATGGAGTTACAATGCAGGACTCATAATTTCAGCAAAAGTATTCCAAATCATACCATTCTATAAATTACATACAAAAGTTAACAATTGACCCTGAGAACAATCATTCAATTGTTATGCATACCAGTTTTATGATCGCATTTTTACATATTCACAAAAGAATGTCTGACTACTGGGATATTCAATGACTTTTTAAGTGTAAATCTTGTATTTGTTTGTTAAGCGCTTACAAAAAAGTATCACAAATAATCTTGTGAAAGCGGATGCATTTAAGATCAATGATTAATCCATTTGACTTTGAAATTACTTGTAACAGCAACACAATTTACTTAAATAATCTACAATTTATAAAATTGTGCAATTTATGCTCTACAATTTCCAACAGACAAGATACTAAATACTACTATTCCAAGCCAGACAACCAAATCCCTGGAAAAGATCCATTGCTAACAATGATATTTATGAATGTTGCAGTTCAAAGCATGTCTTCAGAATGTGGAACCTTGAGTTTCATCCCAAATACATTCTGTAACAGCAGCAAGACATTCTCAGGGTAAGGCACACACATTCAATATGAATTTATTGCTGAAATAGAGCTCAACAGCCAATAATTCAGGGGACCAATGAAGTGATGCAAGAGACCAACTTGACATCATAGAGAAGTTCAAACTTTAAAAGATTGAAACAGTTTGAATTGAGCAAAGAAGAATTTGGGATTAAGGCCTGATCAACATCCCATCCAAAAATATGCTTTATAACTGACCATTCATGGAGTGCTCCTGTAGTAATATGGAATCTGAATGGTGTATGTGACCAGGCCTTTACTTTTTTTATGCTATGTTCCCACTGCTGATCAGATCAACTTGATCATCCCAGTCACCCATGTCAAGCTCCATCTGTACTTGATTGTGCTTGGTTGGGTTGCTCTGATCTGCAGTGGGACCATAGCTTTAACACTCTGGTCATCTCATTATAGCAAGAGAACAGGAAATTATGGAAGAGAAAAATTTCATGGCCTTGACCTTAGTTATACTTTAGGCAGGTAACAAAAACAGCATCTGGAAAATGTCTAGCCAACATTTTTTCCTCAAAATAATTGTTTTGTTGATTAAAATGACATTTGTAATAAATATCTTTTCCTGGCGAGGACTAATTGTTAACATCTAAACCTAACCCTTCATAGAAACATCTTTTTACAACCACAAAAAACAATCTCAGTAAAATTTTCACAACATTTTTTTCTTGGTACAATTGAGATACTTTGCCTCTCAAAAGAGAATTTCTAAGATTGTGACTTTAATTGCTTAACTTTTTCCTAAACATCCAAAATTTGGACTGTTAAAATTTGAAAGATTCAGACAGCTAAATAGATATTGATGAATAAAGGTTTCGGGTAAAATATATCACAGAAAATATTGTCATATCCAGCAACAGTTACTATCAAATTAATTTTTTTACATTTGTGAAAGAGTTACATGAATAAAATATGAATAAATAGATAACTGGGCCTGCCATTTTAAATACCTAATAGACCACATGCAGTTGAATGGATTACATGTTTACCGAGTGTGACGCCATAAAAATTCTCCTTATATGGGTGAAAATACACTACAGTTTACTGAATGTACAGTTTTTATACCAAAATATTGAATGTATATTTATTACTTCAAATATGAATGGGGATTGACACCTATTTTTACATTATTTCAGTCATATTGCAGTGGCTGTAATATCTTATCATGGAATCCAGGCCTTTCTCTCACCAGTGCTGCTGCCCTAACCTGTGACTGCTCTTTCCTCATTGAATGTGCCCACTTAAAACTTCAGAAAGATTTAGGCGGGATTTTGAGCCGTAACTGGCTACATGAATCATTTCGTCTAAATCATGTACATTTTGTGTTGTAAAAATTTATTACATTCAAAGCTATACATATTGCATGTTATGAAATTTAAGGCAGATTTGTTGTAGTGGTAACGCGCTGGACATTAGTAACATAAGGGTCGCAGGTTGGATCATCTACCACTTCATTCTTTTGGATGAGACTTTAAATCTAAGTCCGGTCTTCATACGACCTTAGCTGAACATTGAGTTCACTGTTGGGTGTAAAACTTTTTACAATTAATCTTAATGTAACTTATTTAGAGAATTTTTAGAATGGTTAAAAAATGATAGCCAAAGACTCAATCTAGATTTAATACTAATACTAAATGTGTGAATTTGACTTGAAAAGTATCTTTAGACAAATGATAGTCCAAGACTGTCAGTCAAGACTCAGTTTAGTTTGTATGCTGCTAAATGCGAAAATTCCTCATTATGTCAAATTTGACCTAAATAATGGTAAGTTCTATACAGGAAACACTGGCCCCGTTTTGACCCCTAAATAAGGCTATCGTTTGTATCTAGAATTACAGTATCCTATTGTGACCATTTAACCCTTTCCAAAACAAGACCTGACTTTCACATCAGCAAGAGTATGGACATGAGAAAACCATGAGGCAACAGAAAAAAAAGCTGATAACCAGCATTGTCTTCTTCTGCCTAATTTTTTTCTCTGCTGCATTGCACACATATTCAATCTTTTACATCAATTTCCATTTTGTCCTCTTATACAGCAGCTATGAAGAGTCATTTGCTGTTTTGGAAAGGGTCAAATCAAGTGGACATTATCCCTTCATCTAATTCTTGTAATAATTGCAGTGCTGTGTACGGATACTATTGTGCTATCTAAATGTGGCATATATGCCTGCTGGAAACTTTATTATTTTCAACTGCTTTGGTCATAATGTGGCGGCTGGAGCACCTAACAGTGGTTTCTAGGTATTTCTCTCACCAGTACCACACAAAATCCAAAACGAGCTTCCAGCTGCTTTCACACATAGATGATGCACACTCAATGGTGAGAGACAAATGACTTGTCAAATGTCCGAATGGATAGTGGCAGAGCCGGGATTGGAACTCACAACCCCTAGATTGAGAGACTCAAACTTTAGCCTGCTGGAAGATCAATGAATTCATCAGTATCAGCATAAGGGTTAATAAACATCCCTCATCAGATGCATACATCAAAATTTATACCTGTCCTCAGCATAAAATCAATACACGAGTTGTTAAATTGTGAGCGATTGACGGAAAATGACCCAGAAAATGGCCGAATTATTGGCCAAAAACAAGTATTTGATGACTACAGCCAGTAAAAACTCATGCAGATACATTCAATATACACAATAACACTGCCATTTAATTGACCCAATTAACTAATCTGTGAATTTGTCAACCCTTTTGCACTCAAAAACATGAGCAAAACTACCTCCTTCAATTTGTATTTCCCTGATTTAACCAATCTAAAGCTTCAAATTACAAGGAAACGCAGTTTCTAAGAGTCTTATAAAAAGAAAATTGGTAAAAATTTCACTTTTATTGTAAATTTATGCTACTGATTACAGATAGATTGGAATAAAGGTGAGTATAGCCTTACTATATGCAAATAAAGTCAGGGCAACAGATAAGAGGGGAGATTCGAGCAGTCTAAATTCCTTATATCAAGTCCAAACACTATGTTGTGGGTACTCAATGGAATTGTCTCGGTGAGACAATTCCAATGAGTACCCTCAACATAGGGTTTGACGAACAATTAATGATATTTTGCATTTTGAAAAGTCATTTTTCCGCTCATACCTGTAGCTCTACAGATTACCTATGGTGGCTATTTTTAACCTTGTAAGGTGTAGCCTAGTCTATAATTATGTATGAGTATTATGGTGTTCTCTTTATCCCCTAGCCTTAGAATTGTTTTGATCAAAATGAGTCATTGTAAGAGAATGATAGACTTCAAATATAAACAATTTGACAAACAAATAAATCTGTTCAAATAGCAGTATGTACAGTTGTACTATAGTCCTGTCAGGTTACTGTTATTCTGTGTAGCAAATCTTAAATTCTTCTAAGTCCCTATTCATGGTAAAGTGAGGCATAAACAATGAAAAATAACTACATTATGTTTACAACCCAGTCCCGTAGGAAGCAATTTCATATTGGGGGGGGGGGCTAAAGTCCTTCTCCTGAATATTGGGGGGGGGGGGCTAATTTGGAATTTCCCAAAATTTTCAGCGTAAAATTAAGAAAATTTTGCATTTTTGGCCAACTTTGGGCCCCCCCCCCTGTTCCTACGGGCCTGCAACCACCTTAAAATTACTAAAATCAATCAAATTATGACCGTGAAACGTGTTTTTTTCTACAATTGGCAAGCATGTCGGCCATCTTGCTTTTGTATAGGGTTGTTGGAAATTTGGTTGGATTTTTCATAAAACAAGGAAATTTGTTATTTAAAAATTATACTGAAGTGAAAAACAATTGATTTATCTTTCAATTCATACCATTTTTAGATCGAAATTTTGATTTCAAATGTAGTAGTTTGACGGCTAAACCTCCGAAGTTTTCCGCACGGCGGAAGTGCTATAGACAAAATGGCGGAAATGATAAGACCTGGCATCACTTCAAAGATAAAATATGCCAGGGCTTATAGATAGGACTAAGTTGTACTAGTGAATCTCAGATTTATCATTTATTAAATATAGCCTAATACTCACACAAATATTCATGACCTTTTATTAATCAGCAATAATCAAATATTGTTTATGTCAAGTTTCTCAAGGTGTGGTTTTTAAGGAAATGACTAGCATGTTAATACAATGCAAGAGAAGGGGGTTTGGTTTGCAAACAATAGAGGCTGATCGAAATTCTTTACTTTAGAACCTTTACTATTTAGTTCAATTAAGTAATTGATTGATAGTCTGATTGATTGATTGATCAAAATGCTGATTGATTGATTGATATTACAGGATTGATAGATCTGTTGATAGATGACTGATGACTATTAATCAGAAATAGATTTCTATTATACACTCCATTCAAACTTTGAACTTGATGGGTTTGAAAAAGACAGTGTTTTTATACCTTTCCGCTGAACTGCAGTATGCTAAAGGATAATCATGTAATTATGTCCTGTACAGCTTTCATTTTATATTTGTGGAAATACCACAGTGACATTTGAAACATGAACTCCTTACTCTTTCACACAAAACTACAGCACTGGATATTCACACAAGGACGCTCCTTTACCTACAATGTTTACAAGCCTCTAGCAGGTGACAAGACAATATTTTCATGATCACCTACATTGAGTGACATGTCTTATTATCATGAAGGTGTGCTAATTGTCAATTAGGGTGTTGCTCAGAAAAGTAAAACAGAGCTACTGAAAATTGAGAGGGGTGTGTGACTTTCAACATGAAAAATATTTTTCAGTGGTCAACAAACCCTTTGATGTTGATACCCATTGTAATGGTCTTGACAAGACGTTTACAATGAGTACCCACAATATAGGTTTAGGACTTGAAATACCAAATAAATAACACCTTTACTACCTTTTGTTGCAAGGTCGTGTGTGAAAGGTAAAAATCTATTTTTAGAACAGCAATTGAATGCACGACGGTGTGTTCAAATGGCGACAAAAACATGTTGCAGAAATTGTCATAAAAGGTATAAAAAGTCGACTTACCGATATTTACGATTTTAATTCCTTCGTCTCTTTCCAAAAACTCCAAAACCATCGTAACATTTTCCAACTTTTGGGTTCTGAAGTTCGGCCTTCGATTCGTGTGCTTGAATTTTTTGCCGGACAACACTTCAATCAATGCAATCAACCTCAAACCGTCGGAAAAGTCCACTTCCAAATCCGAAACGGTTTTGTTGACCGTTTTGAGATGTTCGTTGGCCCAGCGGCTGAACGTGTTTTTCTGTATCAATTTCCATGCTGCGTCGTCTGCTAAATCACGCTCGGTGAGCGGCATTTCTTCGTCCTCCTCGTCTAAAAGCTCGTCGTCGTATGCACTCATGTTTACGGTTTTGGGGGTGTGTCACCTCGGATAAAACTAGCCAATTAAAACGCTTCGTTTCCAATTAAACTTGCAGCCGATGTACCGCTGTCAGCTTGTTTGTTCTTTTTTGTCCTTCTTTCTATCTATGTGAGGATTTTGTCTTTTGGTCTGTAAAAGATAATGAATTATGTCAATATTTAATTAAAGACTAAGTACTTATATGTCATTCATTAATACAATATAATATTACCATATTAATAAAGTGCGGTCTATTTATATATGGGCATGTGTCACGCGAAAAGGGACCTTTTGAGCGGAACAAGTGGTCGGTTTCAAGTGATTCTGACACTCGATTTTATCTTTTGAATGTACCTCTTACTTCACAACATATTTTTCTATGGTTTAACCCTTTCCCAAACGACAAAATTTTAGGGTAATCCACTTCAAAAACTGCCACAAATGACAAAATGGATGTTATTAAAGATAGGATTTGTGTAAAATATGGCATAGAAAATATTGAGACAAAAGGAGAAACTGCTGGTTATCAGCAGTTTCTTCTTTTGTTTCTATGTTTTCCAAAGACTTTTCTATTAGGGACGTCAAAACCAGGTCTTGTTTGGGAAAGGGCTAACCCATTCCCTTGCGCCGTAATTTAGACTGTGCACAGAAAACATAGAGGCAAAATCAGAAAATATTGATTATCAGCATATTTCTTCTTTGACTCTATGTTCTGCAAAGTCATTCCTTTTAGGGGTGTCAAAACAAGATCTTGTTTGGGAAACGATTAAAGTGTAATACTCCTCAAACGCCGAGGGTGGGTTACAGAAAAAGAGTTGTGCACATACATAATGCACCATTTGAAAATCAAAATATAATTTACATAATCATTATTTTAGGTAAGGCTAGAGACACTCAGTTTCAAACCATTCCCAAAAGAACACTTGGGATTAAAACCCTTAATGAATCAACGTGTGGAAAGCACATAGAGAAAAGAAAAATGCTGATGTTTAAATAAGTATTTATCGTTTTCTGTCGATGCTTGCCATATTCTGTCGTATACAATTATTTTTTTAATCAATCAAGATATTTGAAATCGCGGAGTAAGAAGTAAGAGGGTTAGCAATGACAAATGGAACTGGAGGAAAAAGATGATGATTATTGATTATTGATTTCTCCCTTCCTCGATGTCTTTATTTCAAAGCTAAGACAAAGTACTATAATTTTTGAAAGGATAATTAAAGAGCCAAGTAAAAGTTAGTGCAAAGTAATTGATATGTTTCCCATGTAAATAGGAAATGTACTGATATACTTGTTTAAAAAATGTGAAATATTTATGTTAATTACGTGTCGCATTTCACGCTGAAATTACTATGCCTCACTTTTCTTTAAAACCTCGTAACTGCAGCTTGTCTTAAGCTGAAGTTAGGATGTTTTTCAAGAAAAAAAAACGAATATTTGTTGTTTTTTTTTACTTTGCTTGAATTTCCCTCTTTGCCTCAATATTTACTGTGCTATATGGTCATGATTGAATACAAATCATTCATGAAAAGCAGTTTCTAGACTGGAATTTAGTAAAGGGAAAGGTTGGCATTTCTCACTTTGAAGTGTTGGTACACCTAACCACATAATCTTGCATTTTGTCATACACACACGCACAAGTAACCTACAAACATAGGCCTACCATGCACCTACTAATCCTACATAGACGATATGTAGGCCTTTCGTCCCTTGAAGATAGACACACGGAATAACCAGTGCCTGTCATTTCAAATATATCAGATAGGATAAATAACGATTCTAAGTTCAAACCCCATCCACAGACACACAGGTGTCTCCCATACCCTACGTTGCAAAGCGTATGGGGTTGCACTTGACAGAGCTACAGATCAGAGGAGATGAAAACATTCTGAATTTATTATTTTAGTTCCAAGCCATGTGTTGTGAGTGCTTATTTTCATGGTGTTGATGAGACGATTCCAATGAGTACCCACGACATAGGGCTTGATAACATATTGCAAAGGCCCCTCTTATCCCCTCTTATCTGTAGCTCCACACTTGCGTTTCTGAGAATGTTCAGACCCACAAAGAGTGAAGCTCCGATGTTACCGACAGAGTTATAGGGGATCGATCTCATGCCGATATAGTCTAGGATCAATTCAGAGAAAGAAGACAAATATCAACAATGAAGTGGAATAATTCTATCCAAATCTACACTCATCTCTATTCACTTTTCTGTCAAAGTTTTCCTTACAACCATTTCATATGTATGTATACAGAACCTACGCGTTTGCTGGGATCACAATTCGGACCAGTCATTTAGTTTCATAGTTTGCCGAAGTATGGATTACGCAATGCTGCTATAACCATGGTTTCGTCGTTTGTAATGTACAAAATGTGAGTAAGACCATGGTCTTGTATTCAAATGTAAATATCCACTTGACAGTAGTTCAATCACCCAATATCAGTGAATCCACCCCTCTTAACCATTTCACTTATTTTGACATCCAAAAATTGAACTAATTTTACATCTAGTAAAACTTTGATGCAAAGGAAGAAAATGCTGGTAATCATTATTTTTGCCGATTCCCTCAATGTTTCTGAGCTACAATCGTACACAAAATATCTTATTCACGTGTGCAACAGCTTTGAAACTTGGAACAGTCCAAAATTTCGTAGTTAGGGAATGAGCTAATATTGTACGACAAATTCAAGTATTTAATTCTAAGTAAAGTACATGTAACTACAAAGCCACAGACCACAAACATCATTTTATGCAATACAACTCCAATCCTTGGTTTAATACATAACTTGAATTATTTCTATAGTAAAACCTTGCCTTATATGGCCATTAACCCTTTTCTAAACAACCTTATTATAGACTTTTCATAATTAAAACGTGTTGCAGCAGACAACAAAACAAACGTATTATCTAATTTATGGCACGTATTCTATTAAAGAACAAGAGAAATTCCGATTATGAACTGTTTCTTTTTCATGTGTTTCTAAACTAATAAACATCTTTGATGTCGCCATGTCTTAAGTAGCTTGTTTGAGAAAGGGTTAAACTCATCTGACATAAAGAACTTCGATGTATATAATCATTTTATGTAGGTCGTCTTTTACAAAGCCCGCGATTTCCAAGATATTGAATTTAGACCCATCAAATCAAAGGTAATTCAGACGATATTGAAACAAATGTTGTCAAAAGGAATACATAGATATTTTTTCTAATTTCGAAGTTTCTTTTATGGGGTTACGAAGAAAATGCTAGAAGTTATCATATTTTTTTCTTTCATTGTTGGCTATTCCAAAACTGTTTCTTATACTGACGCCAAAATCAAACATAATTTAGGGAGCAGTTTTCTAAAGGTTAGAACGATGGTCAGACAAGAGACGTTTGCGCAAGATTGCCACTTGAATTAATTTTCTGCATTTTCGCATTATCCACTCGTTAGATATTCGAAAGAGACATTATTCACTATTCAGAAGTATCTTACGAATCGTACTTTAGACAGATCGGAGAGCCAATGCACTACCTTTGGTCAGCGTACACATTGGTTCTTTTTCGAGTAAGATTGAAAACATGGTCGATTCCTATCCGATGTTCAATGCATACACGCATATTCAAACATAACTCAATCCTTTTCACTAGAGTTGGTCTTAGATTAACTCAAAAAGGCTGCGTAAACATAAAGTTAGCGTTGTCGGAAAAGGAACCATATGCCTATATTTCGTACTGGAGTTTGATCTCAATCTTTAACCTTGAACTTGTCGGTGTTCCTACAGAGATTTCTTAAGTCAGTAGCTCAGTGCAAATCAGAACACTTGCTATAATAAATCACTATAAATCCTTTTGATAACCTCTTCTAGTCGCGTGGGGCGTGACCCGATATCAAAAACGCGTGGGATGTACTTTTTATCGCTGTTTTATCCACATTTATCTGTTAAAACACTTTATCGAATTATTAATGATATTTGTCATTCTCAAAACATTTTGGTCATCCATTACATTGTAAGCTGTACATTTACGAAACGTTGCTGGAAAAGTTAGGACACGAGGGAGTGTCTGGAATCAAAATCCATGAAGTGCACATCCTATGACTAGCAATTTCTTCATTTCCTACAATGTTTTCTACACAAAAACACCAAAAGGTGTAAAAATTCAATTTCTTTAAATTATCGTCTGCAAGATCGTTGGATTTGGACAAGTCTCTTATTAAAATATTGCCATTTGGTAATGGGTTAACTAATTCGGAGCAATGTAGTTGCTCTTAGATTGTCTGGTAAAGTCTGAACCTACCTACAAGGTAAATAGAGCCCATAAACATGAAGAATTGATGATAGATCAGACTGCGAGTACGTGTGCAGAGGAAGTAATGGCTTTTCGAAGTGCGCTTTTCATCTATCGTTCTGACACCAAATCGTCATAATATATAATAATTATCATATTATGTCATGGTTACCCACTAGAATGGTCTTCCCGGGACGATTCAAATGAATAACCACAGCATAGAGTTTGGAAGGGATCACTATTTCACTTGTCTGGCTTAAACAGCAAACTACATCTGCAAAGACTGTAAATTCCGACATTTTATAAGTAGCATTTTAGTATGATAATCAAAGAGATTTGTCTCGTTGAGATTTGTGCCAAATATGCAGATACACCGAGGGTACAGTTGACTTAAAATCATTTATTTGATTAATATAATTTTTTGATTGGCAACGGTAATCGGTACATAAGGACTGTGGAAGTTAAATTTGCAGTAGTATCAATAGTAAAGCGTAATTTTAACACTAAATTGTTTAATTTGCCATTTATCGTTGCGGGTGACCAAAAATGAATCAATCGATTTTATTGCAAGACGTTTTTACTAATAAAGGGGCGTTCCGGAAGTGCGCAATCTGATACTTGAAATTGAGACGTAAGTTATATGTTAGAAATATTTCCGGTTTGGTCAAGTAGAGTGTTACTATTTGTAGCATTTCAAACACTTCCCACACCAAAACCACACATAGACCGAATTGAATCAACCATTTGATTCAAACTCATTGTCACTAACATATCGTTTACCAGTTTCACATATAAAACAAAATGATATCACCTGGTCATAGTGTTACAATTTGAGCCGTCATCTAACCGTATTTAAGAAATAGCACTGAGTTGTTTCCACCTACATACGAGAAGCAATTTATTGTTCAAGTAAAGTTGTTATAAATGTTTGTTTATCTTTAATGCTGGAAACTAGTAAGCTATCATAATGCAAATCATAATCACGACATACCTAAATATGTTTAAATCTCCAAATGAAATGCAAATCTCTATAACCGTGAACTGAAGGTCACATTAAAAGGCTGACAGAGGTGACATCAACACTACGAATTATTGTGAAAAGTTTGTTGTCAACGTAACTAAACGAGGCGATAAAATTGTCATTAAATACAAACCAACGCTCTGAGAGGCAATGATCCCCATTTATCATTATCAATAACACGAAATAATTGCTTATAAGCCTAATTATGTTTAATGTGTAAAGAAGTCCAAACGTACCACTATATAAATGGGTCACAATGTTACTTTGCTAATTGAAATAAGTGAACTAAGTTTCTACATATTACTTTAATCCAACACGATTATGCTTTCTGGAAACTTCACCATTTCGGGAAAATAAGAATCGTAAATTGACATGTCTTTTATTTCTGACCACATCAATGAGACGAGCGTCATTGTACATGAAAGGATAGTAACCTGAGTTCACCTAGTGACATATAAACACAGACTGCATCAGACACAGGCACGTAGGAAGCAATTTCATATAGGGATGGGTGAAGCCCCTATCCATACCAGTGTCTGAATATTGGAGATGCTAAATTTGATTTTCTCAAATTTTCAGTGTAAAATATGGAAAATTAAGCATTCAGTACCTTGCCCAACCTTTTTGTGCATGATTTGGATAAAACACTGTTTCTTGTTTGAATAATAAAGCTAACAGAAACAAGCGAGATCAGTGTAGTCAGTAACCTGAGTTCACCTAGTGAACTATAAACAATGGTATCATCAGACTTTTCTAGAGATGAACCTTTGACTTGGTTAAGAACTATCAATATACATTCTGGCAAAAGGTGATGAACGTATAATAATCTAAACATATCATGGCATAGAATGAAAATAATCAGATATTGAGAATCGAATCATATAATGTACTAGGTACTTATTGGAATCATCTCGACGAGACGATTCCAATGAATACCCACAGTATAAGATTTTGGAATAGAATCAACGATTTATATGAACTTTTTGAGATGGCTGAGAACTTGACTTTCAATATACAATGGTATGAGAAACAACAGGTGAGGAATACACCACATGTATAATGCCAAATGTTGCTCGGGTCATTCAGAATACTCTAGAAGCTAACATGCGGAACCAGCTTCATTAACCCTTTACAAACCAATCCATTGTTTTGAATTCTTGCAAGAAAAAGATCGAAAAACATCGAAACAAAGGTAGAAAATAGTATTTTCTTCCTGTGCTGCCCATCTTTATTAACACACGATTTGTCGTCTGTGGCAGCTTTCAATATTTGGAATAGTCTGAAATCTTGATATTTGGTACAATACGGTGTCCAACATTTAGGTCGAACTAAGCATTACTATTTTGTACTTTTGGAAATGAGAATTAGCCTAATAATAGGCCTCCCGTCTAGGCTAATGCCATACCTGTCATACACTACATTTTCGAATATCATACGAAGAAATTAGAAGCTTGTGGAAAAATGCTGTTTTCATATCTTTAATCTGAAATGGTTTAAAAGAGAAGATTTTGATTCAAGTCTTGAGACAGTTGTCTTTCGTCTAAATTGGTGTCAATCTATTAAATATAGATCTTTTAATAACCGAAAGAAAACTGAAATCTGGAATATGTTTTCTAGACAAAGGGAATAGGTAGTTTGCTGGAGGTTTATCATTGTGACAAAAATGTATGTCTTGCTTTTTCGAGACATTCATACGTTGTGCCTTGGAATCAGGCTACACATAATCTAGTTGGTAAATGCGGATTTTGTCGATGGAAGAATACTGCAGCGTCTTCTAATGCAGTTTATGAAATAATGCACGTTTGATGAACATTATATGATTGTTTGCCAGAATTGTGCCCGATTAGAATCTTCTAGAAAACCACCGTGCGTTCGTGATCGTCATATGTGATGGCAGTTAATGTCGATACCTGAACAAATGCCAGAATCTGGATCAGCGAAACCTTTAGGTGATATATCGTCACTTTTCTTTCAAAAACCGCGTAACTACAACTTGAATCAAGCTGTATTTACGAGGTTTTTGAAGAAAAGTAACGATATGCATACCCGTTGATCTTCATGCATCAGGCAGAAGGATGCTTTGATCAATATGTTACATTTCAAAATGGCATCAGCCCCCTCCCATAATATCTTATGTGTGAACTACCTACGTCTCTCTTCTTCAAAACCCCCGCAATCATAACCTTTTTAGAGCTGTATTTACGACAAAAAGCATCGATATGCTGATCACTTTGGATGGACCTGGTGGATCTGCGATTCCGATGATTTTGTGTTTGCCGAAATTTAGACTGGTCCAAATTCGAAGCTACTTCTGCAGTTGAATGAATCGAAATAGCGACTACCAAGGACATTATAGACATCACTACATATCACAGAAAAAATTGATAGAAAAAAAGTAAATTCGGTCAATAATCATATTCTGTTGTTTAGTTGGTGTTTTCCAAACTTCCCTATGCAAAAAAAACGTCAAAACTAAAAGTTGTTTGGGAAAGGGGCAAGGATGCGTTTTACTACTACAGATAGACATGATCGTTCTTTCGTCTTCGCCAATTAAAGCATACAAAAGTTACCTCTCTTGGCAGACAAACTATGTTAACTACGATTTGAATCAAACTACATTTTGAAAACAGTTTCTGGTTCGTCCTTTCCCAAACAAGATACGGTATTGAAGTTCATTAATAGAAACGGTTTTTAGAAAAGATTGAGGCAAAACAAGAAAATGCCGAAGCTCAACATTTTCTCATTTTGCCTCCATATTTCCTGTGTTAGGCCCTATATTCCATAAATAAACATTCATTTAGTCATCTACATAACGTATGTGTAAATGCAAAACCTCGTATGTCGATTCTTGCGATTTTTAAAGTACAAACTTGTGTGTCAAGTTTAGACAGTTCTCGCAGATTTTGAGACATTTTTACCATTCAGTATCAATAATACATTATTTATGAACAACATGTCCAAATTTCATGTAAAACATTTCAGTTTGGGAAAAGTTATTACAAAAACGAGATACGAGGTTTTGCATTTACAACGACAATAAGTTTTCAAAATGTAACAGTCTAAATTTTTACCGTTTGGGAACGGGTTACATAGGATGGGGAAGAATATTTAACCGTTTTTTTAATGCTGACCCTCTTCAGACCGACGGTATAGGTTTAAATATTTTCTAGAAATAACAGCATAATCTTAGAAGCAAGACCAAAAACGTTACACAACATTAAATATGCAAACTTAACATTGTTTTGCGAGAAATTTGAAAAGGCTTTAAAACAATTTTGATTTTTCAAAGTATGAACAGCAGTTCATTCAAGAATTATAAATCTTGTACTACCGGTATTACAATTCAGTTCAATTTCCTTCTAAAATTACATGAAGGTTACTTAATCCTTAGATTCTGACTTGACAGACAGTGACAGGCCCGTAGGAAGCAATTTCACTTTGGGGAGGGGGGGTTAAAGCCGTTGTCCAGAATATTGGGGGGGGGCTAATTTAGTTTTTTCCCAAAATTTTCAGTGTACAATTAGGGAAAATTCGGCATTTTGGGCCAACATGGGGGGGGGGCTTAGCCCCCCTCCCCTAGCCCCCCTGTTCCTACGGGCCTGAGTGATGCTCAACATACACCATCATAGACATGCTGTCTGATCTTGTTCGACACTATATGCCAGTTCACCGAGTAATGGGTTCCGACTCCATTATTTCAATTACATACCCGTTGTATTTTTTCTCGAAAAAGACCATTCAAGAAACAATTAAAAAGATTAAAGATCAGACGGTCAGACACAAGATTCATTTATTGTAACACACAAAGTTAAAAAGTTTGGATCTGGAACGATTTACAGCACATCATGACAGCAACGTTGATCTAGATCGGACTGCACAAACGTGCTGTCTGATCCACATCGACGTTGGTATTTTACAGCTTTCTATCTCGAAAAAGCCATTCAAGAAACAATTCAAAAGATTGTATATCAGTCGATCAACCATTAGATTGATTTATAGAAACATAAATATTCTAAATAATGTTCACATGTAGACGTTCCATACAATACCTGTCCAAACCCGGCATAAATCACCAAATCACTTTAAAATCCAAACTCCAATCTAACTAAATTAATCACTCGCTAAACATCGATAAATTCAACATCTGAAACTCCTTCAAGATTTTACACACTTGATTGCTTTCTGTAAACAAAACCTAGCACATCTGTTCAAAGAACTTCTATCAGACGAAAAAGCCCTTAGTTAACTGATAAGCCCCTTCGTGTTTTGGAGAACCGCATTCAAAAACTTTCAAACCCAATATATTCCTTTCAAAAATTACCATGCCATCTCATTTTTCAAATTTCACACATCAAAATGAAAACAAAAAAAGTTTTATCCAATTGAAATACCTGGTGTTAAATTCACACCCTGGATCCTACGCCGAAAAAGTTTTACGCCCGGTCGTATAGCACGAACAGGGAAATAGCAACCGGTAACATATATGTGTTCAAAACTTACGCTGTATTCCCAAAAACGTGGACTGGTTCTATAGGTAATTCCACTCAAAGATTGGCTTCCTGGAAGTAGATTTGTATGGTGTACCCGTCTACGAGATTTAGATCACGATAGCGAGATTATGAGTGAGAGCCAGCCGCGGGAAGGGAAAGGTGCGCTTCCTCCAAATTAGGAAAGCACGTGTAAGATGATAGCTTCTGGCTGCTACTGCAGGGCTACAGATAAGATCGGAATAATTACATTTCCGCCTATAACATCCTTAATCCTTCACAAAACCTTATGTTGTGGGTACTCATTTGAATCGTCTTTTCCAGACGATTCGAATGGGTACCCATAACATAGGATTTGGAATTGTGATAAGAATTTTAGAATTTTGTAACTCGAACCTATATGTTGCTTAGGCTGATGTTGTCATTACATAGATTTGTAATAGACTCATCTTTATCACGTCGAGTGTGGGATGGGGAAAATAAGTAAAGTCACCTGGACTAGCCCAAATTGAGGAGGGAAGAGGGTTCATAAGCACTTGTGTGTAGACACCCATTATTACGTTGTTATAGAATAATAATAACAGCTCCAGATATGCGGGGGTGTCAACATTTCAAATGAAGAATATCAAATCATAAATTGTCTATAAGTCTATACAAGTACTCAAACGACACATATACCAGAATTTTCTTACTTAGCCTATGCCTATACAATTAGTTCTACAACAGAGTGTTAGAATTGTGTAACACATATGAATCTTTCCACAGCATCATTATTTCCTCGTTGGTAGAATATTTTTTAGAAAGAAATGTTTTGTTGTAAAACATGCAGAACTTGTTATGCGACCAATGACAGTGTCATGAGGAAATAAGCTGATCAGATACGTGGGGAAAATTGAGAAACGTTGATACGCATTTTATTCGACGTTTGTTATTTAAATGAGATTTGTTTAAAAAAAATCATACGCCCATTTCAGAGTAGTTATTGTTAACGAAACTACAGACTGAACCATTTAGAGCCCGAGACACTCAAAGTTGGACATACATACAAACATGCATACGCTGAAGTTGAAAACACGTCTAAATCGTTTTTTAGCAATTACGTTACCCAACTGTATAAACTGCTAAATTTCTTTTATTGACATTTTTTTAAAAATCCAGATGTGAAAATGTTTTCATGGAATATAAAAATAAAAGATATACCTTAAAATAACGTTTGGTTAAAATGATTTCAGTTCATAGAATCACTCACACATACAAACAGCAAGAAAATACTGATTAGAAACAGACAATCCCTATCTTATATTATTACAGAAAGGGGCAGCAAATACCCCAAATACCCCTAGGGGTGTTCTGGACATTAAAAGCCGAAATGGGCTTATCAGTAATAATAGAGAACGTATGGTCTATCTCAATAGCACACATGCAAACAATACCAAGATTATCATCATCGCCGCTGGACAGAGGGGGGCTTGAAGGCTTATCAGTTCGGCGGCTTTCATTAGTGTTGTCTGCGGCAATTATGCCCTGTGTACCTAACGGCTTGCGTCTCATTTACTCGTTACGTCGTTGTGCGACCAAAACCGCGTAACTACAGGTTGTTCAAGCTGTACTTTACGAAGTTTTGGTAACTTAACCAATTGTTTTTCGTCTATGTTCAGAGCCAAAACGCCGTATGTTGTTTATCAACTTATTAAGATACACAGTTTTGTTTATTGATTTATTTTGATGTCTGACAGGTAGAATGAAGTAGGAAGTGTGCGTTCTGTATGCGTTTTCTTATTTACTTGCTACATTCAATAAGTATCGGGACGCATTAAGAAGGGTCTACATAGTTATATAGTGCCGAAAGCCCAAACAAAATACCAAATTTTGACAACCTCGATAATAATGGTTTTTGGATAACTTAAGCCAAAAGATTTTTTTCGATAATCGGCAATTTCTAATTTAAAATTTTATAATATTTTACTAGGATGTGGTATAGATCTTCAAAATTTAATGTTTTGTCGTTTAGGATACACTCTGGTGGAAAGTTTTTAGGTAAAATTCAGTTGATAGGCCTACCATATGAAATATAAACGCATAAATTTCTTAGTATGCATACATAGTACTGTTTGATTTTTCGAAGGCGAATAAGGATTTAAGACTGGCGAAACATGACTGACATGAATCATTGTACTTTAAACAAGAGGGCCAAGATGGCCCTAGATCGCTCACCTGAATTCATAGTTGAGATACTGGCGAGACCATGAAATCAATCTTTTAACATTAGAAGAATACAAGAATAACAATGGCAATTTTGCAAAATTCAAAGGCATAAAACTAAGGACTTTCTGTTCTGAAACAATTTGGAAAGGGCTTAAACCTTGGCTGGGAAAGGGTTTAATCTTACAACAGAAAAGAAATAGACTGTTCAAATTTGAAAGGAGTTGCAGAAGACAAAAATATGTAGGTAAGAAAGTATTCATGAACAACATAGCACAGCAAGAGGAGAAAATGCTGCTTATCAGCCTTTACTTCATTTGACCCAATAATTCCCCAAGCCATTTTTAACAGGGACATCATAGGAAAGGGTTTATGCATAAAGATTATCTGTAGCTCCATCCCTTATCAGATAAGAGCTCCATTATCAGATAAGGCAGCCCTTTATTATTGACTTTAGACAGTCTAACTATTTACTTAAGCAGTGATTGCTGATAAGCTGATACCTGGTCAAAATAAATTTGTCTGAATTCCTTACTTGAAAATTCCAAAACCCACAACATAGGGCTTCTTTGCTTGTAAAGTGATGGTTTGAAGTATCCTTTTAGAGGTCCATGAGATGTAAACTCATGCAAAATTTCACGACTCTAGGCCAAACAGTCTTTGAGAAAACTGTCTCTGTGCGAAACCTCATGAAACCCCACAACATAGGACCACTTCTTCTTGTATTACAATAGTTTGAAGTATTTTGGTAGAGGGTATTGAGACAATGCCAAATATTTTGAAACAAGATATCATCAAGTTAAACATTCCCAACAAATTTCACAATGATTGAGCAAATATTGTAATTCTTACAGAAAAATCAAGATTTGACCCTGTGACCCAGTTTTTGACCTCGCATGACCCAAGTTTTCAATGACCAACAGACATCATCAAAATAAACCTAAGCAATTTTCAAAATAATTGAGCCCAAATTGGAACTTCCAGAGCAAAAGAAAGGGATTCATTACATTTGACTTTGTGACCTAGTTTTTGGCCTCACACAACAAACTTTTTAACAGACCTAAATGTCCAAAAGAAAAACATTCTGAGCCATTTTAACAAGATTTTTGCCAAAATTGACACTTATTGACTAATAAATGGAGTTCTTGATATTTGACCTTGTGACCTCGTTTTTGACCTCACATGACCCAATTTTTAACCGAACCTAGATATCCACCGAAAAAACATTCTGAGCAATTTTCACAATATTTGAGCCAAAGTTAACACTTCTAGAGCAAAAAAAGAAGGATTTTATATCATTTGACCTAGTGACCTACATTTTGACCTGGCACGACCCACTTTTTTATATGACCTAGATATCATCAAGACAAAGATTCTGGTCAATTTTCGCAATGATTGAGACTATAATGTGACTCCTAGAACAAAAATAAGATTTGACCTGGTGACCCACTTTTTGACCCCATTCTGACCCCGATCCCAATTCTTTGAAGTATTTTGAAAAAGGATGACCCAAGGATAACATCTGTGAAATTTCATCCAATTCTGCCCACTACTTTAGGAGGAGAAGATTATTTTATAATTGTGGACAGACGGACGGACGGACGGACAGACAGACGGACGCCGGACAACAGACCGATCACAATAGCTCACCTTGAGCACTTTGTGCTCAGGTGAGCTAAAAAGTCTAGCTTCATACTGTGATCACGGATAAACGGCTCTTCGATGTACAACTAAAACTAGAGAGCAACTGCAATATCACAGTCAAACTAAGACTCGTAGACAATATATACACATTTTATTAGTAGTTGTTGTCTGTAAACATTGTACGGAAGTTCGCATGATTACATTTAGAATTGGCAACAATATGCGAAATACCTAATGTATTAAACATCTATAACACGCACATTATTACAGGTACGCTGTCGATGATGCTTCTACCGAAAAATCGGTACCGAACGATTAGCCGAACGATATCTTTCGTCCCGTACCGTACGATTAGCAATAAACAACCATTTTTCAGTCTATTTATAAAGAGCCTTTCAGTCTATTCGCCCAGTACCGGACAATAAGGCACTAATCTACTTTCCCTCCGGTACGGGCGATATATACTAACGGAAAAAAGTAACTGCGCACCTTTCCTTTCCATATGAAATCTTAAATACATAAGGTAAATGAATGAAATTTTACAATTTTGAAAACCAAACATTTAACCTTTATTTTTTAATGGTTGTCTGTTTACTACCCCACTCGTTATCAACTTAACAAGCCCGGAAAGTATGGAACTGTAAAAACCAAGTTTAACAAGCCATTTTCGAGTGTGAACACTATAGGAATTGATAATGCTCTGCAGCAACGAGACAATTAAACTGTCCCATACGTTTCGTTAAAGGTTCTTTTGGAGATGTTGCCAACTATAGTCATGCGTTGACGGCACGTTGAATAAGGCATGAATTCATATGATGTTTCCTAACGCGGTTATGGATGCAAGTTCGACATGCGGACTATACAATTATAAACGAGGCGCGCCAATAAGAAATACATTGTTCCAGTCGATCTTACGGGAGTATAGATGTTGTCTATACCATTAAAGACTATGTTGTCGACGACGTTGTAGCAAGACTAGACAAATCGCAGGACTTCTAAGACGGATGTAGCGCTCCATTAACCGATCTCTAAAAGGTCTTCCGCTGATAGTACACAATTCTGGAATCAACCTAGCCGTAAATGTTGCCGCTTACAATCGATTTCATTGGTGGCTGTTCCGATTATGGTTGACTTGTCGGAATGGCGTCAAAATTACCAAACGTATATATATGAACTATGAAAGAAAGCTACAACAACCATCTACCCTTCCCCTCTCTGAGGTTCCGCACACACCCATTCCATCTCTCACACTCACAACATTTCTCATTCTCCCTTTGGCACTCAGGCATACCCTAAATCACACACACACACTAGCATTGAAACTTTCTCACACCTTTAACCATCACTCACACCTTAACCTTACTAACACCGTCGGTGATCATGAAACTCAGTTGTACCTGAATTACACCTTCAGCATCTAGCTCACAACACCAACAGTTAGATAAATGAAATTTTATTCTTTTCCCAAACAGTACAAATTTAGACGACGAATGCTACAGCAGAGACAATAATTTCAACTTTTAAGGTAAAATGAGCAAATTCCGTTCCTTCGGAATTTCCTTCATTTGCCTTAACGTTTTCTAGGACTGGAGAATGTCAGAAGCACACATTGTTTTGGAAAAGGTCATAAAATATCACTCCACTCTGTCATTAGCCATTTTCGCAAACCAAAGAATACTTTTTCAACTTCGTAGATTCTTAACTTGCGGCAAAACGAAGAAAAAGTACCCCTGGCATGCGAAAATGTTCACTAGCAAGCAAACACACTCATTCTATCATGTCTACACGACCATAGCATGATACCCCACCCACCCTATAGGAACAACGAATGGAAGTTCCAAAAAAGAATAAGCATGAAATGTGCCTATTAAAAATAGCATTGGGCTATCTTTTAGTTGAATAAAATAACCTTTTTATATGATTCTTATTTGATTCTAGACAAGGTTTAGTTATTAACATGAAATATCATGAAGTGTCTTAGTACAGAAGTATTGGTATAGACAATTAAAATTACACAATTCTGTAATTCAGCAGCTGTGTCTAACAACAAAAATCTTTAAATTCATTTATTATTTTATAAATTTGGGTATGATCATTATTCATCAAAAAAGGACCGGTAATCCCAAAATTTTAAAGATTGAAAAGCCTTTATTCGCACCTTTTTGTATAACTTGTCGTGAAGGCTAACTAAACAGTTGATTCGTGAAACACAAATCCCAGTTAGATTTGACCATATCACGTGGTGCAGAAGTCATGAACACATTTTTCGTTTGTGATTCCTAAATTGGGTTTGTTCGCATTTACACAGAATGATTTAGAATACTGTTTTAATATAGACTTCGAGACACTTCAAACGCAACACTTGCCCTTTTGGAAATAACTAAAAATTGAATGAACCATTTTCACATTTTCGACAAATTTAATTTATTTATATTTGCTTAACATATGTAATTTAGATGGAAAAGCATTGAGTAAAAATTATTAAATTTTCAGTTCATATAAAGAAAATACTGAACCTCAGAAATAACGCACCACTGACATTTTTCACTATAACTTTTTTTTATTGTGATACTTTTTCAAACTATACAACCACAACCCGAACTGCTAGCATTTTATTCGTTTCTGGTAAAAAAAATGTTTCGCTACATTAAAGCAATCAAGCGCGATGAACGCGCAATCGTGGCTACCCTCTAAAGTGAAAGTTACAAAATCAAAACTGCGTGAGACCACTTTACAGAGCGATACAGTCTGTGCTTCGTCGACGCGTGGAACTGTTCACATTTTGTTTTCTGGCAGTTGGCATGACTCTCCACTCTCCCTGTATCACTTTGCACTTGAACCTGTGTAACAATTTTGAGCTGCAATTTGGACCTTTGGTGTACCCCTTACCAGACAGTCCAGCAGTGTAACAGTTTGTTGGAAACAATCTCTTAGCCGGCCAATAGTCTTGTTAAGAAAACCCAAAATGTGTGCAATAGCCCGTGACATCATCATTGCCTGCAACACCCCAATAGCACGATTACGTTCGTCAGTCTTGGCATTGTTTAAAGCATCAAAATCTTCCGACCGATGAAATGTGTGTGTGTTTTCTTTCTTTTCTTTGTCAATAAAATGAATGATTTTGTTAAAAAAAATATATAAAACAAGAAAAGATGGTGCGTAAATTTTGAGGTTATTTTCTGTGCTATATCATACACAAATCCCACAATAATCAACATTCATTTTGTCCTTTGCAGCAGCTTTAAGTATTTATGATCCTAAAATTTTGTTATTTGGGAAAGCATTAAGCAAACCATCAACCCTATAGGAACAACGAATGGAAGTTCCAAAAAGGAATAAGCATGAAATGTGCCTATTATAAAATAGCATTGGGCTATCTTTTAGTTGAATAAAATAACCTTTTTATATGATTCTTATTTGATTCTAGACAAGGTTTAGTTATTAACAAGAAATTCTATTGACTGTCTAAGTACAGAAGTATTGGTATAGACAATTAATATTACACAATTTTGTAATTTAGCAGCCGTGTTAACGACAAAAATCTTTAAATTCATTTAATATTTTATAAATTTGGATATGATTATTATTCATTAAAAAAAGACCGGTAATCCCAATATTTTAAAGATTGAAAAGCCTTTATTCGCACCTTTTTGTATAACTTGTCGTGAGGGCTAACTAAAACAGTTGATTCGTGAAACACAAATCCCAGCTAGATTTGACCATATCACGTGGTGCAGAAGTCATGAACACCTCTTTCGTTTCTGATTCCTAAATTGGGTTTGTTCGCATTTACACAGAATGATTTAGAATACTGTTTTAATATACACTTCGAGACACTTCAAACGCAACACTTACCCTTTTGGAAATAACTAAAAATTGAATGAACCAGTTTCACATTTTCAACAAATTTAATTCATTTATATTGGCTTAACATCTGTAATTTAGATGGAAAAACATTGAGAAAAAATATTAAATTTTCAGTTCATATAAAGAAAATACTGAACCTCAGAAATAACGCACCACTGACATTTTTCACTATAACTTTTTTTTTATTGTGATACTTTTTCAAACTATACAACCACAACCCGAACTGCTAGCATTTTATTCGTTTCTGGTAAAAAATGTTTCGCTACATTAAAGCAATCAAGCGTGATGAACGCGCAATCGTGGCTACCCTCTAAAGTGAAAGTTACAAAATCAGTACTGCGTGAGACCACTTTACAGAGCGATACAGTCTGTGCTTCGTCGACGCGTGGAACTGTTCACATTTTGTTTTCTGGCAGTTGGCATGACTCTCCACTCTCCCTGTATCACTTTGCACTTGAACCTGTGTAACAATTTTGAGCTGCAATTTGGACCTTTGGTGTACCCCTTACCAGACAGTCCAGCAGTGTAACAGTTTGTTGGAAACAATCTCTTAGCCGGCCAATAGTCTTGTTAAGAAAACCCAAAATGTGTGCAATAGCCCGTGACATCATCATTGCCAGCAACACCCCAATAGCACGATTACGTTCGTCAGTCTTGGTATTGTTTAAAGCATCAAAATCTTCCGACCGATGAAATGTGTGGGTATTTTCTTTCTTTTCTTTGTCAATAAAATGAATGATTTTGTTTAAAAAAATATATAAAACAAGAAAAGATGGTGCGTTAATTTTGAGGTTATTTTCTGTGCTATATCATACACAAAATCCCACAATAATCAACATTCATTTTGTCTTCTGCAGCAGCTTTAAGTATTTATGATCCTAAAATTTTGTTATTTGGGAAAGCATTAAACAAACCATCCAACCTATAGGAACAACGAATGGAAGTTCCAAAAAAGAATAAGCATGAAATGTGCCTATCATAAAATAGCATTGGGCTATCTTTTAGTTGAATAAAATAACCTTTTCATACGATTCTTATTTGATTCTAGACAATGTTTAGTTATTAACATGAAATATTATTAAGTGTCTAAGTACAGAAGTATTGGTATAGACAATTAATGTTACATAATTCTGTAATTTAACAGCTGTGTTTAACGACAAAAATCTTTAAATTCATTTATTATGTTATAAATTTGGGTATGATTATTATTCATCAAAAAAGGACCGGTAATCCCAAAATTTTAAAGATTGAAAAGTCTTTATTCGCACCTTTTTGTGTAACTTGTCGTGAGGGCTAACTAAACAGTTGATTCGTGAAACACAAATCCCAGCTAAATTTGACCATATCACGTGGTGCAGAAGTCATGAACACATCTTTCGATACGGATACCTAAATTGGGTTTGTTCGCATTTACACAGAATGATTTAGAATACTGTTTTAATATACACTTCGAGACACTTCAAACGCAACACTTATCCTTTTGGAAATAACTAAAAATTGAATGAACCAGTTTCACATTTTCAACAAATTTAATTCATTTATATTGGCTTAACATCTGTAATTTGGATGGAAAATCATTGAGTAAAAATTATTAAATTTTCAGTTCATATAAAGAAAATACTGAACCTCAGAAATAACGCACCACTGACATTTTCCACTATAACTTTTTTTATTTTGTTACTTTTTCAAACTATACAACCACAACCCGAACTGCTAGCATTTTATTCGTTTCTGGTAAAAAATGTTTCGCTCCATTAAAGCAATCAAGCGTGATGAACGCGCAATCGTGGCTACCCTCTAAAGTGAAAGTTACAAAATCAGTACTGCGTGAGACCACTTTACAGAGCGATACCGTCTGCGCTTCGTCGACGCGTGGAACTGTTCACATTTTGGTTTCTGGCTGTTTGTATGACTCTCCACTCTCCCTGTATCAGTTTGCACTTGAACCTGTATAACTGTTTTGAGCTGCAATTGGGACCTTTGGTGCACCCCTTGCCAAGCAATCCAGAAGTGTAAAAGTTTTTTGGAAATAATCTACTAGCCGGCCAATAGTCTTGTTATGAAATACCAACATGTGTGCAATAGCCCGTGACATCATCACTGCCTGCAACACCCCAATATCACGATTACGTTCGTCAGTCTTGGCATTGTTTGAAGCATTAAAATCTTCCGACCGATGAAATGTTTGGGTGCTTTCTTTCATTTATCGACTACATGTACCCTATAAACCGATAAGCTGGTCTGTGCACGAGATCAATACTGCGGCACGTGCAGAGAACCTGTTTACCAAGTTTGTACGGCTAACGTCACTGATGAATGGGTTTTGTCCTTAAGTGTGTGTTGTGTGCATACCTAGGGTCCGGCGGATACCGAATAGTACTGTGTCAATAAAATGAATGATTTTGTTAAAAAATATATAAAACAAGAAAAAGTGGTGCGTTATTTTTTAGGTTCAGTATAATATGACTAGAAAACAAACAGGTCACAATAAAGCTGCGTGAGCTGATAACGTAAATTCAAGTTATTCATGTTACAGCAAAAATAAGTTAACACGGTGTCCGCCGTGGGCCTGGATGACACTAAGACACGTCATCCTCTTTAACAAACCATTGTTGATGGTGAACCATTGCAGAATGTGCCTTCACTCGTCCATAAGTGCATGTTCCAAATTGTTTACGCACAAATTCAGTTTAGAGGCGCCACCCCTGTCGCCGGTATTTATCTAACTGAAGAAACGTAGTACATTGAATTTTGATAGTCCTTACATTAGTGCAGATCACTTTACAACTTTGTTAAACATTTCAAGAAAATCGAGAGACTCGTTTCTTCAAAATATCAAAAATAAGGTCGTATTTTTAAATTTCCATGATGTCGCCAGACGCAGTAGAGTAAATAAACGTGGTACTTTCTCACAAATAGATTCATTTTATCCACTGTATATGCATTTAAAAACATCCGTCAATGACCTAAGTTTTTGAAAAGTACATCTTTTATTATTTGTCCGTCATAAAAACAAAAATAATTAAGGTCAAGCAAGTGTCGCCAAAATTCCAAAGATTGAAGAAATCTCCGTTACCTTAATTTGACACTTGGTTTAAACACAGTTTCTCCGATAGATTTCGTCGTCATTTTCCCTACACTTTGATTCATATAATTATTTTTGAGAATGACATAAACCAGGTTGATATTTTACGAAATAAAATTGCTAAATGCTGCGATAGCGAGGTACCCCTCATCAAAAGTAAAAACATGAAATTTCCGTTATACTAAACTAAGTGCTCTTTTGGCAATATGGTTTGATAATTCATAGATTAAAGTGTTAATGCGATCAGGGAAATGGTATACTGCTAAAATATTTGTACATAATGGCAATATAATAGAAAACACAGGACAAAATGTGATAATTTTGAAATTTCCGATACCAAATTTCCGATACCTTTTTTGAAATTTCCGATACCAAAATCAAATTGAATGGAAAACAGGTGCGCAATTTGGTGCTAATGATCTATAACATAATGTATGATGATCATATCATTGAACTTACTACATGATACTGTAAACACAGTTCGGTGTTCATGTTTCAAAGACATATTTCATATTTAAAGTAGGGAAGGTATTTGCATTTTCACATGGTATTTCGGCAATGTTTATCACTATGCACTTACCACTACAACTGACAAATATCTGTAAAATACACATGTCCTACGAATTTTGGTGTATTCCAGATAAATTTGCGAGAGCTACTCATAAAAAGTCTGTTTTCAATGAGTAAATTTTCCGTTACCAATAGGTAACGGAAATTTAGTAAGGTAAATGCAGCTGTACATGTCTCAAAACGTAGCGAAAGCGTAAATACTCGGTACTTGATTTTACCAATTTGAAGTTGCTATATTTCTAAGTCGTCTTTGATATTGTTTTCTCATAATAATGTGCTCGTTGTTACAGAAAACATACGATTGTATTTTACAGTTAATGCAACTAAAATATTTCATTGCATATCACAAGTTCAATAAAGTTCGAGATTCTCACGCATTGATACTTCTCTTTTATCACAAAAGATGATAATTTTTCTTTCCACGTGTTTGAAGGACAGAACAAAAGACATACGTATACATACAACGGAAATTTCAAGTTGGTAACGGAAATTTAATTTGTTTCAGTTTAAAATTCTGTAGAGATGGACACGTCAGAAGCTGCAATCTAAACGGCATTTCTTTAACTAGATTATTGGCATTGATTAACAACTCGAAGCAGTTTGTCTTTCCCTCTAATAAGATTCAAATTCTAATTCAAAAGATACCCGATATTCTTAAAAAAGCGATTGAAACTACCCATTTTTGATGGTCAACAATTCCGATGGAAAGATCAAATTGCATCCAAAAACATCGAAATATGTAACGTCAGATATACTTGTTTTCAGATATCAACATGGGAAACGTTTCTGAAGACATGAATTTTTCGACCATTTCAGACCCTAGTGGCGCCTCTAAACTGAATTTGGGCGTTAACATTTCTTGGGTTAAAATGTGAAAAAGGTAATTTCTATGCTAACAACTATTGTTATTTCGTGCAATGCTGTAATGCTGCCACTTTCATAACATTGGGTGCGTTCAGGGTTCTCCCATCGGTAACCGAGTGTATTTACCGTCGGCTACCGATGGCACCATCGGTGGCCGATGGCACCGTCGGCAACCAACAAACTCTGAACGAAAATTATGCCGATCGGTAAAAAAGTCGGATAATCAATTACCAAGAGCGTATTCTCCCCGCAGAGTGATCGTTCGTTTTCAAAAATTATGAATAAAAAGATATTTTCAGAAATAAATGGCTAAATGAAATAACTCTTGCTTCAACTATTACAATAAATTCTATCAAGAACGGTTAGAATGTGATTCGCTTGCTATTGAAGAAAATGTATGATTAGGATCGCCGTAGTTGGATTGTTATCCGCCATCTTACTGTAATGAAAACGAGGCTACCGATGCTACCCGACTTGTCTACTCTCGGGACAATTGGTTACCAACAAAATATCCATCGGTATGCCGACGGTTACCGATGGCTACCGATGGTTACCAACGGCACCGATGGCTACCGATGGGAGAACCCTGAACGCACCCATTATTTCTTAAACAAAAAAGGTGCATCTGAATGGATCAACCAATTTTGATGAAATTTACAGAAAACATTATTGTACAAACGATATTGATTTGTATTTTCCGAAAACTTCATTAGATAATATTATACTGTATTATTCTTATAATTATGATGAAAAATGCAAGTGTTGCTTTAGAGGTGTCTCTAAGTGTATTTATTAAAAAAAGTTTGTAAGATTATTGAGGTAAAAGAAGAAAACGCTGATGTCTGGCCTGAATATTTTCTTTGTGATATTTCACGCAAATACTATTTTTCAAAATATACTAGGCAAAAAAAGAAACGCAACTTCCTTTTCAATTCCTTTTTACGCAAAGACAACAAATCAGATTTGAACAAAATGTAATACATCTAAAGCATTAACATTTCACCTTATAAATTCCACAAAATCTTGTTTGTAGTAAATTCCATTAATAAGAAAACACCCAGTTTACACCGGGCGTCAACACAGTTTGACAAAAAAAAGTGCATGTAGGTCGAAAAACACATTCTCTTTCGTTCGGTTTGGACCGATTTTCGAATGTTGTGAAGTCCATGCGAGTTATTAGCGGTCTCCATTGCATTCTTAAACCTATCCCGTAGCTGGCGTTAACCTGGTGATACGGTTCTGCCTAGACCACGGTGGATAATCACGTGATGCAACAATTTCAGAAAATCTTTAACAACTTTGTTAAAAATTGACCGATTTGAATTCGGTTTGAAGCAGAGAAGGTGGACAGCCGTCACGCATTAGATGAGCGTGAAAACCGTTAAACTTATAAAAAAGTTATTGAAGATAAACCAAATTTTGTGTTAATCTTCAATAACTTTTTCATCAGTTGATTTTTCAAAAATCCACGCTTCCAGGTTATTCCTGACATTTTCCCGCCTTCTCTGCTTCAAACCGAATTCAAATTGGTCAAGTATTGACAAAGTTATCGAAGATTACCGGAAATTCTAAGTCACGTGATTATACACCGTGCAGACGTCATATCTCTTGCACGTCCGCTCCGTGCTCGTTCAGTTGTGGTCCCATTGAGAACCAACAGTGTAAGCATTCGAAAATGTGTCGATTTGTTGCCCCATCAGTGCTTTGCAACAACATTTTGACTTTTTCAAACAAACAAAATCCGTACTGCAGACTGGCGCTGATTTTGGCACAGCCGTGCTATGCGTAGGGTAGTGAGAAGTCTATGAACGCTTTGGCATCTTCTTGGTCTATGTTTTAGCTTGTGTTTGAAGAAAATTTGTTATAATAGTAGTCATTTAGAAACCACGACAGGGGGAAATCAGTTTTTAACAATTTACTATGAATCACGTGATGAATTTACGACATCTGAAAAAATGACACAATATCTATGCGTATGGATGCAGGTATATTAAAAATGTACTCAATGTCCATTAAAAACATATTTTGTCGAAAATATTACGAAAAATTGGGGTTGCGTATCTTTTTTTGTTCTAGTATATATAGTTTTTCATCTACAGTAGCTTCAATATCGAAATAGTCTTTTTTGTTGTTTAAGGAAGGGTTAAACAAGCCATTTTCGAGTGTGAACACTATAGGTATTGATAATGCTCTGCAGCAACGAGACAATTAAACTGTCACATACGTTTCGTTAAAGGTTCTTCTGAAGATGTTGCAAACTATAGTCATGCGTTGACGGCACGTTGAATAAAGCATGAATTCATATGACGTTTCCTAACGCGGTTATGGATGCGAGTTCGACATTCGGACAATACAGATGTAAACGAGGCGCGCCAATAAGAAATACCTTGTTCCAGTTGATCTTACGAGAGTATAGATGTTGTCTATACCATCGAAGACTATGTTGTCGACGACGTTGTAGCAAGACTAGACATATCGCAGGACTTCTAAGACAGATGTAGCCGCTCCATTAACCGATTTCTAAAAGGTCTTCCGCTGATAGAACTCAATTCTGGAATCAACCTAGCCGTAAATTGTGCGGCTTACGATCGATTTCACTGGTGGCTGTTCCGATTATGGTTGACTTGTCGGAATGACGTCACTTTGACGAAACTTTGTTTCAAAAATACCAAACGTATATATGAACTATGAAAGAAAGCTACAACAACCATTTACCCTTCCCCTCTCTGAGGTTCCGCACACACCCATTCCATCTCTCACACCCACAACATTTCTCATCCCCCCTTTGACACTCAGGCATACCCTAAATCACACACACACACTCGCATTGAAACTTTCTCACACCTTTAACCATCACTCACACCTTAACCTTACTAACACCGTCGGTGATCATGAAACTCAGTTGTACCTGAATTACACCTTCAGCATCTAGCTCACAAACATTCACAGTTAGATAAATGATAACTTATTGTTTTCGCAAACAGTACAAATTTAGACGATGAATGCTACAGCAGAGACAATAATTTCAACTGTTAAGGTAAAATGAGCAAATTTCCTTCGAAATTTCCTTCTTTTGTCTTAACGTATTCTAGAACTGGAGAATATCAGAAGCACACATTGTTTTGGAAAAGGTAATAAAATATAATTCCACTCTGCCATTTTCGCAAACCAGGGAATACTTTTTCAATTTCGTAGATTCTTAACTTGCGGCAAAACGAAGAAAAAGTACTCCGGTATGCGAAAATGTTCACTAGCAGGCAAACACACTCATTCTATCATGTCTACACGACCATAGCATGATACCCCACCCACCCAAAGGAACAACGAATGGAAGTTCCAAAAAAGAATAAGCATGAAATGTGCCTATTATGAAATAGCATTGAGCTATCTTTTAGTTGAATAAAATAACCTTTTTATATGATTCTTATTTGATTTTAGACAAGGTTTAAATATTAACATGAAATATTATTAAGTGTCTAAGTACAGAAGTATTGGTATAGACAATTAATATTACACAATTTTGTAATTTAGCAGCTGTGTTAACGACAAAAATCTTTAAATTCATTTAATATTTTATAAATTTGGATATGATTATTATTCATTAAAAAAGGACCGGTAATCCGAAATTTTAAAGATTGAAAAGCCTTTATTCGCACCTTTTTGTATAACTTGTCGTGAGGGCTAACTAAACAGTTGATTCGTGAAACACAAATCCCAGCTAGATTTGACCATATCACGTGCTGCAGAAGTCATGAACACCTCTTTCGTTTCTGATTCCTAAATTGGGTATGTTCACATTTACACAGAATGATTTAGAATACTGTTTTAATATACACTTCGAGACACTTCAAACGCAACACTTACCTTTTTGGAAATAACTAAAAATTGAATGAACCAGTTTCACATTTTCAACAAATTTAATTCATTTATATTGGCTTAACATCTGTTATTTGGATGGGAAAACATTGAGTAAAAATTATTAAATTTTCAGTTCATATAAAGAAAATACTGGACCTCAGAAATAATGCACCACTGACATTTTTCACTATAACTTTTTTTTATTGTGTTACTTTTTCAAACTATACAACCACAACCCGAACTGCTAGCATTTTATTCGTTTCTGGTAAAAAAAATGTTTCGTTACATTAAAGCTACTATTTCCCAGATTTGGACCCAAAAATTGTCAAATACAAACGAAATGCACACTTTTTAAGCTTTATATAACCTGATTAAATGATTACGACAAACTATTGAAGCAACGACTCATTTTTTCGCAATTTGATACCAAATTCATGAAGCGATATCGAAAGTAGGTCAAAACAGTAGGACATGCGACTTTCTTAAATGACGTCACAACATACATGATGACGTCATATTGAAATTCAAGTATGAGGATATAGCACGTGACACACAGGTGAAAGGACGTACATTTTATCGCTCTCGCAAATATTAGGATTTATATGTTAATGAAGGTATATTTCGGACTAATTTGGATTAGAATAAGTGTATGAAGTGACATATTCATGTCGGAGTCTGAGAAGTTAACAAAAAGCCAGAAAAAAAGACTTAGAAAAGCAGAAAAGAGGAAAGCAAGCGGTTCACCAGATATTGAACACAAGGCCGCCATATTTAAACCAAATACACATAACGGGACTTTCAATCAGGGTGAGCAAATTTTACTCGATCCAAACGACACATTCGTACAATCAGTCATGAACTTTAATGCAGCTACACCCACGCCCACGCCCACGCCAACTGGATCAAACTTTGGACAGCCTATAGCTTACGGTTACCAAACTCCGCAACCGCAGCAACCGCCCCAAGGTAGCTATAATGTCTCACCAGCATCAACAACAATACCTGGCTGGGCATTTCAACTCTTAGAGGACATGAAGGCACTTAAAGGCCTAATACCAAAAGTTGAATCAATCGAGTCAGCAATGCAACAAATGTCAATTAAAATGGTCGAAATGGACTCCAAATTTAACAAGTTAGATTCTAAAGTAACTGAGATGGACAAATCAGTATCATTCATCAACCAAGGATTTGACGATCAACGAAAGGAGATCAATGAACAAAAACAGGAAATAAAACAGATGCAAGACTCATTCGAACATGTGAAAAACTCAATGAAACAATTCAAAACCGAAAGCGAAACAACGAGTGAAAAGCTGCTTGATCTTGAAGCGAGATCAATGAGAGAGAATCTCATCTTCTATGGACTCCCCGAACCCCCGGAAGGCCAAAATGATGATTGTGAATTTCTAATCAAGGAAGTCATAAATGACATTTTAACCTTGAACGGTGATGATATGCCTGTAGATAGAGCACATCGACTAGGAGGGCAAAAGGCAAAAAAGCCACGACCTATCGTGGTTAAGTTCCACAAATCGTCGCCTCGTTTTAAGGTTGCGCTAACTACCAAAACCACTTTTCCGAGAAAATCGACTTTAAAGATTCAGACCTTCATAACTTTTTTATGTTTGCTTGAAATTGACCCAAATTTTGCATGACAGTCAGAAATACCCTTATCTATCCACATGCGCAATTTAAAAAGAAACGATGGAGCATTTTTTGATAAAAATCATTATTTCTGTTTGGAGATAGAGCAAATTCTGTCATTTTCAAAACCACTTTTCACTTTTAAAGGAGATAGATCAAAATGACACAGAAAAACACTCTTTGCTATATAGGCCGACCTTACGAATCATAAAAAAGACAAACTGTCGTTTTGCCGTAGAAATTGGACAACGCATGCGGTTGTATTACGAACCGGTGGCCTTTGTTGTAGATAAAGTAAAAAGAAATATTCGAGTACAAATTGATTTCAACTTTTTATGGCATCGTAAAGGATACAGACTCTAGTCTACGTAGATTTAAATTGCAACAAATTCATATCATTTTCGCCCTAAAGAAATATAATTTGCTTGTTATAAAGGCTACATAAGGTACAGTTGAAAAAATCTACCTGTTGAAGTACTTCTGTGCCAAAATTAATTTCAATTACATTTTTTCTTAAGACTATCCGGCTATTCTACCCATCGAGGACTGGTAATCAGAATGCCGACATGCATATAGTGTTATTGTGAACGGCCGTTGATTAAAATAGCATTTGAAATTGTTAACGATTGACTTGCTAACATATATGTACTTACATATTATCAAAATCGTCAATAGAAATCGATTGTTCACATTTTGTAATCGGAATTCGTGTTTGTGTGACATAACAGGTCACGTGGTTTTTATTCTTGTTTTCATTGGACGAGAGAAATTTTCAGGCACAGATTGCTCTATGTCCTGGACATAGGATAAGATTAAGATCAATTTGAAGAAAAAATCAGGAGATAGAGCAATATGCATACGCGATTTCTCAAAAACCAGCCCACCAATCGACGATATCTGGTGTTCAGGAGATAGAGCATAAAAATACGAACACAACGATACCAAATATAGGATTTTTTCAAAAATGGAGATAGCGCACGCTAAAAACGAGGCGACGAAATATACAGATAAAGAGAAAGTACGTATTAAATCCAGGGAAGATAATATAAAAGCAACCCTCTTCGCCCAAAACAAAGGGATTGGTATCCAGTCACCACAACAATATAGGGTCGCGAGAAAAGCACTTGCGGAATTCGCTCAAAAAGAAGAAGATAAAGGTAGGAAGACCAAGATTATCGGTAACAAACTATTTGTAGAAAATAAACCGACTATGAAGTATGTAGACGGCAGTGTGCAGAAAATTAGCCATAACCCAGCATAGGAACTGTGCGAGAAGGAGCTCAAACTATTGAGCTGGAATGTTAATGGGTTATCTCGGAAAATAGCTGATCCAGACTTTATATCCATTATTAACCAATATGATGTAGTTGTACTAAATGAGACATGGCTCTCAGAAAAAACTAACATTAACTTAGATATTCAGTGTTATGACTGTGATCATTTAATGGGCAACAAATCTAGAAATGTTAATAAGGGTAGATATAGTGGGGGAGTTAGCGTATACTTTAAAAAACACTTACGAAAGCATGTAAAAGTAGTTGAGAAAAACCAGAACGGTATTTTGTGGTTAGAAATTGATAAAAATATATTACATTTTAACGAAAATCTCTATATTGGTTGTATCTACATACCACCAAACCAATCAACTGTAATTGATACAAACGAATTTGATTTCTTCGATTATTTAGAAACTAGTGCGGAAAAGTATAAAGATATTGGAAAATGCTTTTTTGTTGGAGATTTTAATGCTCGCACGTCAAATCAGTCCGATCTCTTAGACTTTGACGTATTTTTAGACAATGACAGCTATCTGTCAAACGATGTAAACATTAACCCACGTGCTTCTAAAGATCACGTGCTAGATCGTCACGGTAAACGATTATTGGACTTCTGTCAATCAACGTCTTTCGCAATTGGAAATGGGCGTTTACATAACGACCGCGACATAGGCGAGTTTACCTTTCACTCTTTTAACGGTTCAAGTGTCGTTGATTATCTACTTTTGACTATCGACGATATAGGTTTAATACAACACTTTTGCATAGCACAACCCAACGAATTTTCCGATCATTGTGGAATCGAATTTAATTTACCAACAAAATTTAATCATAACCAGAATTCCAAAGCAGACGAAAAAACCGAAACACATAATCATTTAAAATGGGACGCTAGCAAAATAGATGATTTTAGAAATTTACTAGATTCAAAAAACGTTCTATTCACAGATATACAAAATACGTTACGAAATCAAGAAAATAATGATGTAAATGAAATAAGCGATAGATTCACAAATATTTTATTTGACTGTGCAAATACTATTTTCGAGTCTCCGCAAAAAGCACGTAAACAAAAATCTAAACGAAACACAAAACCATGGTTTAACGAAAGATGCTATCAATCAAGAAGGCATTTCAATAAAGCAAGAAATCAATTTTTAAAAAATAAGAATGACAATTTACTAAAATTAAACTACTTACAAGCTAAAAAGGAATATAAACTTACCAAGCGTAAAACAAAACAGGACTTTGATTTAAAAGAAAAGGATAATCTATCCACTCTCAGTAAAAAAGACCCAAAAAAGTTTTGGAACAGGGTAAAAAAAACAATACAAAAAACAACCAGAACAAGCAGAAAACTTGAATATAGAGGAATTAGCAGATCATTTCAAGACCCTCTATAGCGATCAAATAAACAACAATGATAACAACAATAACAATGAAAATAACAATAATAATCACAACAACAACAACAACAACAACAACAACAACAACAACAATAATAATAATAATAATAATAATAATAATAATAATAATAATAATAATAATAATAATAATAATAATAATAATAATAATAATAATAATAATAATAATAATGCAAACTCCGACGAAAACAATTTTATTTTAGATGATGAACTTGATAAAGACATAAGTTTCGAAGAATTAGAAAAAGCAGTTTTTTCACAAAAGAATAATAAAAGTTGTGGCATTGACAATATTATTGCCGAAGTTTATAAACATGCATTTCCATATATATCAACTATCCTTCTAAGTCTCTTTAACAAAATTTACAATTCAGGCCAGTATCCTACCAAATGGGGATCGGGGATTATTGTGCCAATACACAAAGGAGGAGATATTGATAACCCGAAAAATTATAGAGGAATCACATTAATCAATGTTATTGCAAAAATTTATTCACAAATCCTTCTCAACAGATTAACAAAATGGTCAACATCTAACAATAAAATCACCAGAAACCAATTTGGATTCCAAAAGGGTAAATCGACTACTGACTGTATCTTTTTGTTGCATTCAATAATCATGAAAACATTACATTCCCGAAAAAAACTCTACTGTGCTTTTATTGACTTTGAAAAATGTTTCGACAAGCTAAACCGTCACTTCATTTTTGAAAAATTACTCAAAGAGAAAACAAGTTCAAAATTTGTAAAATCTATACAAAGCATGTACAGTGCAGTTCAGGTAGCAGTTCGATATAACGGGAATCTTTCTACACCGTTTATATCAAACATCGGAGCCAAACAAGGCGATCCGACATCAACTATTCTTTTTCTCTATTACGTAAATGACATCCTAACTTGTTTTAATGAAAATATAGAAGGCCTCTTTACACTAGACGAAATAAAATTATTTATCATACTATTTGCAGATGACGCGGTTCTATTCGCTCATACACCGACCGCGCTCCAATCACTACTCGATGATTTAAATTCTTATTGTAACACGTGGAGATTAAAGATCAACACGGACAAAACCAAAATAATGATTTTCGAAACTGGACGACACACAAATTATAACTTTGTATTAGACAATAAAAACTTAGAAATTGTAACTTCCTTTAAATACCTAGGCATACATTTCTTTAAAAACGGACAAATACATCGAACGCAAAAAAGGCTTGCACAACATGCATCTTATGCACTACATAATTTATTCACCGTTTTCAACCAACTCGATATAAACGTAAACGAACAAATACAATTATTTGATAGTCTCGTTGGATCAATATTAAACTACGGTGCAGAAATTACTGGAAATTACGATTGTAAAGATTTAGAAGTTATACATACAAAGTTTTTAAGAAAAATTCTTGCAGTAAAAAAATCTACTAATCTGGACGGACTTTATGGCGAAACTGGTAGATATCCAATGAAAATACAAAGAAAAATTATAATGTTTAAGTATTGGATAAAACTACTTAAACAAAATGACTCTAACCTTACAAAACTCATGTACAATAAACTTAAAGAAGATGCCGATCTAAATCAGTCATATAATGGCAATAACTGGGCGTATCAAATAAAACAATCTCTTAATGAATTAGGACTGGGCAATATATGGTTGAACCAAACGGCATTAAATGTGGATTTAAATTTGATAAAACTGAGAATCTTAGACATGTATAAGCAATCATGGTATTCTAACATCAATAATTCAAACCGATTAGAAATGTATAGTACAGTGCACTCCGTGTATAACGAGATCGCCGGGACATCGCTCGATGCCTCGTTATAGCAATGTCTCGCTAAAGCCGAATTGTGACAGAATGCTTGAAAAGGGGGTGTCTCAAATCTGCCCACGCATGAATTTTCTTTTAATTCTGCGTGGTGATAAAGGGCCATATACAAGTTATGAAAATGCAATTAGTATCTTAGATAATCCAAACTGGATTCCAAAAAGCCACCTTGACTTATTCCCACTATGACATGAAACATGGCCCCTTTTTCATGTGCCCCAAATCCTTAGTTTTGTGTATTTCTAAGATTTGTCAATTGAATTTGATCCGAGACACATTAGGCATTACATTCATACCAGAAAACGTATTTGAGGAAATTGTTATGAATGTTTTTTATTGAACTAATCATGAAAAGATGCATATTTTTCTGCAAAATTTTGGAAAAGAGTAAAATTGAATTCCAAACTTAAGTATGTTGTAGTCTTTGTCAAGATTCCATATTATCACAAAAACATGCTACATATGTCCTCTTACTTTGAGCTAAATTATATAGAAATCCAAAACCGGTAACAATGTCATATGATACATATTATGAATGAAGGTGATGTTTTGGTCCAAAACTTGTATTCAGTAAAAATTTGATTGTGCTCCTAAAAACATTTTTATATTCAGTAAAATCAACTGTAGCATACAGTACAAACCTACAGCAATATTCATGCCCAAAACACTCATTAAAAAAATCATAGATTGAATATAGATATTACTTTTATTTACAAAATTGCATGTATGGAAGCCAAGATAGGCATACATATACACATTGCCAGTTTTCTTTACTATTTGGTGACACTGTCTATGCACCATTTTTAGTGACACTATGACATGCAATAAAGGTCAAGCCAAATGATATGAAATTGAAAAGATGGGTAGAACCGGTACGGTAAAGCATCAAAAGTTGCCCTTCCAGGTAACCAATATATAACCGAATGTTTTTGCTCTAAGCGCCACTAATGAACTAACATGATATGGAAGACCCCCTATGATTCTGTTACAGCATTATATCTTTTCAGTTACACAGTTGAAAATGTGCTTTTTTATTCAAAAACGTGGTCCTATTGGGATAAAACAGGGTGCAAATATTTCCTCAATTTTTTTTTCTGACCATAGCTGAACCTGCATTGATACATAATTTATACACATTTCAATGATGTCATATGATTAACATATTGTTTAGCCATCAATAACCCTTAATAGTCACATGGGAGCTGGATTATCTGTTTCTGATGCATTACAACAATATTTTCACTTTTGCACGATTATCAAATGCCATCAGAGAAATCGGTGCTTTTTCTGATTTGCTTTCTCACGTTTCAAAAGATCTATAAATAACTCTTGCTGTTAGCATTTATGAATCACGGCTGACTTGAATAATTTAAAATGATTTTTATATAAAATTTCCTCTCTTTTTTGTAAAGTAGGTACACCTGGGACAAGATCTAATGTGACCCTGGACAAAAATATTGTAACCTACTTTGAAGTCTACCCCTTAGCAAACTTACATACAAAATTTAAAAGCTCAAAGCTGTGTAAAGCTTTACAAAAAGAGCTTATTTTTGTTATATTAAATGTTTCCCCTTTTATGCTGTCACAGCAACAAAAGTTTATGACAAAAAAGAAATTCTAATACACAGAGTTGTACTCCTTTAACCCAAGGATACTTTTTATCAAGTTTCAAAAAGATTTACATATTAGATTTGGAGAAAAAGACTTTTTGAGAAAATGCCAACAGACAGACAGACACACGGACAGATGACAGGAAATGACCGAGAAAAATGCCTTGCATCTTGATTTGTCCCCAGGTACACTAAAATAACCAAAAAAAGTAAACAACACATTTGAAAAAATCATTTTTTAAAAAATCTTAACTCTGTCCATTCTTGGAAATGTGCACTATTCACGGGGAAATTTCAAAAGCAACATGTTACCGGTTTTATTTTTTCTCGATATTTCACAATAAGCATCAGTATATTTGTGCGCAACTTTTACATAATTTTCAAATCTTGACAAAAACTGGAACAAAGAAAATTTTAGAACAGAATTTACTTAAAATATTTAAAAACAATTAATTTTTGGGTTACCCTCTTACACCAGTTGATATAAAACAATTTTTTGTACATAATTATAATGTATTTTTGTTTCATACAGGATCACGGACTACTGGGCATTATATTTAGCATAAATTACGCGATGAAACTAACAACCAGAACACTTGCACACTGTTTTAATCAGGGTACCCTCTTTTTTCATGGTGAACAATTAAAATTCCGAGAAAATTGTTTTCTGGAATGTGCGATTTGAAACATGTCATGAATATGAACCGTTATCTAGTGTACTAACTTCACGCCAAATTTCATTAAATTCCGAGCGTGGGCAGACTCCCATGTTATTTTTCCTATTCGTGAGACACCCCCTTTTCACTTGCCCATGTCTACTTTCGCTTTCACCGGAAGTGAACTTTGGCACATTTATAATCTCTTTTTTAGAGAGCATAAAGATAGATAACTCTTGATATTTTATTACACACCACTAAGAGTAACATACGAACATTACACTTTACAGTTCATAAGTGCGCTAAAATACTAATGGTTATGTACACCATTAAATATTTATTTGAAAAACGTGATTTTTAATTGTCCTGATGGAAAATCCCTTTTCTTATATATTCATGATTTCAAATTTCAACTCTAAAGAAAAAGCTTTCCACTTTTTAGTAGTGTCTCCCGTATTTTCCAAATTCATCGCATATGGTCGATGTTGGAGCAAATACTCATAAATCTAGACAGATTAAAGTTGGAGTTACAATGTTTTGCAATAACACTTTGTCGATATGACAATAGGTAGATCGGAACGTGTTAATCCCATAATTGATCGATAATTACCTTGAAATGTCAGATTGCCGACGGCACGCTTTAAGACCTAGTAAATAGGTGTGAAAAATACAGCCAGGGCTAGGGCAATGTTGTTTGCAGACGACACGCTTTGTGACCAGACCTCGTTAATGTGTGAAAAATAGAGTTGGTACCAAGGAAATATGTACGTTATAACCGATTTTTTGCTCAAACCAATCTCGCGTTATCCGATATAAAACAAAGGGAAAATAGAAGGGAAATGACAGGGACTTTATACTCTACTCGTTAAAGACGGTATCTCGTATAACCCGAACTCGTAATACGTGGAGTGCACTGTATATATAAACAAGAATTTGAACTAGAAGAATACTTAAAAAAGGTTAAAATCAACAAATTTAAAATCTCATTAACTAAGTTCCGATTGTCATCGCACGATTTAAAAATCGAAACCGGAAGGCACGAAGGGGTTCCAAGAGAACAACGTATATGCGCACACTGTAATACGGGCTTAATTGAAAATGAATACCATTTTTTGATGACATGTCCTCGTTACTATGACCTGCGAAAAAAGTTCTTAAAGCCTTATTTTTGTAAGTGGCCAAGTCTGTTAAAATTTGAGACTCTTATGTCAAGTAAAAATCCCAAAACCATATTTAATCTGTCTAAATTTATTCATTATGCTTTCAAAGAAAGAGCAAAACAATAATAACTTATCACACATTTCGACGCTTTTCAACAGAAACCTCGTAGCTACAACTAGTGTGTAGATGCTGGGTTTGTAAGGAACGGCCTTGACAGTTTAAATTCCGTTTACTTAAGAACGACGAATTTTGTTTGCTGAGCCTTAAACATCTTACTTTCCATCTTACATTCACTGATTCACTCATTTTCTCATTAATTTACATGCTTTAATTTTATTGTCTGTATAACTTGTTTAATATTTAAACGTCATTTTGTTGAATCACGTTGTTAACTAATTTGCTTACTCAAATTGATCTATCGATATTGTATACAATTAAAGTATTCAATAATCATTTATTGACCAGGCTACGCTCGTTCTCCCTTCCTTTTTAGTTTCGGGGAAGGGTCAACATGGCGTTATTTGGACAATTCACCACTTCCAGAGGTTTAGGATCTCGAGACGAACTGTGTCCTTTTCAAGAAAGGCCACAGGGAGGCCTCGAAATCCGGAACCGCGAATACATGACTAAAGAACCACCAAGTTCATCTGTAAATTATACTTTGACAAATGATTCTATATAATAGCAAAATAATAGACTACATGGTTGTATCAAGTTTGATTAGTAATCTTTGCTTGGAACGAAATGGTCGATAATCGACCATTTCACTCCAAGGAAAGAGAGCTACTTCTCAATTATACTGTACGTTCCACTCTGTGTGTGTTATCTTTTTGTAATGTTTGTGGCTATAAATATGTTGTAAACTATTTTATGCCGAATAAAATGTATGTATGTATGAATCTCGTTTGAATCATGGTCCGCGCTGTATGCGCATGTGCAACAATTTCAAAATAATTCTAACCCCATCAGTGATGGGGTTGAATTTAGGTTTGGATTCTCCCTAAATTCAGCTATCTGTCTTGTAATTTCGGCTCATTCTCTGTCTGAATCGCATATTATTAACCATCCCGAGGTTGTCAACACAAAAGTTTTGCATATTTTTTCAAAAAAAAATTCATTTTTTGCAATTAGACCATCTGTTACCGTCGCCCTTTAAAGTAATCAAGCGTGATGAGCGCACAATCGTGGCTACCCTCTAAAGTGAAAGTCACACAATCAGTTCTGCGTGAGACCACTTTGCAGAGCGATACAGTCTGTGCTTCGTCGACGCGTGGAACTGTTCACATTTTGTTTTCTGGCAGTTGGCATGACTCTCCACTCTCCCTGTATCAGTTTGCACTTGAACCTGTGTAACTGTTTTGAGCTGCAATTTGGACCTTTGGTGTGCCCCTTACCAGACAGTCCAGCAGTGTAACAGTTTGTTGGAAACAATCTCTTAGCCGGCCAATAGTCTTGTTATGAAATCCCAACATGTGTGCAATAGCCCGTGACATCATCACTGCCTGCAACACCCCAATAGCACGATTACGTTCGTCAGTCTTGGCATTGTTTAAAGCATCAAAATCTTCCGATCGGTGAAATGTGTGGGTGTTTTCTTTCTTTTCTTTGTCAATAAAATGAATGATTTTGTTAAAAAATATATAAAACAAGAAAAGGTGGTGCGTTAATTTTGATGTTATTTTCTGTGCTATATCATACACAAATCTCACAATAATCAACATTCATTTTGTCTTCTGCAGCAGCTTTAAGTTTTTATGACCCTAAAATTTTGTTATTTGGGAAAGCATTAAACAAACCATCCACCTAGACTGGTTCCCTGTCCCTAGATCTATCGATCATATGGGGACAGGAACGGTATAAAAAAATAATTATACGGTTTTCCGTATATTTTATTCGGGGCATCTGATTGGTTGATTTTTTGGATTTTGATCATGATTAGGCGGACGCCCAAAATAGATACGTAAAGCGTTTCGCAGACGCTGAAGAAAGCTTGCAGCCGACGGAAACTAGATAAGCTGATACGGTTGAATGCGCGGACCTGCGACAAAGAGAATTAGTTAACTCTTTCCCAAACAACTTCTGGTATTGGCTTCCCTAGATGAATGGGGCTGGGAAAACATTGAGCAAAAGAAAAATGCTTCAGGCACATCATGGGAATATATATATGTTTATTAAAGTCTCATTCATGTTTACACAAAGACATATATACAATTTAAAACGTACAACATATTTAAAACATGACCGTTCAGATTGAACTATAAGAGACTGGTTATTTAAATTCTTTACTTTAGTTTTTCAAAAGCTTTCCTTCAATTAATTTTCAGTTGATACCTAATATTTCATAGCTTGAAAGACATTGTGATACAAATAGCTGGTTCTACATATAAAACCATCTATTCCTACCAGAATGGCTTGGCAATATTATGTCTCTTTGCTTCTTGTAAAATATGGTAGGAAACATGTTTCATGGGTGTTATTGCAAAACCTTGTATCTCGTTTTTTGGAAAGTTTAAAGGGGTAAGAAAGAACTTTAATAACTTTTCCGGGACTGAAAGGTTTTACTTGAAATTCGTACACAATGTTCACATAAAATTTGTCATTTATAATGATAAATCAAAATATCCTAATACCTGAAAGAATCGTCTAAATCGGACATACAAAATTTTACTTTGAAAATCGCAAAAATTGACATACGAGGTTTGTATTTACTTCGACGATATTGTGGACGCAATTTAAAGTAAAAAAAAAAAATCTTATTAATGGCAGTTTTGTATCAAAATTTCCTTGTTGACTGGAGAGAGGAAATGAGAAGCATTTTTTTAGTTCATATTATACATGTCTTAACCCTACCACTGAGAATAAGACTTGATCAAATTGTCGTTTTCAAATTACAGAAAAAGTGCTTCGTCTTTTCTACCTTTTCTAAAACATATATTTTTGTGCATCAACACCCAATATTTAACAATTCTAGATAAAAAAAAAGTTTCGTTTATTTATTTATTTTTTCATTTTTAATCATTATTTCATCAAAATTGTTTGGCTTCAATATAGAAAAGAATCAATTCACGAGATTCTGAGCTGGGAATAATAATAGCTAATTTGTATAAAAATTATCTCGTTGTGAAATAACGGACACAAAATGTTTTCTCACTTCAGTGTTAAGGGATAAACATATGGTAAACTACTTTTTTAAATTTAATTGTTATCTAATAATTGGACACACTCTGTTACAGTACATCAAAGACAGGTAGTATGACAAAGGATCAGATGGATATAATTGCCCTTAACCCATTCCCAAACTTTGACTCTTTTTAATCCCACACTGGAGTTGCAGACGAAAAATTACATTGCTTTCAAAAGCGTAAAATGTGTGTTCTATTGCATAAAATTGTCTTTCTTGGTAGAAAACGTTTTCGGAAATGAAGAAATTAATTCCAAAAAGTTTTACGCGGTATGTATCTTTTGGGGCACCGAAATGCGTTGTTGTGCGATAATGGATTAAAACCCTTTTCCAAACAGTAAAATTCTAGATCTAATAAAGTTGCCGGAAAAGGGTTGTCATTTCTTTACACTTTTCTTTAGGCCTAAAAAAAAGAAATTAGATCTAGATCTATGTGATGTGTAGGCCTACAAATCTAAAAAAGTATGACTTAAAAAAGAAACATTATCGATTTATATAAGGCCCAATGTCGTCCTGTATCCATTCACAACGCAGTCTTTGTGGCATGCGTGATATTTTTTACGCTTTCAAGACTCAACAAAATATTGAAAGTTGCAGCAGATGACAGAAATGAACGGTGGGATTCTCCGGTGTTGTAAGATTTTACTTGTGAAAAATACATCGATAATAGAATCAACCAATCAGATCACAGGAAAATTCGTCCCCGATCCGTCTTCATACACAGAGAAGACGGGGTACCAGTCTAACCATCCACCCTATAGGAACAACGAATGGAAGTTCCAAAAAAGAATAAGCATGAAATGTGCCTATTATAAAATAGCATTGGGCTATCTTTAACTTGAATAAAATAACCTTTTATATGATTCTTATTTGATTCTAGACAAGGTTTAGTTATTAACATGAAATATTATTAAGTGTCTAAGTACAGAAGTATTGGTATAGACAATTAATATTACACAATTCTGCAATTTAGCAGCTGTGTTTAACGACAAAAATCTTTAAATTCATTTAATTTTTATAAATTTGGGTATGATCATTAATCATCAAAAAAGGACCGGTAATCCGAAATTTTAAAGATTGAAAAGCCTTTATTCGCACCTTTTTTGCCAAGCAGTCCAGACGTGTAACAGTTTCTTGGAAATAATCTCTTAGCCGGCCAATAGTTTTGTTATGAAATCCCAACATGTGTGCAATAGCCCGTGACATCATCACTGCCTGCAACACCCCAATAGCACGATTACGTTCGTCAGTCTTGGCATTGTTTAAAACATCAAAATCTTCCGACCGATGAAATGTTTGGGTGTTCTCTTTCTTTTATCGACTACATGTACCCTATAAACCGATAAGCTGGTTTGTGCACGAGGTCAATACTACGGCACGTGCAGAGAACCTGTTTACCAAGTTTGGACGGCTAACGTCACGGATGAATGGGTTTTGTGCTTAAGTGTGAGTTGTGTGCATACCTAGGGTCCGGCGGATACCGAATAGTACTGTGTCAATAAAATGAATGATTTTGTTAAAAAATATATAAAACAAGAACAAGTGGTGCGTTATTTTTGAGGTTCAGTATAATATGACTAGAAAACAAAAAGGTCACAATAAAGCTGCGTAAGCTGATAACGTAAATTCAAGTTATTCATGTTACAGCAAAAATAACTTATCACGGTAAGCTAATGTTCTATGTGTCCGCCGTTGGCCTGGATGACACTGAGACGCGTCATCCTCTTTAACAAACCATTGTTGATGGTGAATCATTGCAGAATGTGTCTCCACTCACGAGTCCATAAATGCTTGTTCCAATTGTTGAACATTTCTTGGGCTAAAATGTGAAAAAGCTAATTTCTATGCTAACAACTATGGTTATTTCGTGCAATGCTGTAATGCTGCCACTTTCATAACATTATTTCTTAAATAAAAAAGGTGCATCTGAATGGATCAACCAATTTTGATGAGATTCACAGAATACATTATTGTACAAACGATATTGATTTGTATTTTCCGAAAACTTCATAAGATAATATTATACTGAATTGTTCTTATAATTATGATGAAAAATGCAAATTTGCTTTAGAAGTGTCTAAAAGTGTATTTATTAAAAAAGTTTGTAAGATTATTGAGGTAAAAGAAGAAAACGCTGATGTCTGGCCTAAATATTTTCTTTGTGATATTTCACGCAAATACTTTTTTCAAAATATCTAGTTTTTCATCTACAGTAAGTTTCAATATCGAAATAGTCTTTTTTGTTGTTTAAGGAAGGGTTAAACAAGCCATTTTCGACTATATGTATTGATAATGCTCTGCAGCAACGAGACAATTAAACTGTCACATACGTTTCGTTAAATGTTCTTCTGGAGATGTTGCCAACTAGTCATGCGTTGACGGCACGTTGAATAAACCATGAATTCATATGACGGTCCCTAACGCGGTTATGGATGCGAGTTCGACATTCGGACTGTACAGATATAAACGAGGCGCACCAATAAGGAATACCTTGTTCCAGTTGATCTTACGGGAGTATAGATGTTGTCTATACCATTGAAGATTATGTTGTCGACGACGTTGTAGCAAGACTAGACATATCGCAGGACTTCTAAGACGGATGTAGCGCTCCATTAACCGATCTCTAAAATGTCTTCCGCTGATAGAACTCAATTCTGGAATCAACATAGCCGTAAATTTTGCCGCTTACAATCGATTGCACTGGCGGCTGTTCCGATTATGGTTGGCTTGTCGGAATGACGTCACTTTGACGGAACTGTTTCAAAAATACCAAACGTATATATGAACTGTTCCTATCAGAAAGCTACAACAACCATCTCCCCTCCTGTCCCCTCTCTGAGGCTCCGCACACACCCATTCCATCTCACCCTGCCTTTGGCACTCAGGCAAATCATAAATCACACACACTCTCGCACTGAAACTTTCTCACACCTACACACCTTTAACCATCACACACCTTAACCTTATTAAAACCGTCGGTGATCTTGACACTCAGTCGCACCTGAATTACACCTTCAGCATCTACCTCACAAACACTCACAGTTAGATAAATGATAACTTATTCTTTTCCCAAACAGTAAAAATTTAGACGATGAATGCTACAGCTGATAAAAAAAGATGTTGTGCACTTTACATTGAGACAATAACTTTAACTGTTAAGGTAAAATTAGCAAATTCCGTTCCTTCGGAATTTTCCTTCTTTTGCCTTAATGTTTGCTAGGACTGGAGAATATCAGAAGCACACATTGTTTTGGAAAAGGTAATAAAATATCATTTCACTCTGGCATATGTCATTTTCGCAAACCAGAGAATACTTCTTCAACTTCGTATAGATTCTTAACTTGCGGCAAAAACGAAGAAAAAGTACTCCGGTATGCGAAAATGTTCACAAGCAAGCAAACACACCCATTCTATCATGTCTACACGACCATAGCATGATACCCCACCCACCCATAGGAACAACGAATGGAAGTTCCAAAAAAAGAATAAGCATGAAATGTGCCTATTATAAAATAGCATTGAGCTATCTTTTAGTTGAATAAAATAACCTTTTTATATGATTCTTATTTGATTCTAGACAAGGTTTAGTTATTAACATGAAATATTATTAAGTGTCTAAGTACAGAAGTATTGGTATAGACAATTAATGTTACATAATTCTGTAATTTAGCAGCTGTGTTTAACGACAAAAATCTTTAAATTCATTTAATATTTTATAAATTTGGGTATGATCATTATTCATCAAAAAAGGACCGGTAATTCGAAAATTTTAAAGATTGAAACGCCTTTATTCGCACATTTTTGTGTAACTTGTCGTGAGGGCTAACTGAACAGTTGATTCGTGAAACACAAATCCCAGCTAGATTTGACCATATTACGTGGTGCAGAAGTCATGAACACATCTTTCGTTTCTGATTCCTAAATTGGGTTAGTTCGCATTTACACAGAATGATTTAGAATACTGTTTTAATATACACTTGGATACACTTCTAACGCAACACTTACGCTTTTGAAAATATCTAAAAATTGAATGAACCATTTTCACATTTTCAACAAATTTAATTCATTTATATTGGCTTAACATCTGTAATTTAGATGGAAAAGCATTGAGTAAAAATTATCAAATTTTCAGTTCATATAAAGAAAATACTGAACCTCAGAAATAACGCACCACTGACATTTTTCACTATAACCTTTTTTTTAATTGTGATACTTATTCAAACTATACAACCACAACCCGAACTGCTAGCATTTTATTCGTTTCTGGTAAAAAGCAATGTTTCGCTACATTAAAGTAATCAAGCGCGATGAGCGCACAATCGTGGCTACCCTCTAAAGTGAAAGTCACACAATCAGTTCTGCGTGAGACCACTTTGCAGAGCGATACAGTCTGTGCTTCGTCGACGCGTGGAACTGTTCACATTTTGTTTTCTGGCAGTTGGCATGACTCTCCACTCTCCCTGTATCAGTTTGCACTTGAACCTGTGTAACAATTTTGAGCTGCAATTTAGACAGTCCAGCAGTGTAACAGTTTGTTGGAAACAATCTCTTAGCCGGCCAATAGTCTTGTTAAGAAATCCCAACATGTGTGCAATAGCCCGTGACATCATCACTGCCTGCAACACCCATAGCACGATTACGTTCGTCAGTCTTGGCATTGTTTAAAGCATCAAAATCTTCCGACCGATGAAATGTGTGGGTGTTTTCTTTCTTTTCTTTGTCAATAAAATGGATGATTTTGTTAAAAAAATATATAAAACAAGAAAAGGTGGTGCGTTAATTTTGAGGTTATTTTCTGTGCTATATCATACACAAATCCCACAATAATCAACATTCATTTTGTCCTCTGCAGCAGCTTTAAGTTTTTATGACCCTAAAATGTTGTTGTTTAGGAAAGCATTAAACAAACCATCCACCCTATAGGAACAACGAATGGAAGTTCCAAAAAAGAATAAGCATGAAATGTGCCTATTATAAAATAGCATTGGTCTATCTTTTAGTTGAATAAAATAACCTTTTTATATGATTCTTATTTGATTTTAGACAAGGTTTAGTTATTAACATGAAATATTATTAAGTGTCTAAGTACAGAAGTATTGGTATAGACAATTAATATTACATAATTCTGTAATTCAGCAGCTGTGTCTAACAACAAAAATCTTTAAATTCATTTAATATTTTATAAATTTGGGTATGATCATTATTCATCAAAAAAGGACGGTAATCCCAAAATTTTAAAGATTGAAAAGCCTTTATTCGCACCTTTTTGTATAACTTGTCGTGAAGGCTAACTAAACAGTTCATTCGTGAAACACAAATCCCAGCTACTATAGTACCAGCCGAAAATAACAGTGACGTAGGCTAATGTTTACTACTTGACAACCAATCAACTCTGTCCGTATTTGTAACGGTGCAAATCAGACGAATTGATTGGTTTTGCAGCAGTAAACATCAGCCTACGTCACTGTCAATTTCGGCTGGGACTATTGTAGATTTGACCATATCACGCGGTGCAGAAGTCATGAACACATCTTTCGTTTCTGATTCCTAAATTGGGTTTGTTCGCCTTTACACAGAATGATTTAGAAAACTGTTTTAATATACACTTGGATACACTTCTAACGCAACACTTACCTTTTTGAAAATAACTAAAAATTGAATGAACCATTTTCACATTTTCAACAAATTTAATTCATTTTTATTGGCTTAACATCTGTAATTTGGATGGAAAAACATTGAGTTAGATTTATTAAATTTTCAGTTCATATTTATAAAGAAAATACTGAACATCAGAAATAACGCACCACTGACAATTTTCACCATAACTTTTCTAATGTATTACTTTTTCAAAGTATACAACCACTACCCGAACTGCTAGCATTTTAATCGTTTCTGGTCAAAAGTGGCTACCCTCTAAAGTGAAAGTTACAAAATCAGTACTGCGTGAGAACACTTTGCATCTAGCGATACAGTCTGCGCTTCGTCGACGCCTGGAACTGTTCACATTTTGGTTTCTGGCAGTTGGCATGACTCTCCACTCTCCCTGTAACGTCACGGATGAGTGGGTTTTGTGCTTAAGAGTGTGTTGTGTGCATACCTAGGGTTCGGCGGATACCGAATAATACTGTGTCAATAGACTCAAGTGGTGCGTTATTTTTGAGGTTCAGTATAACATGACTAGAAAACAAAAAGTCACAATAAAGCTGCGCGATCTGATAACGTAAATCCGATTTTTCATGTAACAGCAAAAAACTTAACACGGTCAGCTAATGTTCTATGTGTCCGCAGTGGGCCTGGATGAAAGACACCTCATTCTCTTTGCCATCCCTTTCCCAAACAAGACCTGGTTTGACGTCCCCATTTGAAAAGCATTGGGAAAACATTCATGCAAAAGAAGAAGATGCTGATAATCAGCATTTACTCTTTTTGCCTCAATATTTTATGTGCTATATCATACACAAATCCCACATTAATCAACGTCCATTTTGTCATCTGCAGCAGCTTTAAGTTTTTATGACCCTAAAATTTTGTTATTTGGGAAAGGATTAAACAAACCATTGTTGATGATGAATTGGTATTTTTTTTCATATTGTACATGAATGTGTCGTATATACATAATAATAATTGTTTTTGATCTCAATTTCTAAAGTTGCAATTACAGCCCAGAGACATGACCGGGATTTACCATTATCTGCCTCTACATTAATGCTTCCCCCAGGCTTCAAAATGATGCTCGTAGCGGGGGCCTGACCACGGGCTGATTAGGGATTTCTACCTTAAGTTGAAAAGTATGGAAGGCATTTAGGCAGAAACTAGCTTTTTCTCCTTTTCCCCTCATTTTCCAAAGTGTGCTTCGTACTATGTCATAGTAATTTCCCAAACCGATTAATACCGATTACCAATTTTAGACCAGTACAACTAAAAGCGAGTTGTTTGGAAAAGAATAAACTTTGAAATCGTATTTATTCAAACTGGGCCTTTACGATAGAAAAATGATCGAATGGGTACTTCCTCGATGTTTGAAGGAGCCTGAGTGATAGCATACCATCCGAGCCTGCCACAGAGCTGATAAGCCCGGCCTTTATGTCGACATAATCAGACACCAGCATCTGTTTGCTTCAGAATGGAATGTTTTCACACAGATACTGGGTTTTCCAAGTTTATTTTTAAACTGAGTGAAGATATCAATCGAGGGCTTTCCTTATAACTGACGTCAAGATGTAACATCATGCATAATTAGACATATGAGGCTTTGAAATGGTGTGTGTTCTGATTGTTCCTCGATTAGTTTATAACACATCAGAGATATCTACAAGTTGTAATATACTGACGTCAATTAAAAACGCTCCAATGAAATCTGTCGTTATTTTCCTTATGCCTAATACAATGTTGTTGAAATGTTTATCATCATTTTGACCGACAATTACGGCAAATGAAAAAATATGCGTTTCTATCCATTAACATGTCCATTTCCGGTGACTGGTCACGTTTTCTACGTGCGCTTTGTGTATGTACATTACGTGATGAAATTTGTCACATTTTACACAGTAACATGTGTTAGTGGATAGGCAACCACGAATTCAAAGATTTTCTTATGAAACATCCGAATTGAAGGATTCCAAGACTGAATTCTAAAACAGGAGCTCGTGATTTAGCCATTTTTGAATGCGACGAATGCACAAACAAGTCGCGAGACAGTTTAACATACTAGTATTGTGTTTCTCGATTTGGTATCTTGATCAACGCGTTGTAACTCTGCGCACGTTTATTGATCGGCCACGCTCAACTAGACCTCACGTAACGCCTGTAAAGCAAGATAATTATCCACGTTAACGTCTTGTACGTTTCAGGTTTGTGACGTTTTGATCGACGTTCTGTTGAATAGTCGGTAAATGTGGTGGCCAAATAAGTGTTTTTCTGGCAACTGTTGTTGTTGCAAGTAACGTTTGAAATAGACACACTGCTTGGAAAATAGAGCTCGTAGATTAGCCATTTTCGAATACGGGAAAATCAAGAACAAGCCGCCTGACGTTTTGACGTCTTGCACTTCACGATTTAGCATCTGGGTCGACGAGTTAGCGTTACAGAAACATTTGCCAATCGGCCAAAGTCAGATAGACCTCATGTAACGCCTGTTATACAAGAAGCTGTCTTACGTTAACGTCATATGCGTTTCAGGCTTGAGACGTAGTAATCGACGTCGGGTTTAGTATTCACTAACTGTGATCACCAAAAAAGACGTTTTACGGTATCTTTTGTCGTCGCAAGTAAAGTTTGAACCATGCGCTACTGCTTTTCAAATGGAAATTCTGATACCGCTCTGTTTAAATGTGCCGTTTTTTGTAAACTGTAACAATTTGATAATTTCTTTATCATAATTTTTCAACAACAGATAATCAAATTTACAGATGGAAATCAGTATTTGTTATTTCAAATCAGATTTACTGAATAATCGGACATTTATTAGTGCTGAGGCGTTTCTATTTGACGTCAGTATATAATGATAACTACCGAACCGGAGACTAGATCCGAACTTTACTTCCAATGTTAGAGATACCCATCGAGTGCTACAGATCTTGAATACAGCCGTTTCCTATTGTCTAAATGATGTAAAGTAATGCACAGGCGAGTCTGCACATTAGACAACAATCGTATACTAGCGGGGGATTAATTAACCCTTTCCCAAACAATACCTGGTTTTGGCGTCCTTAATTGAAAAGACTTGGGAAAATATTTAGACAAAAGAAGAAAATGCTGATAATCAGCATTTTCTCCTTTTGTCAAAATATTTTGGGTTTCATTTTACACAAATGCCGTCTTTATAAACATGAAATTTGTCGTTTGTAACTCCTTTCAAATTTGACAAGTAAATAAATTGCCATTTGGGAAAGGGTTAAACATCATCACGTGTTATGTAAATATACAGGTAACCGGCTCGTGTCTACACGTGTACCTGGAAGTCAAGTATTGCTAGGATATGCGTTACAAAACTGGTTTAGCCGAGCCCGGATAGCTCAGTCGGTTACGTCGGAGTCTGTCAATCCAGGGGTCTCGAGTTCGAACCCCGGCTCGGCCAGTATCCATTCTGACATTTGACAAAAGTCATTTGTCTCTCACCAATGGGTGTGAATCATCTATGTGAGAGAGCAGCTGGAGGCTCGGTTTGGATATTGTGGTTGTACTGGTGCGAGAAATACCAGGAACCCACGGTTAGGTGCTCCAGCCGCCGCGATATGACCCTGGTAGTTGAAAACGGCGTAAAACCCCAATAAACTCAAACTCAAACAAAACTGGTTTACACATTGTTGCTTTTTTCTCTTCGTTTGATATGTTAAATGTGAAAGAAACGTTAAACAAAATGGAAGTTTTCTAACGTATCGTGCTAGCATGCTACCTATCCTAATATAAATACAGGCTCAGTATATCAACCTTTTCCCATACAATACTTGGTTTTGACACCCTTAACATGTCAAAGCAAAAACATGTCAAAGCAAAAACATGAGAAAATATCAAAGCAGAAGAAGGAGATGCTGATAATCAGTGATTTCTCCTTTTGCATGAATATTTTCTCTCCTAAATTCTCGCCTTTATCAGTATCTGTTATATGGACTGCAACAGCATTCCTATATAAAACGGTCCATCTTTTCTGATTGTTAGGTAAAGGCTACAGTTTTTCTCGAAAAGCAACTCTTGTAACAGCTTTCAGAAGACAGGCAGTACAATCGATTAGAGAATGATCGAAAAGGGGACATAACTCTTGTTTGAATAATAATGTGTTGCGGTCCTATAAATTTGTCTTTCACCCTCCCCTTCATTTCTTGAAGGCACCCATGCTAGGTTGTATATTGTTGGAGGTAATAATATCATAATGGAATTGTCAACCTGCATAACTAGATAATTTTGGCCAATAAAATTTCAAATGAAGTTCATACAGTCTTTATAGATCAATAATATGTATAACTAGCTGACCCTCCATTTATAACGTTTGTGGGAAGCTAGACCTCGATAGATGGTGAAAAACGGAAAGATTTGAGCAAGGATCTGGAATAACGTCCCTTAAGGCTTTTGAGCCCAACATAGATCTAGATCAGCCTGTGCATACGCATAGTCTGAGCAGGATCCACGTTGTTCTCTAATAGCTTCTTCGTGACCTGTAGTAACTTAAAGAGAGCAGCATGGATGCATATTGGACTGCATTTCACAACAGACTGATCTTCAAACTCAATTTTTAAAAATGCCGTAATGGACGTTTTTCAAGATCCCGGCTCATTTCTTTTTGGCCCTGGAAAATGCAATACACCACACACCGATTCAATGTTTGACTGTCTCCATGTTGTCCCAATCCCTGAAAAACCTAGAATCGGTCCCTATGATACAAGTATTTTTCTATGATTCTATGAGTGTGAAAGTGCCAATTTCTCAGTGTGTTGGAATTTCTTTAATGTTCATGTTAATCCATTGAACACTTGCGTTTTATTTATCGAGTTAAACATTGCTGCACAAATTTCTGGTAACTTTCTCATACCAGCCAAAAACAAATAATGTCCGATTCGTAATTCTATTGTAATATTTTTTAGAATATGTCAACGCATCGCTTACTTATAAATTATAGATCATTCCAATTCTGATCAAACTGATATTGGTGTACACCTGGGTAAGAGTTCATCCTTTCCCAAACGACAAATGTTGACTGTTCCAATTTGGCAGCTGCTGCTCAGACGACCAAATGGATACTGATGAAATGTTTGCATTGATACAAAAGTAGAAAATGTTTGATTTTCAGTATTTTATTATTTCGTATCAACGTTTTCCCTAACCTCTTGACAACTTGTTTGTGAAAGGGTTAATGGATTCAGCAGACGATGATAGTTAAGGCCATGTTACACAATGCCGTCTGTTTTTCTAATGCGAGAGTCTTGGAACAAAACCAACATACCTGAAGACTTAGTCCCGAACGTTCTTAACCCTTTTCCAAACGACATAGTGAATGGTGATAGAGGTAGCATAGGTGAACAAAATAGCACAGAAAATAGTGATGCACATACAGTAGTCTAAGAACAAAATCAGAAGTTTTAGTCCCGGAGCTTATCAATGGCTGAGACCAAGTCAGCAGTCAGAATACAAAGACAGATCTTGTACACATCAAGTAGTTTTGACTACGAATACCATTTCATACTGACCTGCTCGTAATACATGTATAATTATGTATATTGGCCCGAGGAAAAAATATGAGATGCTCTTACTAGACTTGACAACCCCTTATAATTACTTTTCTAACAAACAGTTATAAATCTATTAATCTAAACTTATCAAAATATTTGGTTGTAATTGTTTTATTTTTTTTCTACCAATAATTTGTTGGTTTTCACATAATTGTATGTTTTTCAGTTGCGTCTTTTTCTCTTTTTTGTTCCCTTTGTTAGCTGTAAACATTGCAGTAAGTTTGGTACAATATCGTCGTTATAAATGCAAAACCTCGTATCTCGTTTTTGGAAAATTTCAAATGGGAGGGAAAAAGTGTAATAACTTTTCCCAAACTGAAATGTTTTACTTGCAATTTTGACATAATGTTGACAAATAATGTGTCATTAATACTGGTCAGTGAAAATATCTCAAAACCTGTGATAATTGTCTAAACTGGGTAAACAAGTTTGTACTTTGAAAATCGCGAGAATCGACATACGAGTTTTTGCATTTACACCGACGATGTGCTATGTGTATTGTATTGACAAATATTTTCTGGTAATTTCAGAAAATCCTTAATATGCGATAAACATTGAAAAGGGACTAGCATGCGACGTCAAAACGAGGAGAAATTTAAGAAAACGAACCTTGAAATTGGTATATTAGATCAGTTTCGAATTCTGTGGAATGCTTAGACGTAACGTCAAAAGTTGCGGACCAAGCCAAAATTGGCTATGCACTTCTGTTTAAAACCGCATATTTGTTATTTTTATTTGAGAAACACACATGCATTTGGTATCATATAAAAGATAATGAATTGTAATTTATTAATATATGTCGAATTTCAACATTGTTTGAATACAGACAATTTGATAAACAAAATAAATAAACTCTGACGCAGAAAATGACGTCGTCACGTGTAACAGAAATTACCAAACAAACTCGCGAGAATCCGAATAGAATAAAAAGTAAGACTTTTTAAAGCGCACAAACTTTGGCAAATTACGTCAGTGATGTCACAGAAGATATAGCGTAAATCTTACGGCAGTTGGATGGTGTAAACAAACTATGGAGGAATGGAAAGAAAGAGATAAGTAGCGTCACGCTGTTAAAAAACGTCATTTTTTCGGTATGTCTAATTTTTAAATCTAATTCATTTTTCCAATAGCGATTAGAAATCAATATAAAAAAATTTGGGACATACATCTGAGCTCTAGTTTTTGTAGTTAATTTTTTGTCTTGATTGGAGTTGAAGAAAATCATTATTTTATTGTGTTTGTAGCGTCTTAAAAATGTCACATTTTCACTAAAACGGTCCCAAATGCAAGGGTATGGAAACGTATATGGTACACCCTGATGATGTCATTGGATGCGAAGATGTGTGCTTATAGGACGACATGATCACACCAAGTTGTCATAAAATTTAAAGAATAATATGATAATTTGATCATGACGTATTAACAGAACACGATTTGTTGTCTTAATCTGATCATTACTCAATAACAGAACTCGACTTGTCGTCTTAAAATAAAACGACATAACTACATAATAACGTATTTTGTAAAAACTGCTATGTTGACTATGCTCGTTGTGTATGGCTTTATGACTTGCTATAGGTCGAGATGTCGGATTTAACTGCCTTGTCATTTTTTGTTTTAGACGACAAGTACAGATCATGACAATATATTCATGTCATTGAAAACTGACATTATCATATTAGGTGTTAGTTCCCATGTCGACTTATCAAATTATGTTGACTTTTGTCTTTATATTGATTCATAACTCAAAAAGTATGTAAGGTAGAATTATGAAACTTTACAGGTGAATAGATCTCATTATGGAGAGGTGCAGTGCACAAGAACTGTAACTCTGCCGATCATATTTTTGGAGTTATTGCCCTTTGTTGATTTTCAAACTTGATTATTGTCCGGAGCATAACTCAAAAAGTATGTAAGGTAGAATCATGAAACTTTACAGGTGGATAGATTTCATTATGGAGAGGTGCAGTGCACAAGAACCGTAACTCTGCCGATCAAATTTTTTCAGTTATTGCCCTTTGTTGATTTTATAACTTGATTCTTGTCCGGAGCACAACTCAAAAAATATGTAAGGTAGAATCATGAAACTTTACAGGTGAATAGATTTCATTATGGAGAGGTGCAGTGCACAAGAACCGTAACTCTGCCAATCAAATTTTTGGAGTTATTGCCCTTTGTTGATTTTTACACTTAATTCTTAATCTTGCCTATATCTCATGTCCTTTTACACATACAGCCTTGATATCTCACACATAGATGCCTCCTATCAACATCGTTCACATTTAACCATGATCTTGGACCTTGTGACCTTGACCTTGGAGTTTGACCTACTTTAAAAAAAATAAACCCGGCATATATCTCATGACCTTTTACAAATACAGCCTTGATATTTCACACATGGACACATCTTACCAAGACCTTTCACAATTGACCATGACCTTGGACTTTGTGACCTTGACCTTGGAGTCTGACCTACTTTTAAAAAACTTTAACCTGGCAGATATATCATGTCCTTTTACACATACAGCCTTGATATTTGACACATGGAAACCTCTGACCAAGACCTATCACATACGACTATGACCTTCGACCATGTGGCCTTGACCTTGAAGTTTGACCTACTTTTAAAAAAAATAAACTGGGCCTATATCTTATGTGTTATTACACATACAGCCTTGATATTTGACATATGGACACCTACGACCAAGACCTTTCACATATGACCATGACCTTGGACCTTGTGACCTTAACCTTGGTGTTTGACCTACTTAATTAATACATTAACGTTGTCTATATTTCATGTCATTTTACATATACAGCCTTGATATTTCACACATGGTCACTTCCAACCAAGATATTTCACTTTTGACTATGACCTTGGACATTGACCTTGGAGTTTGACCTACTTTTAAAAAACTTAAACTAGGCCTATATCTCATGTCCTGTTACCTATACAGTCTCAATATTTTACACATGGACACCTCCTACCAATACCTTGCACATTTGACCATGACCTTGGCCTGTGTTACCTTGACCTTTAATTTTTACATACTTTTAGAAATCTTTAACCTAGCCTTTATCTTATGTCCTATTACACCTACAGCCTTGATATTTCACACATAGACACCTCCTACCAAGACCTTTCACATTTGACCATGACCTTGAATATGCAACCTTGACCTTGGAGTTTGAACTACTTTTAAAAAGACTGAAACCAGACATATATATCATGTCCTTTTACACCTACAGCCTTGATATTTCACACATGGACACCTCCAACCAAGACCTTTCACATTTGACCATGACCTTAACCTTGGCATTTGGCCTACTTTTAAAAACTTTAACCTGGCCTATGTTTCATTTTACTTTTACATATACAGCTTTGATATTTCACACATAGACACCTCCTACCAAGACTTTTCATATTTGACCATGACCTTGGACCTTGTTAACTTGACCTTGGACTTTGACCTACATCAAATGTAGGCCCTAAAGGGGGCATATATGTTATACAAACATCTCTTGTTTTCATATGGTAGCTTCTATTTGAGTAAAAGTTGACATGAAAACATTGCACGTATATTCTACTAATGCCCAAACTTTTACAAAGATATTCCATAAAACAAAGAAATTATAGTCATTTGAACAAGCCTAGTAGGGGTGGGGGGAGCAGTCCGTTGACACTCGCACAGCAGCTTTTTGTCGTCGTAGGTTATGACGCAAAGCTGATATTAAATGTTCAAGTAGTGGAAATATATATTCCAGATGCTTGATTACCACGTGAATGCGACTTGTTTCTTTTTGACAAAAATATTGATGTAGGAAAGAAATAAAGGATTTTTGTCAATCGATGTACAAATAATGTGGATAAGATGACAAAGCATACGTCGACATGACATATTTCAAAATAATGATGCACTAACTTATGTCGGAAAGATTAGTTTACGTAGACAACCGGTAGAGTTAATTTTCTTTTGTTATCATGACAAGTCGACTTACCTGAAGTCGACTTTATCATTTTATCAGGGTGTACCATATGCGTTTCCATACAAGGGTGATTTTTTCATATATAGCTTTTTTTCAAAGAAAATCAAAATATTTTGAATTTGAATTGATTTTCGACATACATCTCGGATAGAATTTGAAAAAATAAATGCATTTGTCAATATCTCTTCAACTAGCGAAGATATAGAGTGTGATGTAGCGTCTTAAAAATGTCACAAAAACGCGTTTTTGACGATTTGACGTCATGTTGATTTTTTCGGTATGTCTAATTTTTAAATCTAATTTATTTTTCTAATAGCGATTAGAAATCAATATAAAACATTTTGGGACATACATCTGAGCTCTAGTTTTTGTAGTTAATTTTTTGTCTTGATTGGAGTTGAAGAAAATCATTATTTCATTGTGTTTGTAGCGCCTTAAAAATGTCACATTTTCACTAAAACGGTCCCATATGCAAGGGTGATTTCTTCATATATAGCTTTTTTTTCTAAGAAAATCAAAGTATTTTGAATTTGAATTGATTTTCGACATACATCTCGGATAAAATTTGAAAAAATAAATGCATTTGTCAATATCTCTTCAACTAGCGAAGATATAGAGTGTGATGTAGCGTCTTAAAATGTCACAAAAACAACGCGTTTTTGACGATTTGACGTCATGTTGATTTGTGAAGAACTATTCATGGCGTTTTACGATCATGTATCGATGCTCTAGATCCAATTGTTTTATCGATGTTTGTTTGACTATCTTGTTATTTGTGGTCTACGCAACTTAAGGTTAAAATTTGAGACCCGTAACAGCAAAAAGAAAGGAAAGCATTGACCAAGGCATAAAAAACGTTGAGATAATAGAAGACATTTTTTAAGTAAAGCATTTCATTGATTTCATCTAATATGTTGCAGCATTTAGTCTCGGAGTTTCATTTTTCCTACATATAATGCATTTGTTGTAGACCCCATTTAAAAGAATATTCTATCGTTTGTCTGCTAACAAGTAAACTTGAAGACGATTATTTAGTAAGTATTTTCACATTTTTTAGCTCACCTGAGCACGAAGTGCTCAAGGTGAGCTATTGTGGTCGCTTTTTGTCCGTCGTCCGTCCGTCTGTCCGTCTGTCCGTCTGTCCGTCCGTCCGTCCGTTCACAATTTCTTCAAACATCTTCTCCTCCTATATCAATGGGCCAATTTTGACCAAACTTGGCAGGAATGTTCCTTGGGTGACCCTTCTCAAAACTTGTTCGCGGATTTTTGATTCGTCAAAAAATGTGGGCGTGGCAGGGCGGGGCTTATCAGACTAAGAGAAATCATAAGAAAATTCTTTAAAAATCAACCATTGAGCCAATTTGAACCTAACTTGGCAGGAATGTGCCTTGAGTCACTCTTCTTAAAATTTATTCACAAATTTTTAGATTTGTCAAAAAATGTGGCCGTGGCAGGGAGAAAGGGGCTTATCGGCTTAGAGAAAGCATAAGAAAATTCTTTAAAAATCAACCATTGGGCCCAATTGAACCAGACTTTGCAGGAATGTTCCTTGAGTCATTCTTTACAAAATTTGTTTACAAATTTTTACATTTGTCAAAAAATGTGGCCGTGTCAGGGAGAAAGGGGCTTATCGGACTTAGATAAATCAGAAGAAAATTCTTTAAAAATCAACCATTGGGCCCAATTGAAGCAGACTTCTTAGGATTGTGCCTTGAGTCACTATTTTTGAATTTATTCACAATTTTTTACATTTGTCAAAAAATATGACCGTGGCAGGGAGAAAGGGGCTTATCAGACTTAGAGAAATCATAAGAAAATTCTTTAAAAATCAACCATAGGGCCCAATTGAACCAGACTTTTCAGGAATGTTCCTTAAGTCACTCTTTTCAAAATTTGTTCACAAATTTTTACATTTGTCAAAAAATGTGGCCGTGGCAGAGAGAAAGGGGCTTATCGGACTTAGATGAATCAGAAGAAAATTCTTTAAAAATCAACCATTAGGCCCAATTGAAGCAGACTTATTAGGATTGTGCCTTGAGTCACTATTTTCGAATTTATTCACAGTTTTTAACATTTGTCAAAAATATGGCCGTGGCAGGGAGGAAGGGGCTAATCAGACTTTGAGAAATCATAGGTATGGCAGGGTAAGGGAAATTCTGTGCATTGAAAATTATACTGTACTGTGGGTTGTTATCGAGAAACTTAGTTTTTTCCTTAACTGTTTAGCCTAGAACCTTGAAATTTTGGGTAAGACCTAATTTCACGAATGGCTTTTCAAAAAGCAATATTTTGTTTCAATATTCATGAAACCCAATGTTGTTGGTGATCATTATAATCATCTGCTTGAAAAAATTAATACTTTCTACATAGGGTTTTGATATAAGTAATAAATTTGGAAAGCTTTTACTATTTCTCTTATCTATTTCTGTTATCAATATCTCTGGCTGGCCCCATTTTTATCTTATGTAAACAAATAAGAAGGGATTATAAGCCTAGCTTATCAGATGGTTTGTCCTCATTTACTATATACTTTCAAATCACATACCAAATCTTGCTCATAAATAATCAATTTTAACAGATCAGTATGCTTTGAAAATTAGCCCTATGTTGTATATTGCAAATTATTGAAATAATTATTGAAAAAAACTCAACCATTATGCTAATTCATACCCAACTTTACAGGATCGATTGGAACAAAATCATTACTTAATTGTTTCCAAACAGAAAGTCCTTATAAGTTTCATGCTTTTGAATTTGACAAAATTGCCATTATCACTCTTGTCATCTTGATTCAGGTGAGCGATTTAGGACCATCATGGTCCTCTTGTTTATCTTTATTTGTTTATTTATTTATTATTTTTTTTTACATTTGCGCAAGTAGAAATATCTTAATAACAAAAATATGCATACTTGACAAGTTATATTTAGCGTATGAAACGGCTCCATTTCTCCTACAGGTGTAAAATATTCACTTTCAATATTCATTAGAGCTCGATTTTTCAATACTTACGAAATAATTCTGTTGTTTATTTATTGATAGTTGAGATGATTAATTTTGTACGGTGCTATTTTCATGTATGCATGTATTGGTATTATTGTGAAAATGTTTTCTTTTGGCCAACATTGAAAATTTGTCATTTCTCATGTTTTGGGGAAAGGTATAACTTTCTTTACACCTTCGCGTAACGTTAACGTCGGAAAACGGTCGATATGCGTGTTACAACGTTGGCCCGCAACTTTTGACGTTATGTCACAAGATAGTTCACCTGTGACCCCTAATGAGATTAACGTGACGTTGAAATTTTCGTGTGACGTCGTTAACCTTCGTTATGTACCGAACGTATCCGGGAGACGTCGTGAACAGTCAGTGGTGGAACGTTCCACCGACGAATGTTTATGGCGTCGCCCAAATAATTCCGACGTCGCGTGAATCTCACTAGGAGTGGACTACCTTAATGGACATAACATGTGGTATCACAACGGCCATTTTATTTTTGAGAGCGACATGCTGTCTTCCTTTACTTCTTCATATATATAATTACTTTTATAAACTGCCAGAGTCATGGATGCTTATATAAGAACAAATGACTTTAACCCTTTCCCCCATTAAGATTTGGTTTTTACGTCCATAGTAAAAACGTCTGCGAAAACATTAAACTAATAGAAGAAAATTTTGATTTCCAGCATTTTCCGATTTTGCCTCAATAAGTTGTGCTGTACTGTTCACAAATTCTATCTTTTTCAACATTCACGCTGTTGTCTGCAACTGCTCTCAAGTTGAACAACCCCAATTTTGCCGTCAGGAGAACGGTTAAGGCGCATACTAATTATGTTCCAAAATCAAATAGCCCTTTCCTCATATTCAAGCCCTTACATAATTCCAACTTATCATTCGCTTTGATTTTGAGGATGGACTAAGTACTTGACATGTGCATTAGTTTGCTTTTTGGTGTGGATGACAAGAAAGATATTGTTTCATAAGTGTGCAATATACGCATATTGTCCCTTTACTTCAAAGACCTCGTAACTGCAGCTTGTTTTAAGTTGCAGCTGCAACTTGTTTTAGGCTGCATTTACGAGGCTTTTGTTGGAAAGTGACGGTTTATCAGACGATGCAATTATGTGTTTGTGATTCTTTAATTGAATGTTCATCTTGAAAAATCATTACCACACATACCAAGCGCATGATCTATTATGTACACATGAGTAATGAGTCATATTAAGTCGATGCTTTTCAACAAAAACATCGTAACTGCAGCTTGTTTCAAGCTGCAGTTACGATGCTTTTCTTAAAAACCGACGAAATACTAAACAGCTGACATGAGATTTTCTCTAATGAACCTATTTGACACATACATGTAAGTTATAATAATTGTTGCTAGAAATTGTGTTTTGAACAATCGGTTGCGACATGCAAAATTGTTGTATAATCGTTTAAAATTCTAATGAAGTAACAGCAGTTTTGCATTAAGGTATGCAACCCATCATTAGCACCAAAGAGCCAGAGGCAAAATTTGAAAAGTGCCAGTAATTCCTCAACTGTTTAACATTTCCATTCCAAATATGAACACAAGCATTTTGTACTGTTTAGAATTTTAAATTGATTCATACTTATGGAAATATTTGACAAAAAATGTTCAAAATTACCTCCCTTGCATATGAATATAGAGTAATATAATATATTTAAATTATTTTCTTCTTGAAGCATAATCTTGAAATCCGGTACAGTGAATCATCTTATGTGAAGTGTATTTACAAGTGTGTGTAATTTGATGCATTTTGTATGGCTAGAAAGTGATGTTTTCAATGAGGGATTGTATACCTTAGTCATCAAATAATTCATCGCCTCGTTTTTAAGCTGCGCTATCTCCATTTTTGAAAAAATCCTATATTTGGTATCGTTGTGTTCGTATTTTTATGCTCTATCTCCTGAACACCAGATATCGTCGATTGGCGGGCTGGTTTTTGAGAAATCGCGTATGCATATTGCTCTATCTCCTGATTTTTTCTTCAAATTGATCTTAATCTTATCCTATGTCCAGGACATAGAGCAATCTGTGCCTGAAAATTTCTCTCGTCCAATGAAAATAAGAATAAAAACCACGTGACCTGTTATATGACACAAACACGAATTCCGATTACAAAATGTGAACAATCGATTTCTATTGACGATTTTGATAATATGTAAGTACATATACGTTAGCAAGTCAATCGTTAACAATTTCAAATGCTATTTTAATCAATAGCCGTTCACAATAACACTATATGCATGTCGGCATTCTGATTACCAGTCCTCGATGGGTAGAATAGCCGGATAGTCTTTAAAAAAATGTAATTGAAATTAATTTTGGCACACAAGTACTTCAACAGGTAGATTTTTTCAACTGTACCTTATGTAGCCATTTTAACAAGCAAAATATATTTCTTTAGGGCGAAAATGATATGAATTTGTTGCAATTTAAATCTACGTAGACTAGAATTTGTATCCTTTACGATGCCATAAAAAGTTAAAATCAATTTGTACTCGAATATTTCTTTTTACTTTATCTAGAACAAAGGCCACCGGTTCGTAATACAACCGCATGCGTTGTCCAATTTCTACGGCAAAACGATAGTTTGTCTTTTTTATGATTCGTAAGGTCGGCCTATATAGCAAAGAGTGTTTTTCTGTGTCATTTTGATCTATCTCCTTTAAAAGTGAAAAGTGATTTTGAAAATGACAGAATTTGCTCTATCTCCAAACAGAAATAATGATTTTTATCAAAAAATGCTCCATCGTTTCTTATTAAATTGCGCAAGAGGATAGATAAGGTTATTTCTGACTATCATGCAAAATTTGGGTCAATTTCAAGCAAACATAAAAAAGTTATGTAGGTCTGAATCTTTAAAGGCGATTTTCTCGGAAAAGTGGTTTTGGTAGTTAGCGCAACCTTAAAACGAGGCGACGAATTATAATACTGACCCAAAGAGCTAACGAAACCAGAAAGCTTAATTATTTTTGCTTAAGTTAATTCTCGAATACTGATGCCTTAGTTTAAATCTATGAAGAAATAAATGAAATGCATGTGCTTGAAGTTTGTGTTTCGTTAGCTCTTTGGGTCAGTATATATGGATTTAGATCAATTTTTTCTGATTAAATTAATGTGAGAAATAAATACAATCTCGGCTCTTCCAATTCTGTGTACATGAAAGTAAGGATAATTTCGTTTTATAGCAAAAATGCAACCATCAATTTCTTGTACCGTTTTAGAAAAAAAATGAAAATGAACTGTTATGATGAACCTGGGCTCTTATGACAATTAAGACTTCCATAGAACATATTGGTTGCGCCTAAGTGAATCCTGATCAAGGCCAATGCCAATGTGTCATACAGTTGTCACAGGAAATGAAGAAGATCATAAGAATACAATGTAAGTCTTGGTAAGACTTGGACGATCTGTCTCCATGTTTGTCTCTAAAAAGCTACAAAGGCCCTTATCCGGATCCTAGCTGAACCATTGTTATGTATGCAGTTCGCAATTGTGGTACCACACACCTTCATATGAAAAATGCATGCACAATTTTGACCAGTAAGTCGCGGAATAATGTTGACAAATTGCGCGTTTATTACGCAATGTTCCATTCCTGTTCCATTACAAATTGACGTATGTTTGACAGGTGCCTATCGTAAACAATGGTTGGTTATATCATGTCATCATTCTGGGACATTCCTTACATTGTGCCCACCTTTTATCACTTCCTATATGTGTTTCCTCGTAACTATTCCTCAAAGCAGGATAATAACATGCGTTTATAAATTTTCTACTCTCGAACAAATCCGATGTTTTATGAATCTCAAAATGGCCACATTATGGGTCTTCTACCTTAATATTGTATTGCCAAAGATTTTGACAGCGTGAAATTTTTGGTAATAAATTCTTAAGACGAAACACAGCTTCGATAACAAGACCGTAACATGTTAAAAAAATGAAAATAATCTCAGAAACATAAATTATGTTAAAATAGTTTTAGCGGCGCACTCATTCGTCAACTTGGTCGAATCCGTAAGCCCGACAACATCCGAGGCTCTAAAGAAATCCACCATCTTGCCACAATTATGAGATTTAAACGATCGTCACGTGATCTTTGCTGTGGTAGTGATTGTCCCTGGCCTAATCTATTTGCCAGTTTGATGGTTCTATTACCGTTTCTGTTGCAGCTTTCAAAATTTGCAACACTCCAAATTTTCATTGTTTAGGAAAGGATTACGAAGAGATTAAAAGAGGCAACATATATACATATGTAGCTTTGTCAAATTTATCGTACGAAGGCAAAGTAAGATCTGGTTATGCAGTACTTTAACATTGTTTTATTTTTCTCTTCTAATGTCTTTATTCTCTTTTTGACTTTCAGCAAACAATTCAAAACACCATGATTTTAATCTTAAAACACATGTGTAAATACCCCAAGAATCGTCTCGGTTTAGTGGTTGTTTATCATCAGCGCTGGCAGATTATTTTAAGAAGGAATGAATTTTATTGCCTCTACCTGTGTCTCGCATCCGAAGAATGTAACATGTGGGACTAGGAATGTTCCAACAACCATTGATGCGATATTTTGACAACACATGTTGAGTTTTGAGACTTATCAGCGATACTGTCCCTGTCCCAGAAAGTTATGCTACTTCAACTAACAGCAACATCTTTTGGATAAATCGTCTAGAAATGTCCGTCATCAGTACTAAGGGTTATTATAAGAAGGAATGGGTTTTATCACCTGTACATGTGTCTCGCATCCAAAGAATGTGACATTTGGAATTAGGAATGTTCTAACATTAGGAATATCCCGACAAAAATATCCTACTTTACTGCTATACCGACAGTCAATATGACAACACCCACGGCGAGGAGACTCTTGTTAGCGAGAATAATGGGAAATAAGGGAAAAGTATAGAATGTATATAGAAAATACTAGTCTAGTGACTAACAAATCTGTTTTTGCATATTTCATAGTCCGGCAGATTCCAAGGTGAACCTGGATTTGCGGTATATAGAAAATGTTTTGACTGATTATGATTGCCAACACCTTCAGAAATAAGAATCCGGTTGATGCCACCTTGGCACCCTTGGGCAACTCTCAGAAATCAAGATGGCGTCCAAGATGGCGGAACGTCATTGTACATGATCATATTTCTGTTAAAATCTATACATTTATGACATACAATAGCTTGTAATATGTTCAAAAATGCCCAGAGAATATGTCCAAAGAAAATGAAGTATCATACCTCCAACATTACATTGTATTTCTTTCAAAATCTGGTAAATCTGTAAAATCTTACCCCACCCACCCAATTTTACATAGAAAAATAAAGTTTTACGTAACATCATTGCCAATTTCTGTATTCAATGTGATTAAATACCCTGATTATTATTAAGGATATAAGAAAAAATATTTTAAATGACAAACCTGGTAAAATGGTGTTTCTTAAAAATTCAAAATGGCGCCCAAGATGGCGGGAAATACGTGATTTCTTACAAAAATTACAACAGGTTGTCTGTTTCTTTGAAAACTTTTTCCAAACAATGTGCTACAAATATGCGAGTTTGTATATATATTCATCTTATGTACCATTATAAGTTTATTGTATTTCCCTATTGACCTACAGAGTAAAGAAGAGATCTTATTTTACCCCACCCACTCAAATTTGCATTATCTGAAAACCCTTCGAATCTTAAACCGCAACTTACAGAATATTCGTTCAACAATCACACTTAAAATCTATTTAAAAAAGATAAATACAAAATTTGATTTTTTTCGTTGTAATTTCATACAGACAAACACTTCTCTCTCTTTATAAATGCTTTCCCAAACAACACATGATTGTGTTGCATACTAGTTGTAACATCTGTCCATTATTGTACGTAACATCCTGTTGATTCGAGAAAAAGGATGATATTGCCCTGAAATCTTAAGACTTAATAGTCATGGGCCTCTCTCCCCTCCACCCCGAAGAAACATACTTAGCCGAAAGATGATATAAGAAGATAATATGAAGTTTCTCAATTTTTGATGCCACATGCTGATGAGCTCGCTCTAAGACAGTGATCAGTAATGGTACAAGTTGGTTGTTGGATGGTAATGTTTCAGTTTCATCCCATTACTACTTGCACATGTGTCCTGTTCCATTTGTATATTTAGCAATCATAGCAATTAAAGTATTGGTAAAACTGAGGTATTGTCGTTTTCTTTTTTATTTTTTTTTTTTCGTTTGCAAAGAAAACGCAAATAAATGCTAATGGGGGGGTCATACATGTACACTTTTAGGATGCAGATAATGTTGAATTAATTTACTCTTTCCAAAATGACAAACTTTAATACAGATTTAAATCATAAGGAATTCCGGACAGCACAATATCGCAAATGCAAATAAAAAGAAATCTACAATTTATAACAAAAAAAAACGTGTTAAGTGAACAGACAAATGCGGGTTATTCGCATTTTGATATGTTCTGTCGCGATATAGAGTGTAGGATTGTCAAAATAATGGATTGTTTGGTAAATGCTTATTTGAATATATGGCATTTATAGGAATTATATCGGCCCCAATTTTTTTTCGTATTAACATTAATTCAATATAGTGGATCTACCAAATTGTCATGCTTTTGTATTATTGGAGTGCTAATATTCAAGACATGGTAGTAAACGAATTTCAAACAATTACTTTGAACATTGACATGTGGGCCCTCCTCCCGACTCTTTAGAATTCCCCCATCCCCCCCCCCCCCCCCCCCCCCATCAAATTTATATTCTTTCGCATTTGCATTCAATCATTTTCCATGGGACTGGAAAAGATGGTGATCATAATCAGCGTAAGATCTGAAAGCAGACACTGTATCAAGGACAAATATCTTCATTTTTTTCTTAGAATGACCTGAATGTAGAAGGTAGGTAATATGATACAGCATTGAAGTTTTTAATAGACTGGCAAATGTTTAACGGAAATAAACATTTTATTCTGCAAACAGGTCCCCAGGTATTCCCATTTCTGTATTTAATTGTATTTGGTATTCAGTTTTAATGTGAAAATATTGTTTGCAATTATTATAAAATAGTATTCACAAAGCGCCGCCATCTTTTAATTATCAATGACCTCATTTCATTGAGATTTTTGCCACTGTCATGGCGCAGATACGGTAGTAGCGCACCGACTCTCACTCAATGTCATGAGAACCTCGGTTCCACCCCTGGTCGCGACAGATACCCTTTCTGACAAAATTGTCTCCCACCCATGGTTTTATAATTGTTAACCAATGTGGGTGAGCAGAGGGAGACTCTGTAAGGATGATGTTTAAGGACTGATGTGAAGACCACGTGAATCCATGCTTACTTAGTTATTACAGCCTCCGCAACAAGACTAAAACACATAAAAGAGGCGTTAAACCCCAATCAATCATTGGTGTTTTTAGTTTATAGTGTAGTTTTCTATTTTAGAGTATTTATTGCATGTAATAAAGACATTGTCAATTAAGGTGTATATTTCAAGATTTTCTCTATGCAAATTGTAGTGGGTGGGGTAAGATCTAACGACTGTCCTAGATTCCGGTAGAAATACAACTAATTTATGAGAATCCTAATTTATACAACCAATATATATTAGATGCTCTTACAAATTTACATGAATAAATAAAAGTGCAATTGTCATAATTTTAAAGGCATTCAAAGATATTCCATGTTTTGGTTAGACATGTTATACTTGATATATAATGATCACTTTTATGTCCCGCCTACTTTGGCGCCATTTTGAATTCTTAGAGACATCATATTGCCAGGTTTGTCATTTCAAATATTCATTCTTCATTCATAATTGTAATTAGAATATTTTATAACATTAGAATGCAGCAAATTTTAATAATGTTTTGTAAAACTTTATTTTCTATGTAAAATGGGGTGGGTGGGGTAAGATTTTACAGATTTACCAGATTTTGGCAGAAATATAACGAAATATTGTGAACTTCACTCTTTTTTGTCGTTGGACATTCTCCCTTGGCATCTCTGAACATATTCAAAGCTTTTCTATATCATAAATGTATAGATTTTAACAGAAATATGATCATATACCATGTCATTCCGCCATCTTGGACGCCATCTTGATTTCTGAGAGTTGCCCAAGGGTGCCAAGGTGGCATCAACCGGATTTTCATTCCTGAAGGTGTTGGCTACCATAATCAGTCAAAACATTTTCTATATACCGCAAATCCAGGTTCACCTTAAAAATGCTGTTTGGCTGCCGGACTAATATTTGCAAACAAAGAAATGAGTACAAGAATAAGCGCACCTCGGCCTTTTCTAAATTTCAAAAATCTATGTTTGTCCCAGGATCTTGGATATAGGCGGCCTTACAGCGTTTTGGATCACTATGGATTCAGATCATTTTGTACCTGGATACAGTCTGATCAGGATCCACACTTCCTTCCGAAACATTCACATGTACTACTTTTTGCTAGCAGATGCGTCATATCCAAATAAGTATACTCTCTATAAAGAATTACACATCTGAAATAATATTGATGCTTTCCAACGAAAACCTCGTAACTGCAGCTTGATTTAAGCTGCAGTTACGAGGTTTTGGTTGAAAAGCGACGATATGCAAGATGCATGGATTGCACAGACACATGTTCGTAACATCAAATATAATTGCAATACGCGTGTAAGATCTCAAGAGAGAATAAAACGAAATGCCACTTGAAAAACAAAATATTGAGGGTCATATCGTGCAATGTAATCGACGTAATGATTCTTAGAAATGTTAATTACATTATCATCAACTATCTTTTAGGTTGTTTCGGGTTTCCCTTTCTCAAACAACACATTGTCTTGAGGCCCATAATTATAGAAGTTTGGGGAGTCAATGTGACAAAAGAATAAAATGCTTATGGTCAGCATTTTCCTCTCTTTATTAACTGTCATGTCGTAACTTGCAGCAGCTTTCAAGTGGCACAAGTCTAGTTTTCTTCGTTTGGGATATGATATGGTTAGAGTTTGAAAATCATTATAGGAAGTTCAAAATTTAGCTCTGGAACGTCTTCAAGGTTTTCCACCGAAACTAATCAACTCTATTAGAAATCGAATATAAACGTTTTTGTGTTATCATAAACGAACACGATCAAAGGTTTACTTGTTTAGAAATGATGATACTGAAAGCTCGCTGCAGTTAATGTAAAGATAAACAAAAACCTAATAATGTTCTTAATGTTTGACTTGCCTCGAAATGTTAATGATCTACCTGCATAGTTTAACCATTTCCCGCCATCGTATGTTTTTGAATACGAGGGAATGGTTCCTAAAACCTTGAAGAAAAAGAAGAAAATCGAGAAAATCAGCAGTTTCTTCCTTTCCCTCAATGTTTCAACAATAGCAATATTGAATTAAAAATCAAATTTCCATTTACATTGATCTTGTAATCTAGAACTCTGTTGATTTTGTTGTCTGGGAAAGGGTCAACTTTCGTTTTTCTACTTTAGACGGTTTCATGGGTTTACGCTAACGTTTTAATTTCTAACAGGTAGGCTTATATATCAACCATTTTACATTTTAAAAAAATCCAGGGAAGTTTTCAATAAAATAAAACATGCAACCATACTAGGGCAAGTGATTCAAAATAATTAAACATACACCATCAAGAGAATTGTTATTATCATTGTTTCAACACATTTTTCCTGCTGACTTTTCTCTGTCATAATTAGTTTTCCAAAGTCATCAGCTATGCTAAATGATCATAGAAAATATTGTTAACCAATATACCGCTATACATCGCTCGTCTGAGAGGGCATTGAAACATACTACATGTAACATTTCAATGCTCAGGATTCTGGTAATGGGACATGGCTAAATTCTCATTAGGCGATGATTGTCAAAGAGTTCCCTGTTATTTCATGTAAATACAACCACGTGGTCATGTTATTTAAATTGTAGCGGCTGAAGAACTTTTTACCTCCGTGAAAAGAGATAACTTTTTTTCTTCAAAACAATTTTGCATGCGATGGTTCGAATCATACAGGTGTAAAACACCCGAAAGATTCTCACCATCACGTCCAAAATTACAGCAAATTACTTAGGTTAATTTAGTAAACATGTACCGTACTATCATGACTGGACTATAGAAATGTTTTCAGTGGAAGGGAGACAACTAGAAAACTATAACTCATTATTTACTACCTTTCGTCGACTGTAAAACGAACTCGCTGTAAAATGGCTTTTCAACCCCTCCACAAACATTGAAGACTGGTACAGCTGTCTTAAGAAAACTCGAAACTAAATGACACGGTCAAATCTAATAAGCAAAGTTTTCTTCTTTGCTTTCCAAATTTTACAAAATTTTCTGGGCAAGAGACGTCCCAAACAAACCTTTCCCAAACAATGGCACCTTGGCGATGCACGGTTTAGAGAGGGAGTGGGAAACATCTAGGTAAAAGCAATGATGGTCAGCATATCATCCTTTCAATTAAGTCTCAATACTTTATCATCATCTGTAGCACTTTTGAGTTTTCATTTGCTTAAATATCATGTCGATTTGGGGAAGGATTAACCCTAACCCATACAAGATCTGGTTTTGACGCGTCTACAAAAAAAGGAAAACATTAAGACAAAATATTGAAAATGCTGGTAATACGTTTACATGTTCTCATTTTGTCTCAATATTTTCTGCGCCATGAAATTTTGTTGTTTGGGAAAAGATTAGGTAGTTGTATTGCAATTTGAACGAGGTAATCACGTGATCCAACCTTTTATGTCTTCATCTTGATATATCGTTTAATATAAATTTGAATATTAATTCATTCGAATCAAAATACAAGATATTCCTTATGATCGATCACAATTAGAAAACAGTGAATTACATGTGTAACAAATTAACACTTCCCCAAAACTCGCACTGGGGTTCCTAATTAAGTTTTACATTAAAACCATTGAGAGAAAAAAAAAAATGTCTCCCACAAATGCTTATCGTGCCATAAGAAGTAAACACTGTACATTTTGGCAACATTTTTGCAGTAAGCAGTCCCTTTCATTTTTTTTTCAGTCTCAAAAATTCTAACATTATTATATACTTAGGAAAGTCTTTGTTGTATAAATACTTTAATACCAGTTTCTAAATTTTTGATATGTCGATGATTTTCCAAGTTAAACCATTTCCCACACAACATATTTCTGAAATCATCCAAATTCGAAGACGGTACAGCATATAAAATAATTGTTAACCAGCGTGTGATTTGGGTATGTTTAAGCATAAAAAACATTGAGCGAAAATTGCAGAAATGGTTATTATAATTTTCATTTGTTTTCTCAATGTTTTCTCAATGCCTTCTTGATTATTTGGTCAAATGTACAGTTAAGAACATCCTCGTCAAATACTTCTACATTTAAGAGGGGCGGGGTAAGGGTCCAAATTGCACATATTTAAGGAGATAATAAATGTTACAGATGACTTAAATGTAATCCACCCACTTAATGGTACTGATATCGGATAAATTCACCTAGGGAGAGAGGACGTTCAATTTCGATTAGTTTTGGAATGTGAGGGATTGACCCTTTCCAAAACAAACCTTGGCTTTTGACATCGCTGGTGGAAAAGACTTGGGAAAATATTCAGACAAAAGGAGAAAATGCTGAATACCAGCATTTTCTCCTTTTTGTCTCAATATTTTATGTGCTGAAATGTACTTAATAACACATATTTCGTCATCTGCAGTAGCTTTCATATTAGGTCAGTCTAAAATAATATTACCATTCAGGAAAAGATTAAATGCATCACTGTTGTAAATACACGTAGAAATGCATGCATTTACAATAGTTTTGCAATCAATTCATCATTATATTATAGTGAATGTAATTTGACAAAGTCCGGGGTGTCACAACTCCGCCTATGACATGGGCCTGTTGCGGAATTTCTAAACAGTGTAAATCTTGTAGTGATTTATTTTCTATCTTTCTTCAGTTAAATGAAAATGATCTTTATATGCATAAAATAGACAGTAGAACAGAAAATTCAAAATGCTGTATGTGATATCAATAGTTTCCATTTCCAAATCAATCCCTTCTTTTGTGATCATTTTAAATGAAAGCCTTTTCCTCAAAGAAAATACATTATACCAACGCTATTCATGCTATGGAATACTCATTTCTTAGTTTTATAGTTTCTTATAGTTTTTTTTTCATCCGAAATTATTTCAAAGACTTTGACATACATGCAGCTACTGCAATATTTTAATTAGCGATAGATATTGCACAGTTATTCAAATTTCAACAAATTAACTTCAAAGCGACAACGACACAAGCGTCCTTTCGGACTCAAATTTCGTATGTAAATTTAATAATTTAAGTGACATTTCACGATTACTTTTACATAAATGTTACTTTTATTCTATCTGAAAGAGCATGTTTTCTTATGAAAATTCTGAAAATTTCAAGCCAAAATATTGAACCGTTTACGAGAAATATATATTTTTGTGCTAAAATTAAACAAATTGTTGTGGACAACAGTTCAGATTTATATAGAATTTGTCATTTCTGTCTCAACTTTAAGGGCGCATTTTTCGCTTATAAATAACAACTTCTAAAAACTGATGGCATTTTAGGCATTAGAATAAACAATCTTTGCATCAAGACATACATTTAAAAAAATGAAATAAATGTGAAATGTCACTTTAAACGTCGGTTGCAATAATGTAATCCGAAACCTAAGGAATCTTGTTCAAATCAATACCTATCATCAAGTTTGTGGCTTCGATATCGCAGCTAATTTAATGACAATTGGTCCAAAGACACGTGTAATCGAATCGGTAGGCCTACATACGAACAGATATACATGCACATACAGACATACAGACATACCTGTCTCTAGCTATAATAATCCGTCCACACTGCAGAACAATGTATAACACCACATCACAATATTTAACAAGGGTTAGAGTACTGGAGTCGTATCGCCTTGTTTACATCATAGCTGACTAATTCCTCATTTTACTCCCCCATATATCTTGTATTTACCTGGACGACCCTTACTTATTTATAAAGTTCAATGAAACCGAAAAATGAAAAATTGTTAAATGACCTAAAGCTATATTCCTACTTTCAAGTTTTAAAGGACTAAGCGCGGGTCCAGGTATTTACCACAATGTTTGTCCGAGCGAGCGCTTGGCATGTGACAGATGAATACATGAAATCATTTTAGAAAATAATCTTCCTTGTCTTATTTCGAGAGGAACCCTGGATCCGCCCGAGGATTCTATGTGCATATCTAAGATTGCAAGACAAAGCATATTATATATACTATTGTTTGCGACTAAAAAGACCTATTTGAATTCTAGATAGATTGCAGTTTTAATAATTACAATAAACATAAAGAGAGTTTAATGAATTCTTCATTTCACTCGTTTCAATATCTGACAAACTGAAGGGAAAAGTAATGTTTGTTTTGACATATTTTTCATTAATCTTATCTTTAGTTTGATAGAAAATGTCCACAACTCTCAAAATGCGTCAAAGAATGTTATCATACACAGATTTAATAATAATTTAATAACAAGTATTACACACGAAGGAAAAAATACATGCACTTTGTGAATAAACTTACATTAAACGTCGAAAACCTCTAAATCTAAATGCTTACAACTGGTCAGCACCTTTTCTTCTTTATTTTCTCAACATTTTCTGTGTTATATTATACTCAAATTTTATTTCCATTGACAACCATTTTTGTCGTCAGTAGATCTAGCAGTTTTCAAATTGGAACAGTTTAAAATCTTGTCGTTGGGGGAAAGAATTATGGATTCATTCTCGAGGTTGTTTTGTACATTCTTCCCAATATCTGAATTTAAAAAAGGTTAGTAAGTTTATTTTGACATATTTATTTGTAATCTTATCGTAGCTTTTTATCGAGAATACTCACCATTCCCAAGATGCGTCAAAGAATGTTATCAGCCGTAGTTATTACACGTGTGGGTTGAAAAACATGCATTTTGTGAATAAATGTTACAATAAATGTCGAAAACATCTAAATCATTTGGATGTTAACAGGTGTAAATTTTCATTCAAGCAAGATGGGCATTTGATATACCACGGGTGGTAAACAGAGAAACTAGCTCCAAAAAGAGTCAACGGTATTTTGTTTCCTCGTGACATCCGGCCCCTACCGAGGTAGTTTCATAGAGCGAAAATCTGTAAACAAAGGTAGGTCACGAACACATTTTCTACAATAATTTCGTTTACAACGAGTTTTTGAAAAATTCGACGATGCTGTAATATGAAGAAATGGTCGAAGTTTGTTGTGCAAGAGAATATACGGTGCTATTAAGCAGAGTTTAAATACAATCGTTGAAAAACATTTCAAAATCGGAAGTAAAAACTTTTTTACTTTCGATTTTGAAATGTTTTTCAACGATTATATTAAAGCTACTATTTACCAGATTTGGACCCAAAAATTGTCAAATACAAACGAAATGTACACTTTTTAAGCTTTATATGACCTGATTAAATGATTACGAGAAACTATTGAAGCAACGACTCATTTTTTCGCAATTTGATACCAAATTCATGAAGCGATGCCGAAAGTAGGTCAAAACAGTAGGACATGCGACTTTCTTAAATGACGTCACAACATACATGATGACGTCATATTGAAATTTAAGTATGAATCTCGTTTGAATCATGGTCCGCGCTGTATGCGCATGCGCAACAATTTAAAAATAATTCTAACCCCATCAGTGATGGGGTTGAATTTAGGCTTGGATTCTCCCTAAATTCAGCTATCTGTCTTGTAATTTCGGCTCATTCTCCGTCTGAATCGCATATTATTAACCATCCCGAGGTGGTCAACACAAAAGTTTTGCATATTTTTTCAAAAAAAAAATCATTTTTTGCAATTAGACCATCTGTTACCGTCGCCCTTTAAAACCCTGCTACTAACACCGTATACTCTCGTGCACAACAAACTTCGACCATTTCTTCATATTACAGCATCGCCGTATTTCTCGAAAACTCTCTTTAAAAGAAATAATTTTAGAAAGTGTGTTCGTGACCTACAAATTTTCGCTCTATGCAACTACCTCTTTCTGGAGCTAGTTTCTCTGTTTACCACCCGTGTATACGTGTTCCTTTTTTCAAAATATTTTTCCGTATTAGAGATATAATTATTTCCGTAGGAATGGAAACATTTTGGAAAAAGAAAAACAAATTGTTTATAATCAGTTTTGTATTTTCTGTCAATGTTTCTCCACCATAGACATCGATACTAGAAGTTGTTGGGCATAGGGAACGATTTTATTCAGTTAAGTGTGACGTAATTTCGGACAAACAATAGTATTTCGTAGGTCAAATTCAAAGATGCACAGGGCAAATTGATTTCATATTAGTAACTTAAAGCAGAATGTTCTTATACTATTGAGTAGAAAACATTGAGAGGAAAGTGGAAAATGTTGGTAGTCAACATTTTATTATTTGTCTCAATCTTTCCATATTTTTTCACTTAAAGGGATGTGAAAACCAGGCCTTAATATGTTAAAGAGTTCAGGGAAAGTTAGCGATATCTTTGTGCTCAAAAACTCATATAAGACACCTGGCACTCACAGATAATTGGTTGGATAACAGCAAAATTCTGCAAAGTACATATTTTGGTAAAGAAAAGGGAAATAATCGAAAGAATATTTTCAACGAAAAATCTAGTTGTCTCCCTTGCACAAGTTTGAATTGGACGGAGGTTTAATTAGCGTAACATTTAAGAGTTTGAAATCATATTTTAGAACATGCGTTTCTGACATATAGTACGAGATGCTGATAACCAGGATTTTTTCTTTCCTTTTAATGTTTTCAAAAATCTTTCTCTTTGTGTCAGAAAAACGAAGTGATGTTTGTGACTGAATAACGTTGCTTTTCAACAAAAACCTAGTAGATATAACTGTAAATAGGCCTAAACAAAATTATAGATACAGGTTTATTTTGTTTGAAAGCGACGATAAGTAAGTGCACTGCGCCGCTCAGTCAGGATCGACTTTATTAGAATTTCCGCCTTCTCTGCTTCAAACAGTTTCCAAATCGGTCACATATAAACACAACTATTGAATATTGTCTGCAATTGATGTGTCACGTGATTCCACACACTGTGTGATCACGTCAATACAAGCTATGAAAGGAGATGCTTAAAAAACGACGCAAATAGTTTCTACTTTTCTCTTAATGCATTACATGCTATATTATATAAATTTTATAAATTCAATTTTGTCGTCTGCACAACTCGGTTACGTATTAATATATGTCGTTTTAAAAAGGGTTAATACCAATTCGGTCACTTTAATTTGGTCTAATCATTGTTTAAGATGTAAAATGATTAAAACGTCATCTATTTAGAACGCTTTAATATACAAAACCTGGTTTTGATGCCCCCGTTAGAAATACATTCAAAAATATTGGGGCACAAAAAGAGAATGTTAATAAGCAACAATTTTCCTGTAGCTTAAACATTTAATAACTAATTAACCCCCCTTAAAATACAATGACGCTTCAAAGATATTCAATAAGCCTCTATTTTATAAACACAAATACCAATTCGTTCGCCACGGCGTTATTTTGATGTAATCATTTGTTTAAGATGTAATATGATTAAACCCCCATCTATTTAAATGAGTATTTATAAACATAGACGATGTTATTATAATCCTTTTGAACCTGTTCCAAATTTCTGAAACAAGGGCGTTTGAAAATATCAATCCTTCTCATATATGCAGAGGACAAAATTAATGTTTAGATTATTTTACCCAAGCAATACCAGGAAGATGAGATCATCATCATCATCAGTATCATCATCATCATCATCATCATCATCATCATCACCATCATCATCATCATCATCATCATCATCATCATCATCATCATCATCATCATCATCATCATCATCATCATCATCATCATCATCATCATCATCATCATCATCATCATCATCATCATCATCATCATCATCATCATCATCATCATCATCATCATCATCATCATCATCATCATCATCATCATCATCATCATCATCATCATCATCATCATCAATTTCTGCATTTCTTGCAAGGGTTTCTAGACCTATGTGCAGTTATATCGTCAGAAGGCGTCACTTCTTAATAATTTCGAACAAAATTAATGATTCACATGAATAGGTTCTTCAGACGTTGAACTAATAAGTGTTACCAGAAAGCAGTGAAAATGATAATGTACCCTCCAAGCATTAAGGTAAGGCCTGGGTAATGCACTTCCGGTATTTTTTTTTTATCTTTCGACTTATTCCGTAATAGCGGTTGTAAGTCTGAGCATTTCTAAAGTACCGTTAGATGCAATACCGCCTGTTTTCGTAAAAGCGGAATTATTGAGCGTGCTCAGATTTCCGGGGAATATTTCAAACAATCTTTGTGAAAATGTTTCTAAATTGTATGAAGGGTTGGCAAATAACCGAACGAAAGTCAACAATTCAAAATTTGAGAGAAATGAAAATAACTTCCCTTTAAAATCGTCTTAGAATCGTTTAAAATTGTCGATTCGCACCATACAGATTTCGTTCCATAACTGATTACAGGTCTTATCTTAACCATCGAATTACGTAGTAAAACGATGGCCGCTGTTTAGAGAATAAAGAGTCGTATACTGCATGTATGTCACGTAAAGAAAACATATGTTAAGAAGGCCAAATGATGATTTTCAGCATTTTCTCCATTTACCTTAATATTTCCCTAGCCTTTTCTATCAGGGACGTCAAGATCAGGCCTTGTATAAGAAGAGTTAGGGAGCAACTAACACAACAATTAATGATTTATCCTTTTATTCCAATAGCTCAAAAGGAATTTCATAATAACGATCTGTACCAATATAAAATTTGACACACAAATATTTTTTTTCCAAAAAGTATTATTAATTAAACATTTCACTAACAACAAAAATTTGATTCTTCCATTTAAAAGCTGCTGTAAAAACTAAATTAGAGTCAATTAATGTAGACCTTTTCTATGCACTACTATTGAGACAAAAAGAGAAAATACTAGATACCGACAAGTTTTCTCGACAATGTACATCAAAACAAGTACTTGGATACATCTACCATCCACCAGGTTTATTCATTTCTAAAGTACCGATTTTAACGTCCTTGTAAGAGACCCGTGAAAAACATTAAAGAGAAAAAGAAAATATTGAAACCAGCGTTTTGTCCTTTATCCTCAGTACCAGTATTTATATGCTTATGTTACTACACAAAAAGGCACAACGAAAGAAACAAAGCCCGTCGATGCGGGTGTTGTAAACCGTTTGGCAATACCTTCCCGTTTGGCAATTTTCATATATTGCGAATCCGCTCGATCCATTTGGAAATGGGAAGGGGGCGTGGCAAAGTAGTTCCATCTACAATATCATGACATCGTACCCTATTGCATTATTCAAATGTAATGTTTTTAAAAGACGAAACTATCAAATAAGCTTAAAATCGAGTTGTATGTGAAATAAGAGGTGGTGTGATATGATACAAAGTCTTATGTTGCCATGGCCGCTTATATGACTAGAGAGCATACCTTTTCCCCATAAATAACTTATTTTAATATCTTTGCCAGAGAAAATCTTTTCAAAACAAAGAGAAAACATGAGAAATCAGTGGCGGATCTAGAGGGGGGTCGGGGATTCAAACAACCCCCATATGAAGCCTGATTATTTTATTTTCATGCAGAAATTCAGTCAAAAGTGTGTGATACTAGTGAAACGAACCCCTTTTGTGTACAAACGAACCCCTTTCACAGAAATCCTTGATCCGCCACTGGAAACTGGTGATAAATAGCAATTTCTCCTTTTTCCACCAACATTTTCTATGCTAAAGGACTATTTCAATTCGAAATCTCGACAGTAGGTTGAAGTATGGATTCGTTTTGTTCCTTTTTACTTTCATGTGTACATGTTTCACTTTTTAGCAATTTCAAATTATTATGGGCCAATTCCATTCAATTAAAAATGCCTAGATTAATACACATTTCTAAAGATTCTTCTTTAACATTTTCTTGCGACATCTAATTTTGGGGACAACTAATCTCCTGCTTTTGTAAAGCCAGCAGCTAGAGCTCAGATCTAGAATAACAAAATTAAATGGGTCAGACATGTTTGCGATGTGTACAAAGTTGCGCATTGGCTATTAGACTTGTAGCAATATTCTGCCTGATCGCCAATGAGTAGTCACCAACTCTTTATCGACTTTATTATTGTATCCAAGAAATCCCACTGTTTGATCTGTTGATTTTCGTTGATCGATTACTAGTTATGAAATTTACAGCAAATAGTCAGAGATGCCTTGTCAAAGTGAGTCGGGACTTCATGTCCGGGAGTTAATGTCACAGCCCTTGAGTCTGCGCAGGCGTCGCTTCACGTCTTCAGGGGGTTTCGCATAACCGTCCGACGCCACGGCGATGTGGTACTGGCATATTTTTTGTTAAATCAGAGATATTACATATATCATCGTAGATTAGTTGGTGGTAGGCCTATGTCGTTGATTGATAGAGGCATTGGTCCTCAAAACAGAATATTTTGATGATCGGCATCGTGTCAGCCAATATATTCTGCTAGTTAAAACCAACCGATCAATCGGCTGATTTTCTCTGTTTTGAAGAAGTCGGAAAAGTCTCACTGACTAATCTGCCGAACATCTAACAGACTCCGGTAAATATTTAATACATGGCCGACGTTCCAACTTTCAGGCAATTTCATGTAACACCGACTTTCTTATATCGGACGGTACCGGTAATAAGATGTCAAAAGATCAGCAGCATATCAACATCATTTTACTTTTTCCTTGCTGCCAAATCCCTCATCAAAGAATTAAGCTGCCAACACTGAGGCGTTGCTTTTATGTGACTGCTTGACCAAACCATTCCTCCATCAAATGACTACCTTGGTATACTTCTACATTGTAATTTAAGCATAGAAACAACCTAGAACCGCACACATGCCCATACCGCCAAAGCCTATGTGACTCTACTAGGCAAAAATCACATAAAATTTGGCTGTGAGGTTTTATCAACTATTTCGCTCGTTTTGTTGCTGACCAGTAGAAAATATTGACTTTTGACTGACGTCGATTTATTTTGAAGTTTCAATCAGCCACATTAAAGCCGCGCCTTGGCAGTGGTTATTACTTTTAATTTGCGATTAGGCTAGTATGCAGGTCATCGGATGAAATCCGGTTGGGCATATGCAGTGCATCTGAGTGGGACCCAGCGAGATGTCAACGATAGGTCAATGATGATTGAAAAAATGAGTCAGACACGTCAGCGATGTGCAAAAAGTCAGCTGTACACTGTCAGACAGTCTGCAGTATCCCGTCAAATAGTTGGCATGTAGTCATCGACACTTCATCGACTTCTTCCGACGTCATTTGTTGTACTTGAATGGGCCCAAGTCGCTTATTGTAACTGAGTTAGCGCCAATAAAAATATTGTATTGTATTTAAAATGCCACTGATTGATCAGTTGATTTTAACTTGTGGTGCAAATTGGACGACATGTCGCCGATCATACAAAAACTGCTATTTCTGTCGGCCAATGCGTTACAATCAATCGACTATGCACATAGAATTTCCCCGATATTACCAAAAAACGCATTGCTGGGGCATCAGAGCGTTATATGATAATAGCGGCAACCCATCAGCATGTTAGACGTATAAAGAATTTAGAAAAGGGTCATATACTTTTAACAGACAATTGGCCAGCATACAGCCATTCATCTGACAAAGAACAGCCAACATTTCCAACATAATCTTAAGGTAGTCAATCCTTAATGAGATTCATGCAACGTCTGATTTATTCGGGCAATGTCATTAACATGTGGCAGTGGAACCTTCCACCACCAAATGTTTACGATGTTTCAGGCATAAGTTTGGATTAGGTAACAAATTTTTACGATGTCGCTCCAAAAATCCAATTAGGGATGGACTACCTTAATTCAATTATCAGCAATCTATTAATAAGTTGGCAAAGTCGACATGAATCATTCTACCATATGTCAGCAAAGCCATAAGCCATCAAAGCAGAATACCAGAATACAGCCATTCATCTGACAAAGTACAGTCGATATTTGCAACATGTTCTTAAGGTTGTCCATCCGTAATGAGATTCATGCGACATTGGAATTAATCTGGCAATGTGGTTAACATACGGCGGTGCAGCATTCCACCACCGTATGTTAACTAGGTCACACAAATAGGTTCGGATTAGGTAACATATGTTTACGATGTTGCATGAATCTTATTAGGGATGGACTACCTTAATTCAAATATCAGCAATCTATTAATAAATTGGCAAATCCACCATGAATCAATCTACCGTACATTGGCAAAGCCATAAGCCATCAAAGCAGAATACCAGAATATAGCCATTCATCTGACAAAGTACAGCGGACATTACCAACATCTTCCTAAGGTAGTCCATCCCAAATGAGATTCATGTGACGTCGAAATTATTCCTGCCATGTCGCCAACATGCGGTCGTGGAACATCACTTTCACAGTGGAATAATATCAATGTCACACATATCAATTCTGATTACATAACAAAGTTTAACAATGTTGCTCAAAAAATTCTGAAGGTACATGAATCTCATAAGGGGTAGACTACCTTAATTCAATTATAAGCAATCTATTTATAAGTAGGCAAAGTCGACATGCACTTTTATCATTCTACCATATGTCGGCAAAGCCACAATCCATTAAAGCAGAATACCAGAACACAGCCATTCCAAAGTACAGCCGACATTTCCAGCATGTTGTTAAGGTAGTCCATCCCTTATAAGATTCATGCGACATCAGATTAGTATTCCAGTAATGTTGTTAACATTCAGCCGTGGAATTCTCCATCACTGCATGTTAATGATGTCACACGTATAAGTTTGGATTAGGTAACAATGTTTACAATGTCGCATGAATCTCTTTAGGGGTGGAGTACCTTAATTCAATCATCAGCAATCTATTGTTCAGTTGTAAAAGCCGACATGCATCATTCTACCGTACATCGGCAAAGCCATAAGCCATCAAAACAGAATACCAGAATACAGCCATTCATCAGACAAAGTACAGCGGACATTACCAACATCTTCCTAAGGTAGTCCATCCCAAATGAGATACATGTGACATCGAAATTATACCTGCAATGTCATTAACATGCAGTTGTGGAACGTTTCACAGTGGAATAATATCAATGTCGCACATATCAATTCGGATTACATTGCAAGGTTTAACAATGTTGCTCAAAAAATTCTGAAGGTGCATGAATCTCATAAGGGTTGGACTACCTTAATTCAATTATCAGCAATCTATTTATAAGTAGGCAAAGCCGACATACCCTTCTATCATTCTACCATATGTCAGCAAAGCCATAATCCATTAAAGCAGAATACCAGAACACAGCCATTCATCTGACAAAGTACAGCCGACATTTCCAACGTGTTCTTAAGGTAGTCCATCCCTTATAAGATTCATGCGACTTCAGATTAGTATTCCAGTAATGTTGTTAACATTCAGCCGTGGAATTCTCCACCACTGCAAGTTAATTTTGTCACACGTATAAGTTTGGATTAGGTAACAATGTTAACAATGTCGCATGAATCTCTTTAGGGGTGGAGTACCTTAATTCAATCATCAGCAATCTATTGTTCAGTTGTAAAAGCCGACATGTATCATTCTACCGTACATCGGCAAAGCCATAAGCCATCAAAACAGAATACCAGAATACAGCCATTCATCTGACAAAGTACAGCAGACATTACCAACATCTTCCTAAGGTAGTCCATCCCAAATGAGATTCCTGCCATGTCGTTAACATGCAGTTGTGGAACGTTTCACAGCCGAATAATATCAATGTCGCACATATCAATTCGGATTACGTTACAAAGCTTAACAATGTCGCTCAAAAAATTCTGAAGGTGCATAAAAGCTCATAAGGGGTGGACTACCTTAAGTTGGCAAAGCCGACATGCACTTTTATCATTCAACCATATGTCGGCAAAGCCTTAATCCATTTAAGCAGAATACCAGAAGAGCCATTCATCTGACAAAGTACAGCGCACATTACCAACATCTTCCTAAGGTAGTCCATCCCTTATAAGATTCATGCGACATCAGATTAGTATTCCGGTAATGTTGTTAACATTCAGCTGTGGAATTTTCCACCACAGCATGTTTATGATGTCACACGTATAAGTTTGGATTAAGGTAACAATGTTAACAATGTCGCATGAATCTCTTTAGGGGTGGAGTACCTTAATTCAATCATCAGCAATCTATTGTTCAGTTGTAAAAGCCGACATGTATCATTCTACGGTACATTGGCAAAGCTATAAGCCATCAAAACAGAATACCAGAATACAGCCATTCATCTGACAAAGTACAACAGACATTACCAACATCTTCCTAAGGTAGTCCATCCCAAATGAGATTCACAGGACATTGGAATTATTTGGGTAATGTTGTTAACATATGGCTGTGGAACTTTTCACCGTGGAATGTTTACAACGTCGCACATATAAATTCTGATTACGTAAAATGTTAACAATGTTGCTCAAAAAATTTTGAAGTTGCATGAATCTCATTAGGATTGAACTACCTTAATTCAATTATCAGCAATTTCTTGATAAGTTGGCAAAGCCAACATGTATCATTCTATCATTACCTTTGGTGTTACAGAGCCGATATATGCCCGATTTTGACAGAGGATATCAGGCTGATCATAGGAGACCATATCGGTCCGATCATGAAAGCCAATATTGGGTAGACAGCTATTGGTGTTACAGGGCCGATATCAGACTGATCATGGGAGTAGATATCAGGAAGATCATAGGAGCCGATGTCGGGCTGATTATGAAAGCCGATATTGGACGGATAGCGTTTGCTGTTACAGAACCGACATCAGGCCGACATTTCTAAGAATACCAGGCCGATCTGAAATGTTTGCTTGGAATAAAGACATAACTGGTCAAGAAGACTTTGCAAACTTTTTGACTGGTTGGTTTGTCCTAAACTTGAAGTTGAAACATGCTGTTGCACCATCAATCCTGAAAATATGTATGGGCCCTATTGTTAATAGGCCTGTCCCACCTAACCAATTTTTTACACCGAATGGGTACCGAACTTAATTCGGTGTATTCGTTAAAGGTTTGTTCCACAAACGGTTTGTGTTCGGTATGTTTAAACCTTTCCCACACAAGACCTGATTTTGACGTCCTTAATAGAAAAGGCTTGGGAAAACATTGAGACAAAAGAAGAAACTGCTGATAACCAGCAGTTTCTCCTTTTGTCTCAATATTTTCAGTGCCATATTTTGCAAAAATCCTATCTTTAATACCATCCATTTTGTCATTTGTGGCAGTTTTTGAAGTGGATCACCCTCAAATTTGTTGTTTGAGAAAGGGTTAAGGTGCCATTCGGTGCTTTTCGTCGACATTATGCGGTGAGCGCAGAAGCATAAAAAAGTTTTTGAGCATTCACAAAATTTTTCAACGAATGCAGCGAATTTCGGAATGAGTTCGGTAATCGTTTGCAGAGGGATCGGTAGGCACACGTCTGGCATTCGTTACTTTCGTTATGGTGTCGGTAATAATTCGCAGACAAATTCCTGTTCGGTATGTTTGTTAGGATCTCATTGAATGACTAGTGTTTGCACTCCGATGAAGGTGCGTTTAATTACCGATCAGGCCGAAAAGGTAAACGAACCGCTTAGACGAAACACACCGATCCTGACGATGCCGAATATGACGTTATATTCGTTACTCAAACGGTAGGGGTTCGTTGATGTTTGGGAACGAATTGGGGTTTGGAGAAACATTGTTGGCTGTTGGACACATTCGCTACAAGTTCGTTACGTGTTCGGTGTATGGTCGGTACACAATCGTTGAAAAACAAAGTTCACAGAATAAAATGACAACGAACACTGCGAATTTTGCACTTGACATTCGCTACGAATTCGCTGCGAATGTTCGGTTAGGTGGGACAGGCCTATTTTAATAAATTTCTTTGCTGAGGCCATCCATCAATTGAATGGCATGTTGCCAACTCCCGGAGTTATCTTTGTTTCCATCAAAAATTGTTGGTGCCCCATTGTTGGTTTCACATTCCGAATGTTTATGTGACACGAAAGCATAAGGTTGTACATGATGCAGACTTTTCACTATAGCCTGCAGACAGGCTATATAAGACTGCCCTGGGTTATTTTGATTGTAAATGTTGTTTAATGAAGCACAGACATGTTTGTGCATGATGCACAGACTGTCCACACCAAGTTTATTATACAGGCTATGCGTGATGCACCACTTATGCTTGTTACAAGCAAATTCTTAATTTCCCATAATGTTTTCTAACTAGAAAGTGGGCAGAAAGTTGCAAAATTTAATTGCAATTGTCATCTGCAACTTCCTTCAATAGGCACCCTACGCATTGAACAAAAATTTGCCGTTTGGGAGTGATGTTATAACTTAAATTATTTGTTTCCTTGTTATCAAGCATGGAAAACTAAGTTTAAAAATCCTCAGTCTTTTTTTATCAAAGGCTTTCGTTTGTAAGGTGCTTAAAGCCAATTAATAAATTCTGGGAACACATTGATAGGTGCATATGCCTATTAAATACATTTGAAATATGTTAATTTTCAGAAAAGAGAATGTCTTATGCCGTTCGTCGCTGTGCTAGGTAACTTGAAACACCAAGTGAATTCTGTCGAAATTTCCCAATAGATCGACATGCTTAAAGGGACATTTCATTCCAATTTCAATTTTTTAAAGTATGTCTTGATGCCAAGATTGGTTATTCTAATGAGTATAAATACTATTAGTTTTTTTAAGTTGTTGCTAATAAGCGAGAAACACGCATTTAAAGTTGAGACATAATCGATAAATTGCATATAAATCCGAACTGTTGTCCACAACAATTTGTCCAATTTTAACACAAAAATATAAATTTCTCGTAAACGGCGCAATATTTTGGCTTGAAATTTTCAGAATTTTCATAAGGAAATATGCTCTTTCAGATAAAAATAAAAGTAAAATTTATGACAAAAAATTCTGAAATGTCACTTTAACGAGATAAATATGCATTAGTATTAGTTTTTCCTATCATATTAATTGAATAAAAATCTTTTTTGACCTTCTTTTATTCTTCGTACAAGAATTAAAAGGTTTAAGTAACAATGTATAGCTAGTTCAGTGTCGTACTTTCCGACCTACCCATTTTAAAATGGGACGATCAGATTAGCAATTTTAAAATGGGGATATGCCCATTTTAAAATGGTAAGTATTGCCAAACGGGTTACAACACGAAGCTTATGCTCAAACCGAGAAACATTTATGACAACAATTGTCCTTCAACAATCAGATGGCCAACTCATTTGTATACTTTTAAAACTATACAACGTTCAACGAACGTTACAATATACTACCAATAATGATTTCATATTTGAAATTGAATTTCTATTCTCTTTTACAATCCATATCACTTTGGACAATTTCAAAATGTTGTTTGGACAATCGCAAATGATTGTTGTTTTTTCGGCGCACCTCTGGTTTACCTTGCGCAAAAAATTATTTCTCTTCATTTCGGGCTTATTTTTGATGGAGGACTATCGTCCCAAAACCCTGCTCTTTTTATATATTTTTAAAACATTATTTATTTTTTATCTAAAATAAAACAATGAGCTTGTTTACTACCACTATTAATATTACGCGTACAGCGGCGTCACTCCTGTGCAATTTTGATTATTAGATAAACATTTATTATAATGTAAATTAGTAAATCCCACCGGATGTGTGCTTATACACAATCATAATCTGCCACAGTGTGGTGCCTTTTGAAACAAAAATCCATTGCAAGCTTTTTCCTCTCCTATGCATACAAAAACATCGTGAGAAAAGAAAGATAAAAAACACGGACCTCCAATTGGAGACAATGACCCGGAAATACTTTCCGTATTAGACTGTTTCCATGTGCTATTCTTTAACGAAAAATTACTACCAGAGCACTGGTTATGCCCCCAGCAATTTCCACGCACTTTTGTAAAGGGAGATCATTACAAAATGATTGGACAGTTTTGACTATTCTGAACAAGCATGCAAAGACGGTAACTTTTATATAATTTGCCATTTCTAAATTCAGAAACTTCGTTTAAGGATTACAACCCATCATTAACTACAAAACACACGTGCATCTTCGGGTGTCATTCATAGCAAAGGAAATTAGCCAGGATATCCCTTGCCAATTTCCGTTTCCATGGATGACGCCTGATAATTGACTAGGATATCTCTCGTTAATTTCCGCAGTAACATGTGACGCTCGAATATGCATGAAGTGTTTGGTATCTAATGATGGATCGTAATCCCAAAAGGCAATCTTCGACACATAGATCTACATTTGTCTCAAGAAGATCGTTGAGATAGATAAAATATATCCATGTCGCAGGCCTATGTCAGTTATAAACGTTCAGGATGGAGTTAAACTTTTGATTGGTCAGTCAGTAGTTTGAACGACATCAATGATCGATCCATCATCATCTCATCAGGGTTGTGTGAGAGGCCGGATCAGTCACGAACAGAGTCGGCAGTGTCGATTTTTCCCGAGTAAGATTTCCGGAATCCGATCTCTCTTTATTCTTTCCGAATGTAACAGAGTCGGTTATTTTCGGCGTATCTCCGTCCTTCGTTAATTTAACGGTAATGGCTGGTAGGATGAGCTTCGGCATAGATCGTCGAGTAACGTTGGCCGGGGCAGTAGACGATTTAGCAGGACTAGAAGCTCGGCTCTTTCGGGATTTAAACTTATTAAACATATCATCCGTCGACATAGTCCGATCAACCTCGGGCATTTCCGTTCGCCCTCGGAAAAGTTTGTAAGCTTCTTTCCTTCTCTGCGTGACAGGCGACATTTCCTTTATTTCACTGATAATTAGTTCGTCTAATTTATTCCTCACACTACCGGGTGGATATTTTCCATACAAATCATTTTCCAACACTGTTTTCTCACGTTCACGAGCTAGTTTATCCAACACATTTATATGAGCTTTATGATCCTGCAAGTTTTCCTGATGCCGATGGTCCAGACGTTCTTTTTTCATCAGAAAGATTTGCTTCTCCGCGTCCACTTGTTTACACGCGAATCTATATTTAGCTTCCTCCGCCTTGTTGATGACGTCAGTCAGCCTCGCGCGGTAGTCACACTGCCTCTGTAGAGACTCGACCTTGGTCTCGGCATAAAAACCTCCCGTATACTCGTCATAATAAACCTTCCGCTTCTTCGGACTTGTACCGTCGTTTACACCCATGATTAATTATAAAATCCGAATTAAGAATCTAATTCAACTTTCTCAGTAGTTCATTGAATAGTTTTCGAAAATCATAACCATAATCATAATCTTTGAGTTCCTCATTGAAAAATTCTTAAATGCCTTTTAAAAGAATGTCACATGGTTCTTTTATATTAGTTTGTTCAGTAATTCCTGTTTTCCAACACAAACAACAACCACGTTTTCACAATCCAAGAACGGACCTAATTGTATTTTATCTTACAAAATAAGACACTTGGATTAGGAAAATCCGTCTAGTCTAGCACTTGTTTATAGCACGTCAAATCACATGTTCTAACGTTGTATAACATTGTGTAACAAATGTTTTCTTCTGATGTCACAGTTACTTGTAGAACTGCGAAGAAAGTACAAAATTCACCCTTAACACATGTAGTATTATAAACAACAGCCTCTACATGTATAAGTGAATGTAGTAGGTCCTTGCCTTTCCTCGTCTATGAATAAGTTAATCAAAACCTCCAATCTGGTACTAGGTAAATGCCTCCATTGTCAAAGACGTGCCTGAAGTGAAAAAGAGAAATGAATTACAAATGATTTTATAAGTACATGTAGATCTATACCAGAGCAACAGATAAATACTTTAATTTCAACATGCAATATTTCATTAATTCTTCATCAAACCATGTGTTGTGGGTATTCAATGGAATTGTATCATCGAGACAATTCCAATGAGCATCCCAACCATATTGTTTAGAATTAAATAACAAAATTACAATGCCTTTTCCACGTATCATCTGTTGCTCTGCCCAATATGCAACACAGATTAACCACAACACATAATTATGTTAATCTTATAAATCGGATTTAGTTTCAGAATGTATTTTCCATTTGTTCCATTTAACATTATTTTAATCCTTTCCAAAAGAAATGCCAATGTAAATAGAAAACGCTTGAAAATACTTTATGCAAAAGAATAATCAGCTATAGTTTTATATCCATTTGCTCCTTTTCTCTTTATGTTTTCAAAGCTTTCTCTTTTTGGAAGCCAAACCACGTGCTTCTTCCAGAAATGTTAAATTATGAATAAATAAAATTGTTTCAAATTTCTATCCGTATTTTTGTTAAAACACTTTATTCGTATTTTTTGTCCAAGGTTGTCACAAACAATTCCCCAAATGACAAAAATTCAAAGCAAAAGCAGAAGTCAAAAAAATAGTTTCATTATTCACATCTCTTAAACTAAACTGGAAAAAGATAACCGAGAAAAAGACGAGAAAACAGCGTACTTTTCTATCATTTCCCCATTATTCACAAGGCCACGTCCGAATATTTATTCACAAAACAAGAATTAAAGGGACATTTCATTCCAATTTCAATTTTTTAAAGTATGTCTTGATGCCAAGATTGGTTATTCTAATGAGTATAAATACTATTAGTTTTTTGAAGTTGTTGCCAATAAGCGAGAAACACGCATTTAAAGTTTAGACATAATCGATAAATTGCATATAAATCCGAACTGTTGTCCACAACAATTTGTTCAATTTTAAAACTAACATATAAATTTCTCGTAAACGGCGCAATATATTGGCTTGAAATTTTCAGAATTTTCATAAGGAAATATGCTCTTTCAGATAAAAATAAAAGTAAGATTTATGACAAAAAATTCTGAAATGTCACTTTAAGATCCATCATTACACAAATTATGATGGTGGTTGAGTGGTAAAGAGTCGGTCTATCCATCCAGATATTTCAAGTTCGATCCCTTGAAGTGGCTTTATATCGAGGACATTTAATCTTTATGACAATAATGTCTATAAAACGACGAGGAATAATACGTTAAAGTCGTCACTCTGAATGAAAAAGAAGCAGCCAGTATAGAACAAGGTCAGGCTACACTTGCGAGCAGACTGATCTTGTTCTATTCTACCCGCTTATATTTGATTACACCGTAGTCCGGGCCCGGACATAGCAGTGGTAAACCTAACAACAGAGGGAAAAAATCAACACTATCCCAGCATTATTATCAAACCCATAAAATTTTGTAATCACATAATTTGAGTGATTTCAAATAAACGCATTGAAAAAAGCATGAAATGAAAATAATTCAAACGCCAATCAAATCCGGTTAACTCCACGAATATCGAACACCTACAATATCTCACTATTATTTCGAATTTCAAAAGAGCACAATTCTGCCCTGAAGATTCCGGAAACGGGTAGAGGGGGATTTCCCATAACGCAAACAACTAATGGCCAATCATAATATGGATACGTTCGATTTTTGTCGTCTGTCAATTCAGGAGAAAATGTGGCCCGTCTAGTTTCATGTCGATTTATTGGGCACGCGAAAAACACAGTGTCTGTTGGGTTTGGGTGCATTTTAACTTTTTTGAATTGCAAAAATCTAGAAAAGGGTGTCGTATGTCGTTCTAGACCAACGTGGATTCTATTCAAGCTGCACACAAATGCAGTTTATTCCAAGTTTATTCAGTTTATTATGCAGAATGGATCCTTATCAGACTGCGTGTATCCATATGTTAGAGTCAAATGCTATAAGTCTTCCAAGGTCCTATTCATATCAATTTACCAGATCCAAATTCGTTTTCGAATTTTAGTCTCTTGGAATACATGTAAAAGAAACTTGACAATGTTTGTAAAAGGACTAAAAGTGGACATCGACATTGAAAAGTTAAATGTATGTTTTTCATAATAAAGCCGGGTGTACAATTAGATGCAATTTTCCGAAAAATGTCACCTTGCACTGAATAAATATATCAAAGAATTCAGTAGTATTCAAAATGAACACGCAGTTCATACTAAAGGGTAGAATATCATTGAATCATGAAGGGGTAATGATAACAATAGTTAAACAAGGATCTTAATAATATGCCCCTTGTATCGCTTTGAAGGACGTATATAAGGTGAGCAGCCCTACCAAGTTTCACACAATTTGAGTTTTTCAAGTGACGCCGTAAACATTCGACAGTAGAACGGTCCATCGCCGAATGTTCACGACGTCGCCCGAGTAGGCACGGAAACGTAACGAATATCAACAACGTCACACGAACAATTCCAACGTTGCGTTAATCTCTTTAGGGGTGGACCACCCTGAATGCCTTCTACAGAACTCTACATGACAGACTGTCCGCGTAATTCACGTTAACCAAATTTTCCGGTCACGTTTCAGATGGAACTAAATTCCAATACAGGAATTTTTCCTCGATCGTTCCGTAGTCATATATCACATGAGATAACGCCCGACGCAATACTTTATGAAATCATTAATGCCAATACAGCAATTTACCCTTACTGATTAAGAGTTTTACCGTTCCATTAAGATACTGACCTTATTACTTTTTATAATTAATGATCCACTATTTTCCAAAACGACAAAATTTAGGCTTTTTACGAATTCAAGGTTTAGCAAACAACATGATTAATCCGACAGTGCGTTTGACACTCCTCTTTAATATGGCGGAGAATAATGAGAGAAACGAAGACGAAATAACGATATTAAAGTGCTTTGAATTAACAATTTAATTCTCATATTGAGTATAACGAATGCATACAAACGCATTCTCTAGATTAAAGCGACTCTTAAGGGGGAATGCTCCAGTTCACTAAAAATTTTCCCAATAATAGAATTTATTCATATTTTGTATTTTGAAATTTCATGTTATTACCAGTTGAAGAATGAAATAAAAATGGAAGGTCATCGATCTTGTTTGAATTTTATAGGCATTCGTATCACATACGCCCACAGCGAAAAAATGCACAATTTCTTGCACCTGTCCAAGATCACCAAAATGCTAAAAATGCTGTATAATCATCGTTTAGTCCCGAAAACGGATTTAAAGCAACGTCTTACATTTAGACAGAACAGAAACCTCAAAATATGTGCAATAATAAACGCGTTAATGTATAAAACAGCATGCTCAAGTGTTCAGTTAGATCTACGAAGCTTAAAGCGGCTATTTCCCAGATTTGTACCCAAAAATTGTCAAATACAAACGAAATGTACACTTTTTAAGCTTTATATGACCTGATTAAATGATTACGAGAAACTATTGAAGCAACGACTCATTTTTTTCGCAATTTGATACCAAATTTATGAAGCGATGTCGAAAGTAGGTCAAAACAGTTGGACATGCGACTTTCTTAAATGACGTCACAACATACATGATGACGTCATATTGAAATTTAAGTATGAATCTCGTTTGAATCATGGTCCGCGCTGTATGCGCATGCGCAACAATTTAAAAATAATTCTAACCCCATCAGTGATGGGGTTGAATTTAGGCTTGGATTCTCCCTAAATTCAGCTATCTGTCTTGTAATTTCGGCTCATTCTTTGTCTGAATCGCATATTATTAACCATCCCGAGGTGGTCAACACAAAAGTTTTGCATATTTTTTCAAAAAATTTCATTTTTTGCAATTAGACCATCTGTTACCGTCGCCCTTTAAGTGTTTTATGTCAAAATGTGCATATCTCGGAAATATTTCGAGTTCTACATAATAGAATTTGATAAAACTCCCTCATTGTTTTAAGCAACATGTCCTGGTAATAATTCAAAAAGAAAGTGTATAGGTCATCGCACTTATTAGTGAATTACAGCATTTTTTATCTTGAATAAAATGACGCAAAACAGTGGTAACTGCATACACACTTACAGCTGTCTTGCTCTAAATAATCGATTTCCATCTTGAGGAAATCAGTTTCGCATAATAAATACGCTTTAACCGTCGAAAATGGTAAATTGTTATGACGTGTTATATTATTGAAAATATGGTAGCGAAACATATTATGGTACGAAACATTTCATTTACTACAGTAATGACCGAGTGTTCCGAAAAACTGGAGCATTCCCCCTTAATACCGCAACAGATTTAATTCCTCTTACAACCAGAAATTCCTAAACGAATTCTTATTGAAAGTTGCTGCAGACGGAAAAAAGGGAATGACAATTACAAGTCTTTTAGAATTGGAATTGTGAATATTATCGCACAAAAAAGTGTAACAAACAATTTCCTTGGGAATTCAAAGCCATTCGTTGTTCGATAATGAGTAAACTCAGAGCGGATATCCATAACTTTTCATAGCTACATTTCAAAGCGACTTTATAGTGCGAAATGATACATTTGGTTACACAAAGCATCCAATCAGATCTAATTTCGTCGGACATTTTGTAATCAAGGGGTTTATCAATAGGAATCAATGAGTCTGAATAGGCAGCTTACTGTCAAACAAAATACGGAGAGAAAATACAAATCGAAATTATAGATTGAGAACAAATGATTTCTTATATTCCCCTTCATTCGTTATGTTTCCTTTACACGTGTTAGTTATGACAATACCCTTTTCAAAACAGCAAATGTTCGGACCGTTTTTTATAACCCACTGAAAACGACTAATGAATATTGATAGATAGAATATGTTTGTAGGCCTAATATATCTAAAAAATCTCCAGACCAAAGAAGGAAATGCTGGTATTCAAAACTCTCAACTAAAACTGGCATCAAATGAACCAAGGGCTGTTTTGAAATGGTCAAAATATACATGCATGTATTCGAGCAAGGAAAATAAAATAAATGATTTATGTTATACAAATTTTGTTAAGCAACAACAATCAATTCTCTTTTTTTTACATCGGTCATTATTTAACAGAGTTATTGAAAATATCGAAATAGTTTCATCACGCAATTCTCCGCTGTGAAATCGTGCACTTTGTAATTTGAAACTTGCTAAGCAACAACAGTCAATATTTCGGAATCACAAGTGATACAATGCACGTTTTCCGGTCTGCCATTGATCTGTCCGGATATGCAAACAGTAATTAAAGCAGTGTTTGCTGAATTAACTCTTTCCCAAAATAAAACTTGGTTTTGACGCGTTCATAGAAAAAATATGAAAACACTGAGGTAACATGTTCTCCTTCTCCTGCAATATTTTCTTTGCTGTAATGTACCTAATTTCCGCATTTATGGATACACGTATTTGTCTTGACGTTTGGAAATTGAGACTATTTCAATGTGAGATCTTCTGCAGACGATAAAATTAGCGACCCGGGACTTTATATCCGGGGAGCTTATGCCACAGTCCTAGTGTCGGCGTCGGCAATATCTCAAACACAGCATCGATATTGCACACACGGATTCATCTCCAAGACCTTTCATATGGGACCATGGTATTTGACTTAGTGACCGTGACCTTGGAGTTTGACCTACTTTTGAAAAACTTTAACCTGGCCTGTATCTCAAGCACTGTGATTGATAGAGCCTATGGATAATTCGTGCCATTTAACGTTAATGCCAAACCGCTCTCATTTAAACGCATATTAATGACACGTACAACCTATGACCTTTTATGAAATTTTGATACTAGAAAGTCAAATGATGAAGTTTTACTATGCGTTGAAACAAGTACTCGAATAGGGTGATTTTGAGAAAAACAAAAACAAAACGTATGATCAAATTAATTTTTGTTGCGTTTCTTTTTTCCTTTACTATAGATATTGTTTGCATGTCTACTGGTATAATTCCAGACCGTATAAGATAACCAATATCTTAAAATGTGTTCATATTTTGTAGTTTTTCATTGAGAACCAAGATTAGATTTTGAATTCTAGAATCTGAAGTATTTGTATGAACGCGTTATTCAAATGTTGCCCTCTGTTTGGACACGAACTGTCAGCAGTAATTACTCTGCTATTGACATTTACCCTTACTGATACCCGATGTTGACGTCTCAAAACGAGAAATACTTGGAATACAGTAAAAGAATGAAGAACATGCTGACTTTATATTTTTTATATTGTCTCGTTGTTATCTCTGTTATACCATACAATATTTCAACGTTTGGATACATTCACTTTTTCTTGTTTTGCAGCAGCGCTTACACTTTGTCGTCTGTAAAAGGGTTAAGTATAGATCCGCGAGATTTGATAGATAGGTTTATTCGTTTTGTAATTGCCGGTGGATAATTTTGATTTAAAGTGAAGATATATAATATATGTACTCTCTGAAAATCTGATTTTTCACCGAAAAATGATAACAAAAACTAATTATGCAATTTCTTTTTGTGTGTGCGTGTTTTACCTCATTTTTTTACACCATGGGCTCTAACATTACATACTGATTTGCAAAAGGAAAAACAATACTAAATTAGAAAACGTTGGAATTAGATGTTTGTTTTGGACATGTATCTATTTATTTGACAGCTCTTTATACCGGCTGCTAGTACATCTTTTCAGAGAAAGTCTCATATTCTGGTGGCGGGTTATGAGTTAAATGCCAATTATTTGCCGAAAATGTTCTTCCAAGTACTCTTTGAAATTTTGTCGATTTAAGTAAACACAAAACTATTTCACAAGGAGCTGTGAAGAGTTGAAATATTTAAGAATCTGTCCTTTCATTTATGAGAAGATATGGATGAACTCTGATAATATGATGATGGTACGAACAGTTATTCTGGTGGACAGCAACGTAAACAGTTTCAACATAACATAATTATGTACCAATTTGTCCGTCTTTGGTCTGTATTATTTTATGGCTATATTTGAATACCAAACTATGTTGTATTATTAATTGTAACATGACACGCCCCTCAGTCGTTTCCCTCCCGAGATTGTGCCACAAGCATATAAAATGACATGTAATAAAACATGTGACGTGTACCGATGACGTCATAGAGCGACAAAATTCGTTTGAAGAAAATTCCGATGAACAATTGTCCCCACTTTTGTTTCCCCCCTATATTTTCAAATGAACTAAAGAGACACATGTAGGTGGCTGTCATTCCTAATTACGACGCAAAAAAATACACCAATGACAGAAAAACGTCTTGAGAATTCCAAAATGGTCACAGTACGGGTAGACGACTTTAAACAAATCGACAACAGACACGAACATGTGGAGTTTGTAGGGTTTCTTCGTTCACTATATTAGGATTATAATCTTAAGTGGCTTACGGTTTCACAAAATGTCGACATGAATTAATCAGGCTTAACCATTTACGTCTTATCTCTAAGAATAAAGATTTTACGAGAGCCGATATTACGTTAAAATTCTCAAACAAATAAACACATGAGGACACGCAGCATGTGGCATTTTAGACAGAAAATTGTGATCAGTCACACCTACTGGAAAGTATGAAAAACGTGGACCCTTGTCAGTCCGATCAGTCCGATAGAATTTTATCTTTCAAATATATAATAATTTTCTTGATCTAGATTGTTGCCCTATCTTAATATGTTCGTTTTTCGAATACGACATCTGAGGCGCGTTCTTTAGAGCGAGATTTCTTGAGGAATCTTGAGATTTCTTAAGATATTTTAGGATAAAGCATTCTTTAGAGCAAGATTTTTAAGCTCAATGGGAGGCGTCATTACCCTATACTTCGTGCGGAACCCCTCGGTCAACTCTGTAGATACAACTTATAAAAGAGACTTGACCGAGTTGTTCCGAACGCGCTATAATTTATAAACCGCGGTGTGTTCCGAATGCTCCATACTTTATACAAATGACGTCATGATGACGTCATTTGTATAAATATGGATCATTCGGAACAGCTCGGCAAAGTCTCGGTCTTAAAACCGCTTTATCCAAAACATCTTAAGAAATCTTAAAAAATCTCGCTCTAAAGAACGCGGCTCTGGTTGACGTCTGTCAAGTCAGTCCCGTTTCTCGAAAGTTTTATGGAATTCTCAGAAGGCTCATTTTCGCATGACGGGTCACACTTTTATCCAGACCATGTTGCGGGTATATGAAGGATTCATGCTTTTCGCTTATAACTGTGGGAACGAAAGAAAACACCATGATTAATGCAAATAACAAATTAAGACACAGGCTGATGATCTGGTTCCATGAAGGTATTAATCGTTTTCGTCTGTTTTCTCTTCAATATCCAGAGCCTTCTACATCAGGGATGTCATAATCTGCATTGTTCAGTGGAAATGATTTATAGGATTCGATAAATGACCTGGCAGAGTATCTCTAGCTATTGGCTAAAGATGCCCTGTCGGGTCATTTATCGGGACCTATAACGTATTATGAAATGTATGGTACTCGTAAAAAGAAAAAAAAGTAAACGGGTCGGTAGTAAATCAAAGTTGTCTGTGTTTGTTTATGAGCCAATATTTTATTTCGTGGAAATCGCTGTCCTGGCTCATTTTCTCAGAAATGGCCTTTCATAAACATGTCATTTAAGGTACATCGTGTAACGACCATCACTACCAACAATAGAGACAGTTTATTTGGCCTGGCAGATGGAATGTTTCTGAAACTATTGCACTTTTGTACCGGAAAATGACCATTTTCTCTTGTCCCTAGGACAGAATTATCAATTTCCAACATGATTCTCGCTATAAAATAATCTGTACAGATCGGATTTTTCTTCATTACATTAATGTTTCATATCTCACATTATTAAAAGTGTCAGCCCTTTTTGGCAAAACATAAATACGACGAAGATTTTTGGCCATATATATATGTCTGTCCCTGGATTTTTTATACGAAATGTCCTCGCAATAACTTACATGTGCGTAATCAAAGTATTTTTGGTTAGATTTGCCTTATATACAACCCAAACGGAGGTGAAAACACTCATCAAAGCCACGATGTTTAAATGACGACAAAGCAATACTTGGTTTCCAAGTTGCGAGGCAAATTAGGTAGGCCGTTGGCTGCGTAGACTTTATTTTTCGTTTTCTATGCAACGCGATCAACCACACTATATTGCCCAGATCTTAAAATCGTATAGCATTACTTATTTAGATATAGAATCATGTCGTTTATAGCATGCAACATATTTTCTCCCTAGTTATTCTTGTGTGCAATTTGGAGTGAATGGTCGCGGAATTCCTCGCAATAACGACAGTTTTGTTACTGGGAGTACGAAAATCGTTACCGCAAAGACATAATAAGTTTTCTTATAAAATATGGACTCTTTGCCAAAGAGACAAAGATCTTGATGAATAATTGTCGTTCTTAAATGATCTTTCGTCAATATCGGAGATAAATTATACACTATTTCTTTTAAGGTATGAATCTGTATATCTTTGTTCAATGGGTTTTGAAGATGTTACATGTACTTAGTCATTTTTTGAAAGTGGCAATGATAAAGGAGTTCATGGTGCTATAGGGGTGCCGTGAAAAGACAAGAAGATTTTTTTTATTTTCAATGCGGTTTACATATATTGATTCGAATCCTGCATGTAATCTTGCAATAACAACATTTCATCCCGAAAGAAAGATGTAATGTTTTTGTCAAATATTATCTTATCTAGGTAAACAATAATTTAAGAATAAAACATTTTCAAATTACTTTATTTCTTTTTGTTGTTGTTTTTTTTTGACAATTAGTTTTAGGACACTCAATGTCTTACAACCGTGTATCTAAATTATTATGTGAGCTATCTTCCAGCTATCTTCTAAAGAAGAAATAACAACAACAATAAATCATCTGCGTATATTGCTAAAAGGATCGAACTCAATCAGTATGCCAAGACTGCACAGTCAGACTATGGTCGAGATTTTTCCCTCCTAAACGATTTACTATACCTTGAATGTTTTTTTACTTGAATGTACAATGTGATACATGTATTTCATTGTTTGACGAGAAGTTTAATATTTTTTTCGCCATATTTGTAATTGCTTAACTTTCTTCACGTCTTCTCATTTCTTTCACAAGGAAGACTTGGTTTTACTTCCTAATTTACAAACACTACGGTAAGAGAAGTAAATGCTAATTACTAGCTCTGACTCCGTTTATTTTGATAACATTCATCTATATTAAACACTTCATAAACTTCATTTTTGTAGTCTCCAACATGTTTCAAGTTGTATAATTCGTATGCTAGGTATCCACTGCCGATCAAATCAACTCGACCAAGCCGAATCAAGCGATCGAGTACATATCGAACTCGATAGCCATTTGGGAATGGTCGTGGTAATCGAGCTTTATCCGCATCACTTAGTCATCTTTCTCTCTTTGATTAAATAACAAAAAAATGTGTAAGATTGGGTAAAAAGTTGATCGAAATGCGATCGTGTATTGATCGGATAGGCGATCGACCAGATCAGGAATCAATCAAATCTGGAGATCGAGTGTGATCGGATTTACATCTTTATATCGATCACATGGACTTTTACTCAAGTGGCTCCCAACCACATCTCGATCAACTCGATCTGTGCTTTATCTGTTCACTCGATCAAATAGACGGTAGAGGTCGGGTTGATCGAGTAGAGATCGAGAAAAGTCATTAAGTCGGGCGAATTTGAGCAGTCAAAGTGATCGATTTGACATAATCATCAGTTGTAACATAGCATAAAATTTAACGTTTTTGAAAGGGTTTAACAAAGTGACTTTTACTTTTAAATGTATATATTTTTTACAATTGCTATGATTTTAAGGGTTAATGACCTTATATAGGTCAATACAGTGTAAGAAATGGAAAAATATTGAAATGTTAGTCCTTGCAGTAATGGTAAATGTCATTCCAATAACACAGATTTTTTTTTATTACAAACTGCATCATGGTTTGATAAAAATAATGTATTTTGATGGTAAAATTGGTATGTTTTTGAACTTAATTATTTGAAGTTAGAATAGAATAGTGAAATTAGATAATTTCTGTTTTTTTTCATGAATTAGCGAATACTGTCCTTGCAATAACTAATGTGTCCTCGATGTAACGATGCACTTTCAGCAAATTATTTCATAAAAAAAGGTGTTTCGCTAACTTTATTGTGCCTGAAATACAAAGAGAATAACATTTTCTAGAGTCTAAAGTACATGTACATATATTTTTTCTTAGATAGAAGTTTTATTACATTTGAAACAGACAAAATTTTCTATTGAATTATGAAAATACAATACTACATTGAAAATAAGCCAAGCAAATCATTTTTGGAAATCGCCTTGAACATAAGTCCTTCAGTCTGGCTTCTTTTTCGTGAAAAACATTCTTTGAAATAATCTAAAACTTGCAAATCGAATTTCTGAAAGAAAATGTGGTTGTTACAGCGAGGACATTTTATAGAGACAACAGATTTATGAAAGACGATCTCGAGTATTCCCATGTGCATCGGAATGTTCCTTTTAACGTTACACGTTACTTTAAATGTGGTACTTTCATCCTGAACCAAAAATTCACAGAATAAATTGGAAATAAAAATTGAACATTTTTTCCTAAGGTTTCCACGAAAATAAATATTGGCTCTTATGCTGCATGTTTTGCATAATTCGAGTAGATCCCTGATGCTTGTTATGGTGAATTTACTACAAAAAATAAATGGCTTTAGAAATGCACATGCACAAAGTAAAAGTACTCGTTCGGTAGTACAATTCATGAAAACAATAGAAAAGTCCCAATTGAAACCTTATCTAATTATAACTTTGCAGAAATGACGACGAGTATACATTCTCAAGAAGACCTAGTGTCTTTTTTAAAATGTTTCAGATTATGTTACATTTGATTTTAAATAAATTGAATCATTGTCAACTGGTCACGGAGTATATAGTGGTCGCTTTAGCGGACATGCAATCTGACCTTAAGGTAGAATACCCGTAATGTAACCATTTTGGGATTCATTTTTACATTAGACTTTTTTATAGCGGCGTCGTTACGTATCCGAACCTATTCGGGCACAGTCTAAAACATTCGGCGGTGGAAAGTCGAATGTTTTCGACCGCACCCGAATAATTCCGACGCCGTGCGAATCTCATTAGGGGTAGACTACCTTAATCTAGATTCCGGCAGACGAATGCTTTATAAAGGGTTAAATATCAATAAGAGGAGTTTTACTGTTCGTTGTCTAAACCCATATATCAACAATTCTCATTTATTTCAAAAGGTCCTTTTGAATTTACACCTATTTCATTTTCGTGAATAGTTCAATTATGTAAGGACAGACGTTTAACCCTTTCTCAGAAGACGTACAACTTTTTTGAACAATTCCAATCGAAAAGAGCCGGAGACAACGTACTTTAATAACGGATCAGATCACACCATTATAATAGAAATAAATAAAGCATAAAGAGGAAAGAAAATATTTGGAGAAAATGGTCTTATTTCCCAAGTGTTCATTAGTTATGATAGCTTTTGGTATTTACCGAATATCAACATTTTCTTTTTCATCATGTCAAGCATTTTCAAAGCCCTCCAAAATCAGAACTCGGTTAGAGAATACAAATTCTAAACAATGAGGGGGGGGGGGGTATTCAGTCGAAATGATTCCCTTTAAATAAGAACAGTCGCTGAACAATGAGATATAAGATAACCGAGATGAATTTCTCGAAATGACCAATTGCTCCCCGTCTTCTTCTCCATCGGAATCGTCAATGCGTACCCGCAACATAGGACTTTGTGAATATCGGAAGATCCTCTTATATGTAGCTTAGCTCGTAATCATTATGATACGAGGAAGGGACAAAGTTTTGACATTACATACATCTTGACTTAACCGGAATAACAAAATTATGCAATGTCGACACGAATAAATCAAAATGTAATCTAATTCTTAGGATTTTCTTTAATGTTCTCGCACGCTGTTCAATCTGGTCAGGACAGGGACTAGAGCATTGATCACCCCAACGCCCCCACCCCCATAAAATTGCTTCATGTGGACCTGTTTTTATAGATGTAACGGTAAATTATATAAAAGAATAGATAGATAAAAAATAGATAAATAGATAAATAAATAAATAAACAACAAAACCCCACAAAAACAACAACAAACAAACAAACAAATCAAAAATAAAACTTACTGTTTCTATGGTGTCCACGTTACAATTTCACAAAAGGATATATAACCAGTGAAATAAGATAGGAATCGTTTCCTTTGTATTCAAAATGAACCAAAATCGAAATTAAATGGACATTAACAAAGAAAGGATAAAACGACGGACTTTATGTCATTGTAAGAAGAATGGATTTATCCGAATGTATACCCCCGTTTTTCTTCTTATTAACCCTTTCCCATATTTTCCATAATAGAAAAGGGTCGGAGAAACATTTAGACAAATTTAAAGAAGAAAATGCTGATAACGAGCATTTTCTCCCCTTGTCTCAATATTTTCAATGCTATATTGTTTGAGCTATGATCTTTTTTCAAAGTCCATTATTTAGTCTGCAGCAGCTTTCAAAATGGAAGAGTCCAACTATTGTCGTTTTGAAAAGGGTAGAATCGCGAAGTAATTCAAAAAAGAGTTTATAATCTTATCACAAATATATCGATATTTGGGATCGCATTAAAAATCTACCCTTTTTATTTCAATTTTGAAACCGGAATAATTTATGATTGTCAAATCCATCTTTTCTCTTTAAAATCAAGATAACTCCCATGATTTTAATTCTTGCCGCGTTTTTCTTTATCTAGTATTAATTTTATTTCTCAAAGACTTAAAATCACGCATTTTTAAAGTTAAACGCAATTATAAAACGCAAACATATCTGCAAGTTCTTTTCTCTATTCGTTATAATCGTTGAGCATTCTGTTTTTTGATAATTTATCATATATTGACTCCCGATACTATAAATGCTTAGGAAAACATTGTGGAAAATGAAGAAATTGCTTGTGAGAATCAATTTCTTCATTTTCAACGATGTTTTCTATCCTAAAAGACAAAAAATGTAAAGTTCCACTCACTTCAGTTTACCGTCTGCAAAATCTTTGAATTTGTACCAGTCTAAATTTTGCCGTCTTGTAAATAGTAAATCTAGATTCTTAATCATGTGATCACTGATGTCCTGATTTCTGTTTCAATGTGGCTCAGTCAAGGTAGCCTGAATGTGATGAATTCCAAATATATGTTCAGGATACAATTGTTATCATTCATGTTATATCGGATTGCGAAACTTCTAGAAATTCTAGAACAAAGTTTTCTGGTATAATTCAAAGAAAATCTAGAATAATCTTTGTTAAATGTTTGTCTAAAGAATATAAAATAAACAATATCTTAAGGCCAAGTCACACTACAGCGTATAGAGCCAGCGTACGAGTAACGTATCGTTTATTTCGGAAAATTATCCATACGCACAACTTTTCAGCGTATGATGTTTTCTTAAGATCAAACAACGGGTATGCAAACAAAATTCCTAGCGTACTGCCAACGTATGAATAGCGAACTCACTGCGTATTCCGACTTATGAGTAGCGTACATCACCGTACCTTTCACGTATGAGAAACGAGTGCGGAACGTCAACCTAACGTATGATGAGCGTTAACTAAATTTAAAGGAAGTATAAAATTATTCTAGTTCTTCTTCTTTTTCTTCTAGTTCGTCTTCTTCTTCCTTCTCCTTCTATTTTGTCTTTTTTATTTTCTCTTTCCTCTCCTTTTTTCTTCCTCTTCTTCTTTTTCTTTGTCTTCTTCTTCTTCGTCCCGAGTCATCTTCGTCGTCATGATCACCATCTTCTCCTCCTGCTACATCATTCAAACTGCTAATTCTAATGAATTATTGTTGTGTTGGTACTCAACGTATAAGAAGCGTACTCGGCGTATGATAAACGTACATTCAGCGTACTTAACGTATGAGTAACGTATAATTAGCGTACTTCTAGCGTATCCCGCGTATGAGAAACGAATGACAAGCGTAAAATTTATACGCTGGCATACGCTGAAAATTTTTGTGCATGTTCAAAACTTATTTTGGCCCTCGCCGTACATCAGCGTATACCGACGTACCCCAGCGTATGAGTAACGTATAACAACGTACCTCTAGCGTATCTCCAGCGTATTTCAGCGTATATCAGCGTATGTCCCCAAAATCCACACGTTACTCATACGCTGACTCCATACGCTGTAGTGTGACCGGGCCTTTAGGAGCGTCTGTAGTATGTATATATTTTTTAGGAAACGACTGTGACGAGTTTTATTTTAAAAAAAAAAGCATGTAAGTTCTTACACCATGCATGGGTCTCGCACTTTTTAAGTTGTTATCAATCAGTTTCTTTTTATTCAAACCCGTTTCCTTTTTTCAATTCTGCTTTCAATTTTGCGAATGCTATTTAATGATATTGTCTCTCTCATTCCTGAATGTTCACATTTGAAATCTGCTGCAGATGGCGCCATTGATGTTATGTTCATAAAGATAACATTCGTTTATGTTACACCACAGACTTATTGAGATAAAATGAGAAGATGCTGGTTATTAGCATTTTCTTCTTATGTCATAAAGTTTTCCAAATCTTATTCTAATCAAAACCAAGTAGATCTACTGTTCGGAAAAGGGTTAAACAAAGAATTTGACAGACAGAGACAAATGAGTAAAACTGTAGAGATAGGCCTAAATTGTCTAAAACAAAATTGTACAAAGGTACCAACACATCGTTCTACATTCGATTACTTTTGTAGATAGCAAATAAAAGGTAGTGATTAATTACTCATATAAGGTTCCAAATTAGAAATGGATCGAAATCCGCAAAAATGTCCATAAACCTTTCCATAAAATGAAATTATTTGGATGTTTCAAATTTAAAAGCTGCGATAGACGACAAAGTTGAACTTAGAATTCACATAAATGTACGATATAGCTGAGAAAATATTGAGAGAAAAAGAGAAAATGCTGATTATCAGCATTTTCTTTTTTGTCTCAATGTTTTCCCGAGGCTATTTATTCAAGGCTCTCAAAACAATGTCTTATTTGGAAAGGGCCAATGGCATTTGAGATTACCGCGGATATAGATCAGTCGGTGTATACGCAGTCTGATCAAGACATGTGCTGTTCTGTAATATCTTCTTCATGACCTGTAGCTGTAAGAGGGCAGCATAAATTCTGATTACCTTGCGTTTAGGTACAGACTGACATGGAACATGCCGGTAGAAAATGCTTTGGTGTCATAGTTTTCGGGAAGTAAATATTAAAAAGACAAGAATGAGTAAGCATCAGGTAAACTGAAGGGTTTAAGGGTTTCCGAGTATCATTTATTTACTTATTTATTTTGAGGTATCGACAAAAGATATCGTACAGATAATAGACAGTTTAATCGGCAATATTTGACAATTCTTAATGATAAAAAGAACGCTTTTGTAAAATAGACTAAGGTATGTCTGGTACACAATGACGTTTTCTTTTTATGCCTAATGTAAGGAGATCAATTTCATCGCTAAATAGAAACTATAGCTAGGTTAATCCACTCCAATACAATGCCTATTTTTGGTGACTTCTCAACAAAAAAAGGAGACCAAAGAAAAAAATGTGGGAAATGAACACTGGTAGGCCTTGTGAATTAAATGTCAGGTTTTAACGATTCAAAAATAACAAAATTTTAGTCAAGTCTTAATTCGGAGAGGTTCCAGGTAATTAAATGCTACAGCCACACAGTAGTAAGCATAAGTTGTATATAATGTTCTACCTTTGCTTCGATTTTCCAAACATAGGTCTTTTGGCATTCTCCATCACAATCACCAAAAAAACCAGGCCCTTACGAACAGTGGGCTAGGCCCCCAGTTGACCAAAAGTGCCGAATTTTCCTTACTTTACACTGAAAAGTCAGGGAAAATCCATTTTAGCCCATCCAATATTCAGACGTTGGCCCTTAAGCCCCCCCCCCCCCTCTATACAATTGCCCATATGAACCTTAAAACATGGGGTTGTTAGAGAAGGGGCTAATCAAGGTTTCAGAGCGACACTGTCCTTGAAGCGCCAAGTCCGTGGTATTAAGGTATCCAACCCCTCATTAGCATCAAAGACCCAGATGCGAAATTTGAAAAGTGACAGTAATTCCTAAACTACGAGTATGTCACATTTCCATTCCAAATACAAACACATTTTTATGGTTTAGAATTTTGAATTAAGGTAGAAGACCCATAATGAAAAACACCACTTTCTAGCAATACGAAAAGCATCAAATTGCACTCACTTGTAAATACACTTCACATAAGTTGATTCACATTGCCGGATTTCAAGATTATGCTTCAAGACGAAAATAATTTACAAATATCATTTTAGTCTATATTTCATATGCAAGGGAGGTAATTTTGAACATTTTTTTTTCAAATATTTTCGTAAGTATGCATGAATTCAAAATTCTAAACCGTGACAAAATGCTTATGTTTATATTTGGAATGGAAATACAACACAGTTTAGGAATTACTGGCATTTTTCAAATTTCGCCGCTGGCTCTTAGGTGCTTTTGAGGGGGTTGGATACCTTAATGCATACTTATTGAAATATTTGCATATGAATATATAGTAAAATAACATTTGTAAATTATTTTCTTCTTGCAGCATTATATTTAAATCGGTGAATTAACTTATTTGAAGTGTATGTACAAGTGTATGTAATTTGATGCATTTCGTACGGCTAGAAAGTGACGATTTTTTGAGGATCTGTAAACTTTAAAATGTTTTCCATGCTCAACTATACACACACACACACACACACACACACACACACACACACACACACACACACACACACACACACACACACACACACACACACACACACACACACACACACACACACACACACACACACACACACACACACACACACACACACACACACACACACACACACACACGATCACCACATCCACGGCTTAGAACACTTGTATATAGCGTCAAACATTGTCACAATAGTGAAAAATAAATGAGCCAGGATCTGGAAAATGGTCCTTTAAGGCATTTGAGAACAACATGGATCCAGATCAGCCTGCATATACATGCAGTCTGATCAGGAACCACGCTGTTCTCCAATAGATTTGTCATAGTTTGTAGCAGCCATATGAGGGTAACATGGATCCAGGTCAGACTGCACCTAGACATAGGCTGATCTTGAAACATGGCTGTCTCAAATGCTATAAGGGACGTTTTTCCAGATCCTGGCTCAAATATAGAAAGGTAGCGGCTATTCGTCCGGAACCGGACGATTGGCCATTTGAACTTTTCGACCGGTCCCCTACGATAACCTTCTCCCACCCCCACTACATAACACTCTCTCAAACACACACTACATGACTCCCTCTCACACCTTCACCCCCACTCAGACTGCATAACTCACACTACACAACCCTCTCTCACACCTTCGCTACATAATCTTCTCTCACACTTTGTCTGAAGTTAGATAAGAACCATATAAAAAGCTATGTTTTCGAGACGAATCGGCTAAAATTAATGCTATATCATAATAGGCATATTTCGTGCTTATTCATTTTTGGGAACTTCCATTCGTTGTTCCTACATTATGATAAAGCATAAAACCGATTCGTTTTGAAAAACATAGCTTCATGTATCATAGGCCATTTGTTAGAGGAACAATGAGGGTAATCAAAACAAAAGAACATTCTAGTCATTTTAATCGCGAAGGAGTTAAGTTTTTGAACTACATTATCACTGAAGGTTAAATAAGGGTTCATAATTCCGAATTTCGGATAAAAAATCAGTCAAACCAGTCATTGAAACGAGCTGGTTCCCCATCCCTGAAAAGATTAAGCTGTTACCTTCGGTTGGTAGCCATGTTTGTTGCTTTTGGGGATTCACGAGGATTGATAGTTACTCATTTCATGTCAAATGGTAAA